>JAGXJF010002629.1:0-162500 GCA_019208055.1 Stipa capillata | reverse complement strand
TGCCCAAGGGAAGGTGTAACACCCTGAATTCTAAAACCCAAAAATTAGGGCCAACAAAAACTTTTGCTAATAATGCTGATTAAAATATACCAAATTAAAACTTTTATTCAAAACAAGCTCCTGCAAAACCCTAAAGTGAGACGACCAAAATCTTCTCCCTCTGTTCCTAATTCCTTAATCTCTGCTCTGCCGAAGCCCTGTCCGGCAGGGTATTTAAACTTTGCTCTACACCTTGTCTCCATGCGTGGCCACGCACCCTTGCATTCCGCCACGAGCACCCCTTCGGCATCCCTCCCCTTCTATCTAGCTGGTGCAACCTAAACCCACATCTGCCGCAAAGTGCCCACATGGTACTTCTGCGAAATTGGAACATATACCCACCATGAACCTCTTCCGAATGTCATGATCTTCCACCATCTACTCTGCCATGTCCTATCGTGAGTATGTGCCCATATATACTGCTTTTCATGTATACGCATATACGTAAACCCTAACCCCTTCTTCCCACGTGGCGGATCAAAACCCTAATTCATCGCTCGACTCCGCTACCATCCTATGCATATATATATATGTGTAAACCGGTGACATTCCTCAAGCTTAAGCCCCCACGGCCTCCTATATCTACTCTGACTTAGTCGTCATTCCATATATGCTAAAATTTCCAAGTGCATGTATGCACATACACTCCGAACCCTATTTCAACTTCCTTCAAACATAAGTGAAATCTAAAGCCCTAACTTCCCTGTCCTTCCTCGACACTTCTCTTTAAATCTTGACTATTTAACCATACAATAAAATATGATCTCTAACTTATTCTGGCCGTCAAGTCATATTCCCTCCCCGGAATGGCCATCGCTCTCCATTTCCCCGATCATGCCTTGTGCTGCTCTGCTATTCCTCTATGGCACGAGCATGCTCAAGGTTTGCACTATGCCTCTACCGTGGTCATGCTAGTACTTAACCAACTTACCAATTTGCGCAGGAACCGGTGTCAACCTTTTTCTCTGCGTGTCTGCAGACTGCCACTGCCATGTGCCGAGCCGATCAAATTTCCTACCTCCATTTACTCACTTCCCTACTGCTCTTTTCCTCTTGCTGCACGGTTTGGCCAAACACCTCCTGTACATAATGCCACCTTTTTTCTTTGCAAGTCAGTGCCCAAGTTGCTCGGCATGTCAACAACACCACCTCCACCTCTTCCCTATTCTTTTCCTACCTCTCTCCTTTACAGCTCACTGTTTCTTCCTGCCAAAATCAGTACCTAACCTTGCTGTAGCAACAGTGTTTGCTAGCTACTCACCTCTCCCTTTAATTCTTCTCAACTCTTTTCACCTTCTCCTCACGCCACCTTTTTCTTCTCCAAGCAGCAGTACCACCTAGCAACTCTACCTTCCCTACTTCTTCCTCATCTTCCTCCATATACTCTTTGTCAACGCCCCAAACCAGCCAAGCACTCCTCATCTCCTTCTTTGCTTTCTCCTCACGATTCCTCCAACGAGCTGCCCAAGTCATGTCTTCCTTCAAGCCATGGACCATCCCCAATCCTCAAGCAACAAGCTGCTCTGCCTCTTTAAGTTTTCCAAGCCAAGCTGTCCTTCTTCTCCAAGCTACAGCCGAGGCTCCCTTGTCCCCAACTGCTTCTCAACCAAACCTCTCCTTCCCAACTCTCCCATTATCCCCAAATCCCTCCTGGAGCTCCGGCCACCACCCCTACCCAGCAGGCGCTGCCCCCTCGGCAACCCTTCTTCTTCCTCCGAGCGCCGCCTGCGCCTGCCAACGCCACCTTCTCTCCATCACCAGCAAGCTGAGCTCCAACTCCCCTAGCTCCACTCTCTCTTCCCTCTCTTCTCCCCACTCCAACTCGGGCTGCTATCTCCTCTCTCCCCCAAACACCTCCCTCCTCTTCCTGGCTTTGAGCTCTCGTCCCTGCCATGTCCTGAGCTCCACCACTACACGAGCTCTTCTCCCAAGCTGCCCCATTTCCACCTTGTTTCCAAGCTGGCCGAGCTACCCCTTTTCTCTCCTACGGCGCCTTCCCGAGTACCTCCCTAATTGCGGCAGCGCCACAGCAGCTTGCCCCCCCCCCACCGCGGCAGTACCGCGCAACTTCTTTTCCCCGCTGCGGTAGCTCATTTCCGCTGCCACCGCTACTAGTTCCTGCCGCGGCAGCCCCTGGCTGCTGCCGCCGCTACTTTTCCGCACCGCAGCAGCTCGCGGCAACCGCCACCGCCACCTGCTCCTGCCGCGGCAAGCCACCGACGACCGCGGCAGGGAGCTGTCACCGCCTCACCACCCGAGACCCGCCGCTGCTCCTCAGGCCGCCGCTCTACCGACCCCGCAGTACTGCCACAACCCACGCCACCGCGTCACTCTCCCCCTTTCCAGTACCGCCAACAAGCCCACCGAGATCTACCGCCATGGGTAAACCGCCGCCGCTGGTAACCACAGAGCCAAGCCTCTTCGAGCTTGCTCCCACCCTCGCGCCGCCGTCCCTGTCACTGGTGAGGCCATGCCGCCATCACGCATCTGCCCGCTTGCCCCATTCCCGTTCCTCTCACCATCGGTTAAAACATATACATATGAGCATTGTTTTATAGCTAGGACCATCCACCCGAATTAAGAGAAGCGTATTCTCGGTAGTACGTCTTCCCAATATGGAAGCGGGTTCTCATCTACTCTAGCCGAAATATGTTTCTCCCTCTAGGAAAACACATTGCGTCCAATCAGCCGAAGGCGCATTTCCAGAACGCGTTTTCAACATCACCCCTTTTCTCGGCTGAATCCCTTCCCTTCTTCCATCTTCTCCTCCGATAAATATTCGAACGCCCATAACTCCCTCGTTGCAACTCCGATTGAGCCCCTCCTTTTCCTATACACTTATAAAACCAAATCCTATCCTACAGCACCAATTTAATAATTTTGTAATTATTTGAATTTCAAATTTAAAATCAACTCGTTGAACATGTTATATATTCCCTTAGCATAGTTTATCTAGATTAGTCCCTTGTTGCATAAAACCAATCATGTAATGCTAGTTTCATTATACTCTTATCTTCAAAACCTTTAAGCAATAAAAGCGGTAAGGGAATTTGAAAATCTATTAATCGCAATTCATCTCTTGTATGCAAAGTATGGATAGATACGAGCTCGCATGTCATCTTAATCTTACCTTAGTAACCTCAATATAGTTTTCTAAAATCTCTAAAACATGCATAAGGCTCTCTGGACCCAACCTTTGCATGAAAGCTAAAAACTTATGGAATGCTAAAGTGATCTTAAGCATGTAAACCCTAGTTTTCCCATGCAAAAGCCTTTACCTCATGTGATGTTAATTCCATCACATCATTTTGAAAACCCTAGCGTCCTTCCAAGAGCAATGCATGGTTTAAATGTTGCTTGAGTGTACTTTGGTTCTTAAATGGTTCTTCCTCGCACCGTTGGTGATTCGTTGTTTTTCTCGACGTGTAGTCCCAACGTTACAAGGTTTCGTGCGGAAGAATCCGGACGATTGCCGTTATACCGACCAAGCTTCAGACAAAATGCTAATATCGCCAGGCAAGCTCTCCACCCTTGATCATGTTGAAACCCAGGTTTATGAAATGATATTTTGTTTACGAAACATGCATGCTATGTTTTATGACTCGTTATTTTATGTAGTGAAGTTATAACCGATGCTTAGAAAACCCTAGTCCGACCCTGAACCTCTTGTCACCCTAAGGACTACCTATTTCAGAAGAACTACTGGAAACTTAGGGTAGATTATATATATATATGCTTAGCCCTGCAGTAGAAAAACTAGGTTTTCCAAAAAGGGAAGAAATACCCCATATTTCATGTGGTGACAATTTAAAAACAGACCGTCGTGTCCGGAGGTGTATGAATGTAGTATATTCATAGGTTGGGATATCTTACCGCAAAGTGGTTTTGTGAAACCGAAACAAAAATGGAGAAGATTTTTTATCCGGGTCGAAAATGAAGGGCGAAAGCAGGAAGCTTGTTAAGTGCGAGATAATGCCCGGCGTGGTTCTCGCTGCCCGTTTACGAGAGTGGTGTGGAGTCCCTCTCGGATCACCTAAGGACCGAGGTTAAGTGCCGTTTGGCCAAGTCTTACCATACGTCCACATGTCCTTTATGGGAAGGACTTGACCTAGTACCCGATCTGAGACTAGCATGAACCCGTAGGCAGTGTGTAGCGTGCAGATGAGGTTGTAGCCTCTGTAGAGAAAAGTTTCCGCGGGAAAGCGATGGCTTGTTCGCCACAAAGTTGGAATACCAACCTCCTTGCAAGCGATGATACTGACTCAAGCTAGGTTTGGAACATGTCCTTCTGGCGGGTTCATGGCCAGGTTACTCCGGTAAAGAGTCTCGTTGTACTAGCCCTGTCAGTATACGGCGCGCAGTATGCCCAGGGTGACCTACATCGTGTGGGTAAAGCCGTACCACCTCTTCAGAGGATTAAAACTATTCGAATAGCCGTGTCCACGGTCATGGACGAACTTGGTTAGGCCACACTAAAGTAGATTGGGTTTCAAAACCTAAAATGTGGTTACGGGTTTAAGGACGCGACCCGCCATGATCGCAGGGTGACCTGAAAAGTTCCCGTTGTGTCGGGAAGAGTGAAGAAGGGATTTCCCCGTGGACTCGGGCAAACCCTAGTATCCCCGTCGTATCGGGTGAGCTGAGACTCCCCGCTGAAGCGGGTGATTATGAGACTTTCCGTTGTTGTAGGAAAGCACAGATATGATTCCCGTTGTTGCAGGGAAGACAGATGGAACAAATGCTTGTCTCGCAATACCGAGGCAATTTATGAAAACCGCTTTTAATATCTATTTACTTATTTCATGCAAATTTACTTTCTCGCACAATATGAAACATAGGTTAGAACCATTGCTTGAAATACCCTTGCATGCATTTTTATCCGTATCCAACTCCCCGGTGGGAAGTTTGCAAGTACATTCAATGTACTCACCTGGCTTGTTGATTTGGCCAGAAAAAAGGATCGACAGCTCGTTAGCAACGACGGTATCCGCGAAACTAGGGCGTAACTCCAGTCATTTGCCTGTCAGGTATGGCATACTGGTGGGCCACATCACTGTTTGATTTCCGCGGCAAGATTTTTAGCCGTTGGGCTGAAGGTATAATTCTTCGATCTCGAAGATCGGTTTTATATCATATTCTAATAAGTGCTTGTATGACCTTGATATACATGTTAACTTGTGTGTACCGACTACTGATCATGGGACCGGTATAGTAAACACAAGGGTTTATCCGGCCTTAAAACCGGATACGCCACAGAAGGGTGAAAAGACTCGGAACCTTAGACCTGGCCACGCACCAATGGGAGTGTGATGGGTCTTGTACCCGGCGTGAAGGCTAAGTACTACTTGTGGATAAAGTAGCGCACCTCTGCAGAGTGTATTGAAGTGTGGCATTGTCACTCCCTGTTCTGGGTATGAACTGCGATCGTGGCGGGAAACGAACCATCGGAGGTTCTAACGACCCGTGAAGCCTTCTAAACATAGAAAAACTAAAACTTGACTTTTGTCCAGAAATGTTATTGGAAAAATACATATTCTTTGATAACTGTTGTCCTAGTAGAAATAATCATTCAAACACCTTTTGCTATTCATGAACTTGTTGAGTACCTTCTGTACTCATCCCCTACATAAACTCTCCTTTGTTAGACTCTGAACCGCTAGAGGTCGAATACGAGGAAGTCGAACTTCTGGAAGGAAAAGAGGAGCTGGACCTGACTAAAGAAATCGAAAGAGTCGATTACTACATCGACTACAGGGAGCAAGAAGCGATAGAAATAGAACAAGAATAGGATAGTATAGAAATAATCGTAGTAAAAATAAAACCTTGTTTATATGGTTTTCTACCTTTAAGTTTCAGCTCTATATTTCAGTTGTTATTTCCAACCGAACGTATCTTATTGTATTTCAGTTGAGTTGTAAACTTTCGTATTTTAGAATTTGTAATAATATAGTTATTGTACCATCAATACTTCTGTTGTACATTCTGATGGATGTAATATAATGGAGATGAGATTTTATTATATTATGTCAAAAACTAGCATACTACATCATGCAGTGGTGTGTAGGGTCGCTTCACAACTAAACAGGGTTTTAGGCTTGACACAGAGCAATAGAAATCGACCGATGGATTGAAAAAAGAAAATTAAGAAAGACATGTGCCGTTCTAGCTAGGAATCCAGAGAGATTTGTGGTGGGTGATGGCTCTGACGTCTCACTCAACTCGATCGATGACTCAGCTGAGAGATCAAATTCGTGGCCAGGAAAGAGTTCTGAGTTGGGCTAACCTGGAGCGGCGCCAAAACATGTACGTATGTCGAGCTGCATGCAGGTTGGCAGCTAGCTAGCCGACCGGCCTGCCGTGACCCGTGACCCGTGACCGTGACCGTGCTTGCTAGCTAGCTCCCCGTGATTCATTTCCATTCCACCATGCATTCTCCTCTCCTCTCACTTC
Organism: Stipa capillata; assembly: GCA_019208055.1. Classification (NCBI taxonomy): domain Eukaryota; kingdom Viridiplantae; phylum Streptophyta; class Magnoliopsida; order Poales; family Poaceae; genus Stipa; species Stipa capillata. Next base: position 156,011 of record JAGXJF010002629.1, on the reverse strand, counting down.
ATTTCCCTTTTTTGTCTCTCTAATTTCTACTCTCATTTTATTCATACTATATGATTAGCTAAGCCAACGTTACTACTAGACAGTATATATACATAGTAGGCAGTGGCACAGAACTAGACATATATGCATCGGCCATGAGGTAAGAAGGCCACGGCCGGTAATCGCCATCACCATCACCATCACCCATCAGACGAGCGGCGGCCTGGAGAAGAAGGTACGCTGGCTAGCTGCCGGACGATCGCATGTGTAAGCTACCTAGTTAGCTAGTCCCGTTCACTTTGAACTAGGTATTTACGTACTCGTGAGATATTACATTAGATTTTAAATTTATAATCATTTTACACGAGATTTTAAACTTATAACTCTACTTCGTACCAGATTAACGCCTAATAGTGAGCTGACAAAGTGGCCCACGGGTCAAGCTCCCGTGGCGAAGACAACGAGGCAGGGCATGAGCTTGGCTATTCACCATTAGTCTCGAGTGTGAATTCTAGATTTTGGAAAATGGTTTTTTTTTCTGAACAACGTGCCTCTTCGTCTTTTTTTTCCATATCTTTCTTTTACCACGTACCTATGCGTGCCAAGTCTAAGTGCATGTAAGTTCTTTGCCACTAGTTCCTTATGTTCTTCACTTTGATGTTGAAATTCTGGTGTTGTTTTTATCGTCTCAAATAACTCATAGTCAGCTTCTTTGACGCACGGGTACTTCTCAATAGTCTCATTTTCCTCCTTCAAAAAATTTATATGAGGATGTATTTAAAGTGCCTCCAAGCCTTGCAAGCTGTCAGCAACACGGCTCGTTGCACGCCTTCCTTCCATTCATCAGACACCTCAAATGGCTCCATTATTTCTTCTGCGATGAGATTGCATTGCTCCAAAATAAGGAGCCTCCAATCCTCTATGGTGATCTTCACCTATTCCCTTGCTAGCATGTATATTGTCTTAAACTTCTGAGCGGTTCTGGTAGGGGATGCTGGAGCCCCAGAATCATGAGCTACCTTGTGCCTGAATAGCGACTAGAGGGCTTTTTAGTGGGTTTTCCACCATGATGGGTCTTTGTGGCCGCCGAAGAGTCGAACAACCCTGGTTCACCGGGCGAGCTTGGCGACAATGAATATTGGGACGACACCTTTACTATTTTTGTTAATGAAAAATTAATAGTAGCATAATGCAATAATTAATATTTACATGATTAAAAACTAGGGTTAATGCTAAAGAGAGTGGATTTTGTACATATACATGTGGGTACATGAGTTAAGGATTTAGATCAATTTCTAATACTTGTGGATCTCAAAAAATTCTCAAAAAATTCATAGATATTCATCATGTTATAACATGCATGCCCACAAAATTTCATGCAAAAATATAATCAAGAGTGCCCTACACAAAAAAGACAAAAAATCATTTTTTTTGTCTTTTTTGTGTAGGGCACTCTTGATTATATTTTTGCATGAAATTTTGTGGGTGTGTAAATTATAACATGATGAACATTTATGAATTTTTAGAGAATTTTTTGAGATGCACAAATATGAGAATTGACCTAAATCCTTAACTCATGTACCCACATGTACATGTACATTTGCTTTTCCCCTAATGCTAAAACTATGCATGAAATTAGTGGGCATCTTATACCAAGCATAACTAATAACATAATTAATAACACGAAAACAACGATCATTTTATAGCTAGGGCTAACACTAAAACTAAGCACGAAATCATCGAGCATCTTATAGCCGCCCTAAACATTCACCAACAACCCTAGCAACATTAAATGCTAAACGTTTAAACCCTAAACATTCACCAAGAACCCTAGCATCTTATAGCAAGCAATAACACTAACCCTACTTGGATGAGGCGCGTGGTGGCTAGCCCAATTGGAGAGGGGGGCCGGGTCGTCGGGAAGGAAGCGACCAGGTCGCCAAGGTGGAGGTGCCTGGGCCATCGAGGAGGATGAGGAGAGGTGGTTGCGACGGGCAATGGTGATGGGAGGATCTGTTTGGTTGGGCTCTGGTCTGTTATAGGGTTTCACATCCCAAACAGTTCATAATATGAAATGTGTAGTATCCTAGATAGTTCAAGAATATGTCCAACATCTCAGAGGTTCACATTTTCAACCGTCTCGGATGTTATCCCAGACAGTTCACATTTTTCACCGTCTGGGTATGTGGCCTTATCCCAAATGGTTTATTTTTGCATTGAGACATCTGATCATTTTCTAGACGGTGAGCTTTACGGAACCGTCTCACGACGATTTCTTTAAACTGTCTGAAATATACTGTCTAGAATAGACATTTCTGATACGTGGTAGCATGCGTACTTACAGTGATACGTACGTAAAAGCTTCCCTCTCCCCTTCACCCAACGTACGTGGACGTGTATATACTGGTAGCATTTTCGATCGCATGAGAGGAGACTCTGCTCTACGTTTCTCATAAGAATTGAACAAGAACATACAATGCTCCCAAAGGCGGGCCGTGCAAAACGTACTGTACGTTTGGTGTGTATATATATTGCGATTCGCCTTGAATTTTCTTGCTCCCTGATTATTATAATCTTTACTTAACACAATAATAATATTAATTTTGCTGTTACACCTAATATCGAAAACGTCGCTCTCTACCCAACAATAGGAAAATAAAAAGAAAAGGAGATGCTACCAAGTAAACGGAGCTTTTTCAAGAGAGGACAAATGAAACGGAGCTAAGTATATGTTTTCGAGCAATCAAATAGACAGGAGGCCCAAGGTTCCTTGTTTGCTGCATCAATCATCTCACGTATAAATCTAATATATATAGGCCCATCTGTTTCCCTCGCGCAGGAGTAAAAGAAAAAGGCCCATCACAGATTTAAGATGAATCATCTCGTAGAACGGCCAATATATACATGTCAATCATCACTATAGTTTTGCTTGAGGCATGTAGATAAAGTCCCAAACTTGAGGGACAATATTCCGTCTTATCAATGATCAACAACTTCAATCGAACTGATTCACCAAGATTTCAAGAGTATATATGTATGCCCCATGCATGGTTGGTACTGCTACCCATAAAATTAAGATCATCATCATCGTCTCATTCGATCATGTTATATTTGTACGTGTGTTCATCAATGCATGTATTGTCTTGAGATGAAACGACCAAATGTTCTTGCACTAGACATGCACATGCAGTGGATCTGCGACTGGCTTTCGACCTGGCATGCAGAACAATGTAATCATATATGCAATTATGGCCACACTCAAGGACCACTGGTTAATTAATTAATCTCCTGAACGATCAGTTAATCCAAAGGATTAACCTATATCTACTTGGACAGAGCGAAATTCTACGGTTCGGTCAGTGTTTGACTGGCTATCAAGCTAATCGTGCGTGATTATATCCAGACATGCACGTAAGCACGAATGTTTGTCAGCATCTGCTTGGGTTATGGGAGTATACTTCCTCAGTCTCATAATTTAAGACATATTTTATTTAGTTAAAAAAATTTTTAATTAAAAATTACTCTATTAATATGTAATTTATGTATTACAAAATCATAATCATAAGTACTTTTAACTATAAATTTAATGACATCAATTTTATTCACATAAACTATATATTTATAAAATAATTGTTGATTAAAATCTTATCTTAACTAAATATAATATGCCTTACCATTCTAAGACGAGGAATATGGAAAACGTAGACAGCCAACCAGTCTCGTTCAATGGTCAAAGACAGATGATTGCCCAATCACACTATTAAAACTGATCAGACCAAACAATTTGACATCCTGGCAGATTGAGAGGTTAGCTAAACAAAAACCAATACATAGATTTCCAATGGCCCCACTTACCCCCACAATGCAATGGATTTTGTAGCATCCCTTGTTTGCGTCCAACATTAACAAACAGACTATATAGGCCTCTTCTAGAGGGCTTATGGAGCAGCTTATGGCCCCAGGAAGCCATAAGCCCTCTAGAAGGGAAAGAGAGGCCTAAGCTTAAATCATAAATCAGTGGTTTTGCTGTTTGGGGAGGAGCCTTATTTTTTAGGCTTCTCGAGCTTCTCTGGGCAAATTTTACCTCAAATGACCATTTTATCCTTGATACATCGTGTTATTTACCCGCTATTGCCACTGAGTATATAAGGGAAAAAAAACCTCACCCGCACCCGCACCCCCGGACTCCTCCCCACCTCCCCCGCCCCTCCCTCCCCCAATCCTCCTCCACCGCGTCGGCCCCGCGTCGCCGTCTCCCCCCACCGGTGCCGCACTCCTCCGCCGCCTCCGCCTTCACCTCCTCCGCCTCCGCCTCCTCCCTCGCCTTCGCCGGCCTCCGCCGCCTCTCCCGCCTCCCCGCCTCCGCCGGCCTCCGCCGCTCCGCCTCCTCCCCCGCCTCCGCCGCCTCCACCAGCCTCCGCCGCTCCGCCTCCTCCCCTGCCTCAGCCTCCTCCCCACCGTCCCCCGCCTCCGCCATTCCGCCACCTCCCATCGATCTCGCCCCGGATCCGGCCCGCCCGCCACACGAGCCTCGGCCAGATCCGCCGCCGTCCCTCCGGGCCGGCCCCTTCCTCCGTCCACCACTCCTCCCGGCCGCCGCGCATCCCTCCCGCATCTCTCCCCTGTCTAGATCCGGCCGCCTCCCCCGCCTCCACCGACCTCCACCGTGGCTGCTCGGTCCCGACGTCGCCGAGCCACCACCCTACCTCCCGCCTCCGTCAACCGCCGGTGCCGAGCACGGCCACCTCCCCCCGCCGGCTCGCTTGGCCGGAGCTCGTCGCTGGATTCGTCGTGGAATGCATCCCTTGTTCATTGATTTCATGTGAATTTGTGTGAAAAATCGATGTGCACTGATGTGAATTATGAATTTTTTCACAATTTCATGTGCATGTGTGTATGCAGTGTAGAAATTGTTGGCTATTGATGATTTGTTTTGACAAGCATCGGATGGTAGAAGAACAGAATTGCAATAATGCAGTCAAGTTTTTTATTTATTTTTGTGTTGGATCATGTACAAATGTGATGAATCTTTCTATTTTTTGTTAATCAAAGTCATTGTCATGTATTAGCATTGCTAATGATGCTGTAAAAATTTTGTATGCAAACGAATACGGTAAAGGGTACTACAGGCTTTCCACAATCCACCCCTGCCCATAAGCTCAATCTCAGAAACCGTCTAGAAGGGGAAGGTGGGGCTTCTCAAGTTTCCCCACACCGCAGTTTCCCCACACCATTAAGCTCAAACTGGCTTATGCACAAGCCGAAGCCGTCTAGAAGGGGGCCATAGTGTGGTAGTAGCTATCTGTATTAAGCCTACCTTCAATTTACTTATATATAGATTCCTCTGCCCTTCCAGTCCAGATGTTGGAGAGGCGTTAGTTCATAATTCCTGCTTCTGCCGCCTCCAAGCAGATCTGTTTGAGCTGAGCTGAGCTGAGCTGAAGCATCAGCCTCCAATTTGCTCTGACACTCATGGGAGGAAGAGTGGGATGATGATCCCTGAACTGTTCGTGTGCCCAATCAGCTTGGAACTCATGTCAGACCCGGTCACCCTCGTCGCCACCGCCCAGACCTACCACCGCCCCAACATCCACCGCTGGCTCGCCGCCGGCCACCCGCACATGCCCCGTCGCTATGCAGACGCTGCCTCTGCCTCTGCCGCACCACGCAGAGCGGCTCATGGTGCCCAACCGCACGCTCAAGCACCTCATCGACCGCTGGCTCCTTACCGGCCGCAACCTCTCCCTCTCCGACCTGGCGCTGCCGGCGCTCAGGGACAACCTGCAGCTGCAGCTCGACGGTGATCCCAGCTGCACCGTCACCATGGTCGAGACGCTCAGGATTGTCAGGTCCCTCTCCCCTCCCGGCTTCTGTCTCTTGCTCGTACGCCTGCTGCTTGCTCAGCCTCAGGGTCCAAGCGACGATGACCAACATGCGGCGGCGGCAGCGGTGTTCGAGTTGGCAGTCGACTGCCTTCTCGCGTCGCCATCGACGCACGAGCTCGCCAGCGCCCTGCAGGAGAAGACCAGCATCTCATCCTTTGCGCTCCTCCTGAGGCAGGGGAGTCTCAAGGTCAAGACAGGCTTGTGCCGCCTCATGGAGACCGTCGCGGCCGCCACGGCAGCCATGGTCCTGGGCCAGACAGAGCCAGTCATGGGAGCACTGGCCAGTCTTGTGCAGGACAATGGTAGCAACGCCGCCGCCGCCTCCGACGCTGCGCTCAGGGCAATGTCAAGCCTCTGCTCGTCGGACCAGCCGAGCCGGGAAACCGCGGTGGCAGCAGGTGCCGTCGACGCCCTCATCTCCTACATCTCCTCAGGCACCGGCACAGGCACCGGCACCAGTAGAAAGAGTGCAGGGAGGGCGTGCCTGGGCCTGGCTCTAGAGACGCTGGAGCTTGTGCTGATCAACGTGGAGGCTGGTAGGCAGGCCATGTACGCTCACCCCGGCACGACGGCTGCCCTGGTGAAGATGGTATTCCGGGTGCCCTCCGATCAGGGCGGCAGCGAGCACGCCGTTGGGTCGCTGTTGGTGGCGTGCCGCGAGTCAGCGGCGGTGCGGGTGGACGCCATCAACGCCGGGGTGCTCACGCAGCTGCTGCTGTTGCTGCAGAGCCAGTGCAGCTCCAAGGCCAAGGCCAAAGCCAGGGCGCTGCTCAAGCTGCTCAGGGCGTTGCGGGCTCGTGATTAGTTCATGTTCCCATCCATCTTATGTAATTATTAATATTGTCGATAGATTGGTGACAACAACGAGCTGATGGCATGTTCCATTCGAACTATCTACTACTGTAATTTCATCTCACATAACAAAGTAGAAGAACAGTGCAGATTGCAGAGAAGGTTTGGATGACACAAACTTCCAGCAGAAAGGGAAACATTCATTCGTATTGTTCAGTAAATTTAGCTTAATACATTGTATAGCTGCTGCCAACGTAATGGAGGGACTGTGCTTTGTGTATGCATGATTCAAGTGGGATAAATTCAACATGGCGATATACAGGAACAAAAGCAAAATAAATCGACACAAACAAGCTTATCACTTTCTGCAACATCGATAAGAAGCCTAGCGTGAATAACATGTTAACAGCAGCCGCTTGCGGCAGCATCAGCTTCCGGTGGCTTCTGCTTGAAGATGTTCTTCTTGGCCCCTGAAGAAGCATCGGCCAGGAGGCTCGGTGTGTCCAATATCTGCATCGTGCACGCATGTCATTTTCAACAGAACAGCTCTATGAGAAACTCATCATAAATATAATCATGTATCAATAGCAAGAGAGCTCTATGAGGAAAACTTTAGTTGATGTAAATACTCGTACTAAAAATATGCTGAATCTGCACTATGCACACTCCTCTATGTCATATTACACTAATAAGTTTATCCCTAAGAGGGTTTCCCTTGTAAGAAAGACCAAGAGTAATACTTGTTCTTTTGTTCAAATTAAAACAGATATGACAAACAAACAACCAGCTCACTATCGAGTATGAACAAACAAGCTCTGATGCTTCAATCTACTATCTGAGGAACACTTTCACAGTCCAACATGTTGCTAAGAATAAATCATGGTAGATACGGAATGAATAGAAAGCTGAAAGTCCGAACATACCTTCAGTACGAGTTCCTCAAAGCACTGTTCTACATTCACTTTGGTTTTTGCACTGCATTCCAGAAATAAACATCCGTATTCCCTGGCAAATTCAATGCCTTCCTTTTTTGTGACAGCTCTCTCACTTTCCTGCCAAACCGAGCACTCACATTTAGCTAAATACATAAAACATAGATAGAAGAAACCTAAGCAGCATAACTGCACAATTCGAAAGTAAGTAGTACTGTAAAACTGAGGATAGAGGTACCTTGTCCACTTTGTTTCCGACCAGCATCTTTATACAATCCTGGTTGGTTGAGTATAGGTCAATTTCCTTCGCCCATATATCAGAAAGATTAGTGAATGTTTCTCGTCGAGTGACATCATACACTGAAAAACGGATGGCATTGATTAAGACGCGTCTCTCGAAATTAGACAACTCATTCAAACCCAACAAGAAACACGCAAAGGAACAGAATTCAAAAGCTAGTGGCTTTGCCACACAGTGTAACGATTTCTAAGTTATCCAAAGCAGGAAAGGGTGTTCTACTGTTCCATGCAGATACAGTAGACTCAAATGCTGCACAAAGCCAGAAAGGATGTTCTATGGGACGAAGTAATTTTCTTTCACAAAAATCTACTTTTTTTTGCAGGGTGACAAGCTCTTCTACTTAATCATGTATACTTAAAGAATACAACCAGTTTAATCCAGAGCGCAGTTCGTATAGAGGTTCAAGGCGTTGACTGAAAATTTTACTCAAGACTTCCCTAGTCAACGTGTCATTAAGTTCCTACTATGCATGACAAGGAGAGCAGAAAAGAAAGTATGACACAGTAAATATTCCTTAAACCGTGCAAACAAAGGTACGCATCTGAAAATCGGTGGATGAAAAGAATTACCCATAATGATCCCTTGTGCCCCTCTGTAGTATGAGCTGGTCAAGGTCCTAAATCTTTCCTGTCCAGCTGCACAACAGGTACACAATGTTAAATCGGACTTAAAAGGCAGAGACTATGCAAGTTAACAACCTCTCAATTGCATTGCACATGCAATCTACAAGAAAATAATGGAGAAATTGAGGAAACGGCTAAGGAATAGCACCGCATGGTGGCTTAATTCTTTGAAACCATGGGTCAAACTAAAAAGATGAACACAATTAAATGATTGTTTTGTACTACTATCAAAAATCAATCGGCCAAGATCATGTGGTACACAACAAAGTAAAAGCTTCTAACTAGAAACTATTCGGCTTGATAATAACTGGATCACACCTTGGAGTCAATCCCAAAATAACCAGTCGTACTGTGGACAATGGAACATCCATAACAAGTAAAATCAAACGGGGTAGCGGCGCAGTATGTGAGATGGGTCAAATAGAGAGAATGCTTAGAGTATGCCACTTGCGCATGTTAGACTCTAGTATAGTAAAACAAATGGGAGAGGGGTGACTATGTTCAATCCTAGGCCACATTAACCAACATCTAGAATTGTACTGTAAATAGTAGGCCCAAGTCCAGTTTTGATATGTAGTTGACCAAGTGGTGAATATTGAGACAAGGAGGGTATTTTAGGTTGACAGTGGGCTTAGAAGGGCTGAACAGTATTTGATCTGAAGAAAAGGGCATTGGCTAAGTAGAAAAACAAAATCTTTCAAAACATGTTTTGCTTGCAAGTCGAAGAGAGGGAAGGATCGAATAATATTGTTGCCTGTTGGTAGAGAGAGTAGGAGTACCTGTGTCCCAGATTGCAAGCTTGAGTTTTTTGCCGGCAATGTTAACCATCTTGACCTTGAAGTCGACACCTGAAGATGAGAGAAGATGCATGGTGGGTTTCGATTTGATTGGTGGGGAGGGAGAAGAAGAAGCAGAGGGATTCGTACCTATGGTTGGGGAGAGGTCCTCGAAGGAATCAGCGGTAAAGCGGAGGAGGAGACTGCTCTTGCCGACGCCGGAGTCGCCGATGAGGAGGAGCTTGAAGAGGTAGTCGAAGTCGGGCTGCGACGACGAGGAAGACGACGAAGAGTCCATGAACCTAGCAACGCACGCAGGCGCGGGATCGCAGATCTACTCTTCCCGGTGTTTGCGTTGCGGAGAAGGGGAAAGGAAAGAGGGAGGGGGTCGGGAGGAAGAAGGGGAAAAGAAACTAGGCCGGATTCGGATTCCCGTTCCCAATCCCAATCCCATAGTAAAAGTACAACACTTTTTTATCAAAGGCATCTGAATACACACGCGTATATCTAGGGAATTCTAACTTGTGTTCCTAAGAAACCATTAAACTATCTATAGTTTCAAAAAAATACATTTTAAACATCTATCCATTCAGGTATTGAAATTGCAAAATACGATGATGATTTGACATGGGGAACCTTAGCTATCGTGCAGCTGAAACAAAGATCGATCGATACCAAGCCATCATTAATTCAATCTTACTCTTCTGTTTCAATATATATTTCGAATTAAGTAGAGTAGCCATCTGCACGCCGCCGCCTCCTTTCGGTGGCACACGACGTCGATCGAATTAAAAGTTCCAGACCACCAAACAAAGCCCCACCGCCCTAACACAAGCAAGTCTCATTTCCATCGCTCATACATTACATAATAAAAATACCAGTCTGCAATGCATTCGTTCTTTTCAGACCTAAAAAAAGAATAATGAAAATAGCGTCTACCTACGCACTACCATAGTACCATTACTTAGGGTACTAGCACAGCGAGTGCAAATCAGCTGTAGAACCAGACATGTTAGATCCTAATCTACCAAGATTGCTTGCCAGCTCCATGGATCAGGCACCAAGACTTTCCTTTCCTGCACTGTCGCACCCCCACCACCACATTACATTTTACACAACTGCCAGTCACCGCATTCTTCATATTCATGCCCACAGAGACCTTCATTCCCCTGGATGATATTCACAAACTCGAGGCCATATGCCACTTATTCACCACTTCTCATCCCATAACTGCACCACCAAACTGATTTAAGTGCACGATCTGCCTTCCTGTCCGAGCTATCAAAATCACTTCAATAAACAGGGTGGGTTCTAAAATATTTCAACAAAAGGAGCGCATGTCTGCAAATCCGCAAAAACCAATTGTCTATTCAGGCTCCTAGCTAACAGATAATGACCAATCATGAAAACCTAAACTAGCAGAATATACCTCGGATTCAGGTCACATGATCATCAATTCAAGGCACTGAACCAGCAGCTGTGGATGTGGTACCATTACCAGTACTGGAACCATTACCAGTACTGGAAATGACGTCAGGGGGCTCCTGCTCTAAATCCAGAGGGTGCTGATCAGATACATCATTTGACCGCGGCAGGCTACAGGGATCAAGATCATCCACAAGACAAAAGGACAGGTCATTCAGCTCCAAGTAGTGTTCACCTTCAAGTGGTTCCAGCATAGGTTCGATCAAATGTTCACCACATGAATCACAATGGTTAGAGACGCTCTCCCCTGGCTGAGAAGCAACTTCATCCAGCTCATTAAATATTGCTTCACCATCATCAAACAATACTTCATTATCATAGTCAGCAACTGAATCAGGCTGCATTGAAACCAAAACATTAAAACTAGAGTTAACCCAAACAGTAATAGACACAAACACAAGGGAACATAGTGTAAAACAAATTACCAATGAACCATCTTGTCCAGCAGTGTCTAAAATATTCGTCCAGAAACAACCAATAATCTCAGCTAGCTGATGTATATGTATGCTGTCAAAAGAAATATCAGGAGAAGTCCTATCGGGACAAACACAATTGGCAACATGTTCACCATTATTTTTTGACAAAGGGCTCAATGAAACCTCCGCATTGCCACTAACAGACAGTTGTTGACCGGCAGAGTTCAACCCACCATGACTTGATCCAGGTGCAGGAGGGGGAATAGAAAGGGCAAAAGAGGAAAGGTCCCCACTCGCATCATTCCATTCCTCTTCATTGAATGGAGCACCATACTGTTCCCCAATTTTGGGACCTGGACCACTTTTCTTAAAGATTTTGCAGACAACGCAATCATCCTGCAACAAGGGGTAAAAAAAATCAACATACTGATGTACAAGCATCACTAATAAACAGGTGCTAATAACATCAACGAAGATCAAAGCCAAATCAGAGTTTCACTTTAAGCGCTAACTTTTCTCAGATTGAAGAATAAACTAGCTTCCTTCCCGAAGCAAGGACTTATATCTTTGCTACTCGTGATGCACTTCCCAAATATAATCTCAAGATTTAGCAAGAAAAAAATTATACATACATTGGAAATTTCAATGTAACTTGATGACATGAGTATCTAAATGTAAGTTAAAGAGAGTTCAGCTGGTACTGGAAAAAAAAAGGTTGCATCTGCTCAGCATTAAAGTTCCGAATATGTGCTGATAGATAATGAGGCAGCAATGATGGTGCATGGATTCTCATGACAGTGTCATTGTGTTGTCCATAATTTGGAATTTTGTTCTGTTTGATAGTTCCACACATGAATAAGGATCCATAGCTATGTACTGCGATCAACAAAATAATCCATAGCTATGTACTGCGATCAACAAAATAACCACAACAGCATTGTAGGCTTCTCTCCAGCAAATAATTTAATGAGAGTACTCTCTGTAAGGTGGACACTTGTGTTTTGAATTGCTAATTTGCCAGACTTCTCTCTAAAAATTGAAAATAATGTAATAAGATTATGAGAGTAATCAATCTAAGGTGGAACATGTGTTTTGAGAAAGAACCCATTTCATAAGGTAGATACTGAAACTACTACAAACACAGCAAGAAAATCATACCAGTTTAACACCAGAAGCAGATAAGTCCTTGTCCACCAGCCTAAATTCATACATTACCCAGTCAGTTCTATCACCCCGTGGTGGCTTGCCAAGATGAAAAACCAAAGTCCTCTTCATCCCAACAGTCCGAGAATTATATATTACAGGCCTGTCCTTTCCAGTGGCTTTCCAATACCCAGCTTCAGTTGACCGGTTAGTTCTTGACCCACTAGAATATTTCCTGTCACGTGTGCAAAAGAAATACCATTCAAGATCCCTACTCTGCAAGGAAGCTTTCTCTGCAAACAAGTTAAACAAGACAAAACAAAACATTAGAACAGATTAAAGGCCAGTCATCTGCAAAGCAGGATATTTCACAGCCACATGTAAATATGTGGTTACACCTTGAACTAAGCCGACATTGGACACAGATGAGAGACAAATACATGGTTATACAATCCTTGAGAATGTTAATACAACAGGGAGAGGAAATATACCTGGAAGATCCCAAGGAGCATACTTGTACAGATCAATATCCGCGACAGCATTGCAGCGTAAATGCTTTCCCAATAACTTCCTCTTTAAATAGTAGACAGTGAGTTCAACATCCGTTGGATGAAACCGGAATCCAGGAGGTAGTGATGTCTTTGCCATAAGGAGAATAGTGCCTTGTGTATACTAATAAACTTGATCTTAGCTTAAATAAAGACGAATACAGTGGAAGTTAGAAGAGAAGAAGCATGGTTGATGAAAGAAACAAGAGAAGCGAAGGTGGAAAATTCCAGTATGAGAAAAGACTATCAAGTCCAATGCCGAAATATTATCGAGCACCAGAACCGACAGCGGCATCCGCACCAAAGAAACCACAGAAAATCCTTTCTGACAACAAAAGACATTTGAAGAGCAAGCGCACAGTCCTGTGTAAAAATAATAATCTACATATTATGGAGATATAAGAGAAAATAGCACATGAAATAGCTAAAAGGGCGGGAGATCTGTGTAATGGCATGGATGGGTAGAGGATGCTCCAGATTTATTCATCCCCTTTTGGTGGAGGATGTAACAGTTGCATAATCTAATATAAAGGTTGCCTGAGTAAACACAGAAAGAATGCAGCCAGGACAAGACGAGGCTGTAGTTGTATCTAAGGAACAGTGTGTATTGGAATGGCGAAGGATGATTGTGTGATTCTGATATACATATCAAGCAATGTGATGCAGATATGCCGAATTAGACTAGACGCAGATGCATTGGGAGCATTATCGTATGGATTTTAGAAGACAAGGTAAGGGAGATCCAAGCCAAGTTGTTGTTCGTTGTTAGCGCGGCGAGGCGAGGAGAGGAGGGGAGGGACTTACGCCGGTGTTGTTGGCGGCGGCGGCGTCGCCGTGGCGGGAGGGCGAGAGCAGAGGGGAATGGGAGTGGGTAGTTGTGGAGGAGATGGAGAGGCGGCGGCGGCGGAAGGGGAGGCGTCGCCGCGCCGCTTGGCTGCCGTGCTCTGCTGCTCCTTGTCGCGCACACTCTCTATTGGGCCTGGGCTGCGCTGCGCTGGGCCTTGTTTCCTCTCTTCCTTAGCCCCACTTGTTGGTTAATGAAAAACATTGTGGGTTTCAACTTTTTCAACGCAAAACTAGACAACCTTCTCTAGTACGTGATCTCAAACATAAACTTCCCTACTAATACTATTTATTCATCCTCAACGCGCTCTCTCTACACTAGAACAAAACTCAAACATGTACCAAGGAATGAGGTTGTCCAATACAATATACAACAACTCACAACTTGACCATTCAATGTACAAGTCATGGTAACGGAACAGGCGTTCTCCACTGATGGAACTCGAACAAATCTCTACTCACAATCGACCTGTTGTGAAGCCAGAAGGTTTCCGCAGACTGATGGAATCGCCTAACTTTCCTTTGCAGCTCCCACAGGATAGCGGCCATGGCAGAGCAGGCCTCTGTATCCGGAGCATACACCCACATGCATCTCACCTCGCGCCCACAGGCAATCATCTCCTCAATTCTTTCGTCTGCATGCAACAGCCACAAACTTTGATGCTCACTGTAACAATGCTAACAATGGTATGCCTTCATAGAAAAGGGGTGCGTACCTGGTATTGATTCAAGGTACCAGAGAAGTTCAGGACCGATCTTAGACGATGGCCATTTTATCGATATCTCAGTATAGTCAATCACATTCTGGAAAGGAAGCTCAACTTCATCTGATAAAATAACCGGCACGCATTCCTGTTGTCAACATTGTAACCAGCTGATTCAGATACTACATACGCATTCAAACTCTATTCTTTTGAGAGGGACAGCTCACCACAAAGAAGGATTCATAGAAGCGAAGTGTCCATGACGACTCGCCACGAGGAGCTAGGCAGAATTTTGCATTCCTCAGGTGCTTGAAGTAATCAATCCTTCCCAATTTGTCAGGCCCAGACAACTTCAATTCTGGAGACTCCAACTGTTCATAAAACAAATGCACATATAGTCTTAACAAAACATATTGTCGAACAGAAAGAAAAGCAACCTAATAAAAAGCACAATATTTTGCAACCACAAGTAACCTGACATAGATAACATAAGACTTTGCTGCTAGCTCCCTAGGATGCCAACTTCCATGTATTGCATTGCTCTTATACTTATACTTATAGTTATACGTAAGCGAATAATTTTCTGACAGTAGAGCATGGCGCACTAGCAATTAGAATGCATATCAGGGTTTAGAGCTTTTAGATACCAGTTCAGTCACTAAAACTAAATCACGTCATTAAGAAATTACCATAATAACTTTTGATTTAATCCAAAGAAGGATTACACTTCAATATCATGTTAAACTGTATTTGGACATCAAAAGGAAGCCATACCTTGTCAGGATACTGCTTTGCAAGTTCCACTAGTTGAAGACGGCCCACTTTTCCCTGGGCACGACCAAGGAAGTTTGCTAAATACTTCCTTTTCGTTAACGGGATTGGTTGGACAGCACGAGCATCAGGCTTCACCATAGAATCATCTACATTCCAGGTATAATAATGTCTTTCCATGTATTAAATGCACTTATGCCTCGTTTGTCGGTACGGTCACCCTGCAAAACAGAACATAAGACTATTCTGTAAGAAGATGTGAATTAGCTTGCATATTGAGTTATATGAAAGATAATGGAACACCACTAACGAACCAAGTCAATTCCAAACATATAAAACCTTTTTGCAACTCCATCACAAAAAAATTGCAGACGTCTCATGAAATGCATTTTAATTAAACCAGCACGCGCGACTGCCTTCATTTGTGTTAGGATTTGGGGGAAATACCGATGCCGCTGGCGTAGTAATGGACAAATATAACAGGGCCCTAATTGTACCAGACATATATACACACACTAACAATTTAAATTGTACTAATATTCAAAAGGAGATCCAATGAGATTGCATGAACCCTTGTCACACTGTTGAATTAGGAGACCTTATTATTATAAGAATGATATACAAAAGCCTACGTAAAAATGAAACAGCAAAGACAGTCCTAGAACCATGTCCTACAACCTGGATACGTTATACTAGTATCCATTCTTTTCTACAAAAGAAGAGAGAAGCAAAATACGATCAGCATCGCATACCTCTGGAGTAAGGATGATAGATCGATTCAGATAAGTTGCCCACGAGCGAAACAGGTGAGCTCCAGCACCACTACAAATGCCAGAGAACAACAATGTTCTTAGGTAACTGGGGGAAAGGTAAAATCCGCAAATATACAAGAGAATGCTTCACCCAGAAAATGCTGATTATCTGTTTGGTTTTAGGTGCGCACAAAATAATAATAATAATAGCAACAGGAAGTACCTTGGGAAGACAAAAATGTGGTCACGTCCACCCGATCTACGGAAATATGGCATCTGAGACAGAACCTACAGGGAATGAAAAGCAACACAGTTCATTGGGAAGAAAGTTTGTTGTTGTTAAACACACTTGAGTGAAGTAAAAGAAAAAGTGGGAGCTTACCTTGACATATGTCTGATTGATTTCCTTATCATTGAGAGCCCCAGTCATGCGAACGCACTTAACATAACTCGGAACAAAGAAGAGATGTGCTTCATCCTTGTCCAATGTTCTAAACCTTGACTTGAGAAGAAGCTGGTGGATCTTTACCTATCACCGTATGGGGGCCAAAAACGAAATGATTGGCATGAGGATAGTGTTGTGGCGGAAGAATTGTCTTCCTTTTTCGGCACAGGTAATAAGAATTGCATGTAGTATAGTAACAAGAAACAACATTTTGTTACAACTAACACAAGTTTGCAACTTACTATATAACAGATTGAGGAAGCCATAACAGTAAGCAGCAACAGACTCTGACAAGATAAATGACAGACAGAGAGGCACAGGACATGGCCTCCCTGGGAGGGAGGGAGGGAGATCCGTCCGTAGCGTACCTGTGTTCCCCACTGGCCCTTGAGGCAGGTAGCGGCGGTGACGGTGGCGTCGCGTCCGCGGAGCAGCGCGCGCAGGCCATGGATCTCGTCCTCGGCGTAGACGTAGATGCGGAGGTGGTCGGGCCATGGATTTGGCGTGGCGGAGGAGGGGAAGGGCGGAGGGGCGGAGAGGCGGTCGAGGAGGCGGGTGAGGAGGAAGGTGGCGGCGACGAGGAGGAGGGAGCCCGCCTGGTGGGCCCGTGTGCAGGGGGAATGGTGCGGACCGCGCATGGCGCGGCGCGGCGGAGGAGAGAAGAGCAGTCCCGGCGAAGGGGGCGCGGCAGAGGAGGAAGAGAGGAAGGAAGGGAGCTTGTTTGGACGCCCATATCCTACCCACGATGCGGCCCATTAATCTGGGACAGTCTCTAACCACGTTTGGGAGCAATCCGGCCCTATCCGCGGCCATTTCTTGAAGTTGATCTCCTCCTCTCTCAAGTTCGAGCGCATCGACTTCTTCTTCCCTTCCTCCTCCTCATCCTCTCCTGCTTAGGAGATGCTGGTGGTGGATGCGTGCTTGATTTGATCGGGGTGTGGATTTTGATTTGTATCAGGAGGACCTTCTCGCTCTACGACTAGATCAACCACATCGATACCGTCCCCGAGGACCAGCTTCGCTTCCAATCGTAACCTCTCCTTGCATCCTCCCCGTTTCATTTCAATTCTTTTCAAATTTTTGTATTCTCTAAACAATGGAGTATTTTGCAATCTGATATATTTGGGCTGCGGATACTGAATGCGTGTAGGGAAAGCAAATAGAGGAAGTAGTGACTATCAAGAACATGTAAGCTATCCCTTTTATATTGTTTCTATATCATCCTAACATTGCTATATTGGCCTTTTATTTATCAATTTCCTGTTATAGTTTATTGTACATCCATTTAGCAAACACATGTATTTCCAGTTGATCTTTCTTCGAGGTGTTTGCCTGTCTGTGAGGTGTCTCTCTCTCTCTCTCTGTGTCTGTGCATCTGTGCGTGTGTGTTTTCATTATTCCTCCCCTGCAGCTAGCTGCTTAGGTGCCAGATTAGATGATTTCCTAATTCACTTGGACAGAGATGCATGAACTCTAGCTAGCTCAATGTCTCGCCATTATGGTTTTTTGAGGAGCTTTGTGTTGCTGTTGATGCAGAGGCCTGCTGGAGAACACGGAGAAGGAAGAGTCCGGAGGTTGATCAGGCTCAAGCCGCCTGTTGAGCCATGATTTGGGTGTGTGTATCGCTGTAATCATATATCGCTTCATGAGAAGAAAACTCTGCTTCTGTTCCTAGGAACTACTACCGTATTGCACAAAATGATTGCTTTGTTTGTCCATTTTGAGGAGATTCTGTGAACGTGAAAACATTTCCGTATTGCACAAGATGATTCTGTGTGTGAATTTGTTGAGCTGTAAACCATGCTGATTAATTAGGACATTGTTTTTTTTCAAACAATAATTATGCTCCTGCGTTGTGTTTCACTCTGCAGTTTCTTTCTCCCCCTTCCCCCTCACCCTTGTTACCAAACAGCCATGGGGTTAAATTCCCCACCAGGAAGATCTCCCCCATGAGGAGAGGGGGATTTTATGTGCTCTTAAAAATCCCCTCTAGAGTTTAAAACTTTAAGTTTTCCTTCCCTAACAACTAAACAAGCCCTAACTGAGGGTGCGCCCACCTCCGGCCCATCCACCCCCTCCTCCGTTGTTACCTGTTTTTCACGGACTTCGACCTATTTAAAAGTTGAATACTTGTGTAACTTGCTTATTGAAAATTTCTTTACAACGAAACTAAAAATGTGTTGTTCGCGAACAGGACGGGAGATGGGCTCGCGGTAGATTCGCGTCCAAGCAGTAGAGACAAGAATTCAAGACGCAAAATGGATCCCTCCAAGCAACAAGAGTCCGTGACCACCCTTTTCATACATTGCCGTTGCTCCCTTGTCTCTGTTCTCACTACTACTCCATCAGAATGAATGTTAATTTGTACGTAACATTTCCAACTCAACTGAAATACATACGACGTAACATTTGTATTCAACTGAAATACAAACTCAGACACTTACACACTTAATATATAGTAGGTAGTACGTGCATACTGATGATATCAATGAATAGTACGTAGTAACATGCATGCATGCACACCGACATACATGGATAGTCCGTCCATCAAGATGAGTAGCTAGTACGTAGTATGATCGATTAGATCAGGAGGCGAGGAGTGATATGATGTCGATGGCGATGGTGCAGAGGTGCTCCAGCCCCTCCTCCCTCCTCGCCAGCTCCAAAGGGTACACCTCCCGCTTCCTCCTGAACAGCGTCCGGCACACCGCCGGATACTCGGCCGCCGCGCTGATGTGCACGAAGGCGTAGTCGTAGGCCTCCTCGCCAACGGACTCCCGCGCCGCCAGGAGCGCCTCCCGAGCCTCGCCGTACTTGGCGGCGCAGGACCGGAGGAGCGACGCGTGGTCAGACCCTGAGGTGGGCGCCGTAGCAGCAGAGGTAGTAGTGGCCTCCTTGGTGAGGGCGGAGGCGGTGGCAGAGGCGTTAGCGGCCGCTGCTGAGACGGCGATGGCGCAGAGGCCACGGACGTCGGCGGTGGAGCTGGAGGGGTCTGCAGCGAGTGCGGCGAGGCAGAGTTCGTAGTAGGTGGTGGAGTTGCAGGTGGACTTGACGAGGTTGGTGTTGGGGCGGCCGTGCTGCGCTGGTATCGGGGAGATTGTGCGGGCGGAGACGGCAACGCCGGAGAGGAGGAGGAGGAGGAGAGTGGAATAAGCAGCAGAGGGCGGCGCCATTATCTCTAGCTTATCTCTAGCTAGCCTAGCTAGCAGCTGCCTGCCTGCCTGCGTGCGTGTATGGATGTGCCCGTGCAGCCAGGCCTTGGCAAGGTAGATGAGATGCGAGAAGCAACGCAACGATAGACTGGCTGGTTGGTTTGGAATGTCTGCTTGCTTCACGTGATGGTCATCACATCAGATCCGTTTGTATCAGAGAATGGAATCGAGGAAGCCATGCAGACAGAAAGCCTCCAAGTCCATGGGCCTTGAGCCTTGAGCCCAGACTAGAGCAAGACAAGGGCCGTGGGCTTGCTAAGTAGTCCAGTTGAGCTCCAGTCAAGGAAATCTGTTGACAACATCTAGACCATCGGTCCGTCCTTCACTGTGTTCCCCGACATAAACAGCACGTAATTAAGATGCAACAACGATAATCAAATCGACCGGAGGGGCTGACTAGCTTATTATCTCAAGCGGAGGATAATAGAGGATTATCAGGTGTCCGGATATGCAGAGAGGTGCCATTCATCTCGAATCTCTTATTTGCGGATGATTTTCTAATTCTTACGAAGGCTGACTTGCAGAATGCACAGAAGCTAAAACAGGTTCTTGATGATCATTGTGCGGCTTCCGGACAGCTTGTAAGTGAAGTTAAATCTAGTATTGTCTTCAGCACAAGCACCAGCTAACATTGGGGTTGAGACACGAGAAGGTATCTGCACTTGCTTGAATGTTTAACTGAATCCCTATCTCATAAGTACTTGGGGTTACACTTGGGCTTACCTATTATGGTCGGCGCGGATTGAAATGATTGTTTTCCACACCTAATAGACAGAGTTAATCAGCGTGTAAATGATTGGAAGGAGAAGACATTGTCTGTTGAAGGAAAGTAAGTACTTCCCAAAGTGGTTGCTCAAGCAATTCCGTCGTATGCAATGTCCGTCTTTAAAATTTCTAATAAAATCTGCAAAGGAATCACAGATTTTTTGTTGCACTATTGGTGAGGTGATGATAATAACCATAAGAGAATGCATTGGTTCATTTGGTGAAAGATGTGTGTACCAAAAAGAAAGGAGGAATGGGATTCCAAGACATCCACTTAATTTAGTATGTTGGCTAAGCAAAAGTTGGCAGCTATTGTCTAAGGCTAGTGCTACAAATGCGCATGTCGATATGTGCATTCCATCAGCATACGTCGTAGCCGTCGGATGTGACGGTAGGATTAGCAATAAACATGATTAGCTAAATTTACGGGAAATAATTTTAGTGACTATAGAAAACAACTATAGTAACCATATGAAACATGACAACTGTTTATATGCAATACGTATCATGGATTCCTTCTGTTATGACAACACGAAAATATTTGCATAGTAAGACGGAATCATTTTACTAAATATTGCATAACAAAATTTTTAAACCAATACAACAATAGAATATATATAGCACAATCCCGGATTTTTGAGAAACTTATGATTCAAATCGCTAAATTTCCGGCATCGTGGGCTCCTTCTGTTATGGCAACACAGAAATATTTGCATAGTGAGACGGAAACATTTTACTAAACCTTGCGCAATAAATATTTTAAACC
This sequence comes from Stipa capillata, assembly GCA_019208055.1. Taxonomy (NCBI): domain Eukaryota; kingdom Viridiplantae; phylum Streptophyta; class Magnoliopsida; order Poales; family Poaceae; genus Stipa; species Stipa capillata. The sequence continues at coordinate 134,873 of JAGXJF010002629.1, read as the reverse complement.
AATACAACAATGGAATGTATACAGCACAATCCTAGAGTTTTGGGAAACTTATGATTCAAATCGCTACATTTCCGACATCGTGAGCTCCTTCAGTTATGGCAACATGGAAATATTTGTCTAGTGAGAGGAAAATATTTTACTCAAACTTGCACAACAAAATTTGTCAAACCACCACAACAACTAATGTTTGTCCATCCATGCTAATTTGTTTATGTTTCATTCATCCAGATATTTTGTTTCCTATACAACATCAATTTGTTTCATATATAAATATAATTTGTTTCCGTTGATTTGCAACGTGGGTGGCAGCGGTAGAACACACATACGTGAGCAGCGATAACTCCCGTGGTGGACGTCGTGGGTGGAAGTGGGGAGGACTCGGGGAGCTTGACCCCGGCAAAGTTCTCCTGGTGGAAGCGGACGCGGAGGCAAATGGCGGGGGTGGCCGGCGTCGAGAGCTCTTACGCGAGGTAGAGCGTGAGGGGCTCCGGCGGGAGCTTTTACGTCGAGGTAGGCGTGCTCGCTGGCAGGGTGGGAGGAGGACTGGTGTTCCCGGAGGCCGTTTGTGTGGTCGACGTAAAAGATGGCAGTGACGTGGTGCCGGTCGCGTGGACAGCGCGGAGGACGACTGATAGAACAATGGGTGTCCTGATCTTTCGATGAGAAGATAACTATCGATTTGTGGAGACGACTTTGACGATTCAACTACATCGTATGACAACGATGCACGTTAGCAATCGCTAAACCAACTCCGGTAGGTTATTGACGATACCGGAAGCATGATCAACCTGAACACGAGGTTCGTAATCCCTGCGAGCAATCGAAGAACTAGCAAGAATTAAGATAAAGCAATCTGAAATTACAAGTATGGATGAAGAACAAGATAGAGTGGGGTTCCGAAAAGCAGTCTTGATCTGGTCGTTAGACACAAACAAAGATACACGAAATTGCAAATGTAACAAACTCTTAATTAAACAAAACCCAAAACAAAAGAAATCATCCTAGGGAGTATATAAAGACATGAGGTGGTCTGTTTTCCAGAAACATTCCAGGACTGTTTTGTTAATTGCGACGTGCTCGTGATGAATTTGGAGGTGGGGCTGGATAGGTTGGAAAGAGCACTAGATAAGCTTTCCAAAGAGTCCAAGATCACCCAAATTGGAGATTGTATGCCCGAGATAAAGTTGTTTGAAGTCAGGACTGTCTCAGCAAGTCGAATCAGAGTCTAAATCTTGTGAGACTTAATCTCTATCTCTCCTTGGACCAAAGGTGACGTGGGAGAACTCCTTATACAACACAAATCTATATGAGATATCTTCATAGTCACATGAACTTCATTTGCTCCTCTTCTCGAAAGTTTGAACTTGAATCCTCGCTTGTTCTTGACGATCTTGACGGACCTCATTTTATTTTTTATAGCTTGAGCAGCGGACATAATTGAAATAGTGAAAGTAGAGGTAGCAGTGGGTGTATCTATAGGGGTCGTGTCCTCATCAATGACGGGCGTGGTGCCGGTCGCGTGGGCAGCATGGAGGACAGCGGGGGCGCCGGTCACGTGGACGACGGGCGCGGCGCCGGTCACATGGGCAGCGTGGAGGACAGCAGAGGCATAGTGATGGGAAAAAAATAAAACACTAGCTGGGTTGGAGGATTTATATATCAATCTAAGAATAAATAGTTGGATGCTATGCCGATGGAATTCCTCCCATCAGCATATCAATATGTAGAATTTTCCATTGTCTAATCTAGACTCTTTATGCAGAGTACTCGGAGCAAAATATTACTGTTCAGGGGAGATCTTATGTCTATCTAGGTCAAGAAGGGTTCCTCTTTTACCCGGCAGAGTGTAATGGTCAGGTTGCAAACTTTTAAAAAGGGTGCATACGGCGAGTTGGGGATGGAAAAAAAACAAACATTTGGTCCGATCTGTAGATTCTACTAGTTCATCAAGGAAAGTGACTACTCGGCAAGGACTGGTGGTGTTATCATGTGTTGAAGAACTCATTGATCCAGGTCCTGGTACTTGGGACAAAGAATTAATAGGGACCTATCTTTTGGGTAGTTGATGCTCAACAGATGCTGCAAATCCCTCTTGCTAATACTTAGATGGATGATTTTGTGGCATGGCAACATAACAAATGCGGTATTTTCACTGATCGATTGGCTTATTTTGTTGAGTGGAATAACTAACATGGAAGGAAATTGAGGCGTACCAATGGCACGGGTGCAGCAGATGTTAATCCTAGGAGAAATTATAGAGCCTAATGGCCCCAGCCAAGGTGAAGATTTTCTTATGGAAAACGTTCACTGCCACAAAAATCAACTGTATTAAAAAAATCTCACCTGGTTATAAATATCTCAATCAGTTCAAATAATAAATTGATATTTTAGTCGGTTCTTTGATAAAAAAGAACCGACTGAAATGCTTTTTCAGTCCCTTTTTTCTTAAATATCAACAGAGATAGGTAATACAATATTTCAGTTGGTTCAAAAAAAGAACCGACTAAGATGCTTTTTCAGTCTGTTTTTCTTAAATATCAACGGAGATAGGTAATTTTTTCAGTCAATTTATTATTTGAACTGAAACCCGTGCCTCTCATATCCCTTCTCTCTCCCTCATCTAATCCGTGTGCCTCTCATCCCTTCTCCCTCCCTCATCCCCTTTCTCCAAATCCCGAGCTCGATCTCATCCCCTTTCTCCATATTCCACGGCCCTTCTCCCTACCCTTAGCTCACCACAACGGCGGCGCCCTTCTCTCTCCCAGCACTACCAAGACGGCGGCTGCGCCCTTCTCCCTCCCAGCACCACCAGGACGGCAGCGTCGGTGGTGGCATCGAGTCGTCTGCGGCCGAGCTGGACGACCACCACAAGAGGCCAGGTCGTCCTCGCCGCTGGAAGGGGCAGCGACTCGGGCCAGAGGCCAAGTTGCGGTCGATGGCGTGGAGGGGCCAAAGGCCAGGTGGCGGTTGCGGTAGAGGCTGTGGTTGCCAGCCTGGAGGTGGTCATTAGCCCGAGCAGCGAGCACGAGCAAGCAGACGTAGTAGCGGGAGGAGAGGAGAGCGGAGGAGATGCAGGTGGTCATTAGCCTATACTCTGTTTGATGTGATTATTTATTGTTTACTTCAATTGCCTAGGTCCTTTCGGTTCTTCTTTGCAGTGAGATTGTTTGTTGTTTACTCCCGTCTAGCTGATGGTGAATAAATATTGTCGCATCTTGCCAACCGTGGTGAAGAACCATTCCTACCATATCATCTTGGAGGTACATGTTCTCTTCAATTTTGGCGCGGGGCGAGGAAGGACTCGAGCAAGGTGAGCAGCGGCACGGCGGAGGAGAGGAGCAGCAAGAAGGAGCAGCGGCTGATCAGCGAAGAGCAGCGGAGAGCGGCGAGGAGAGTAGCGAGGTGACTTTTTTTTTACTGAGTATCAGAGTCAGTTCTGTATGTTCAACCGATTTTGACTCTAAATTTTTAGAGTTGGTTATGTATGTTCAATCGGTTGAGGTTGTAAATTTTTAGAGTCGGTTCACCAAATATTATTAGCTCCCTTTGCTTACAGTCGTTCTCAAAACCGGCTCTGATAGCCATTTTTAACCGGGTACGATTGTCCTTTTTGTAGTAGTGGTTACATGGAACTATACCTAGGTATGCAATTTTGGCGAATGGCCATTTGCCAGCTAGTGGCCAGTGTCCAGTCAGCCAGAACGGAGCTGAAGAGCTGAAGATGTTCAAAACTTGCTATTCTCCTGCCAGCGAGTGCGCGAGGTGTGGACTGCACTAGGACTTGATGAGATAATCAACAAAATCATGTGGATCGGGCTGATCAGGCAATGCTTGAGCATCTGCTGTGCCATGAGCGGCGATCATCACCTATCCTAGGCCAACTTGGTCTCCAAGAAATGGTTGCAGTGTCCGCATGGTACATATGGTGGGAACGTAGGAAATTTGTTAAAGGTGAAGCAGTGCAGACGGCAAGACGCTCTGTCATGGCGATTAATTAATGCTCTCGTTTCCAATTTCTCCAAGATGACCGGTAAGAAAGCGTGCATAAGCGGCATGGCTGGATGGTACCACCAAGAAGATTTGTGAAGCTGAATGTAAATGTCTTCTTTGACGAGCGTGGCCTATCAGGAGCCACCGGAGCGGTGATTAGAGATGAACGAGTTATGTTTGTTGAAGCCTCTAATGAAGTTCTGGACTATGTCACTAATGCTAGTATGACCTAAGCCCACACCCTTCGATCTAGATTACAGCTTGTGCAATGTTTGAGGTGCAATCGCCTGACAACATGCACGTTGTTGAGGTGATGACGGACGGTGGAAGGTCTTTAGGCACAGCTGCTGCACTACCGGAATCACGAACTTTGCCGAGTGCCGGATACTTTGCCGAGTGCATAAACACGGGCACTCGGCACACAAACCCATAAACCGAGTGTCCATGTCCAAACACTCGGCAAAAATACAACACTCGGCAAACTAGCTATTTACCGAGAGCCTTCATATTGACACTCGGCAAAGAATCTCTTTGCCGAGTGCGACACGCGTAACACTCGGCAACTATAGAGACACGTGCCCTTACTCCCCGCGGTTGACGGAGAGGCGACGGCATGGTCCCTTTGCCGAGTGTTTTCCGTCGGGCACTCGGCAAATCGTCGGCCCCGTTAGCACTGTTCACTTTTGCCGAGTGTCCTACGTACGGCACTCGGCAAACCATTTTTTTAAAATTGTTTTCTTAGTTTCAATTATAAAATTATTACCGAGTGTTTGCCGAGTGCTTACATGCTTGACACTCGGTAAATAGGGGACACGTGGCAGAACCAGAGCAAACCGATGACTCAATGTTTGCCGAGTGTCGACACTACGGCACTCGGCAAACCATTTTTGTAAATTGTTTTCTTAGTTTCAATTATAAAATTATTACTTATATAGTGGACCATTTTGTTGTAGGAAATAAAGCACTCTTGTTCCATTATTTATTCTCTATTATTTTATTTATTTCTTTTCTTTTCTTTGCTTTGTTTTTTCTCTTTTTTTTCTTTCTTCTTGTGTGAGGTTTGCATTTGAAGCGACCGCTGCTTCGTCGGTTAGCCCTAAAATTTTTTCTACAGTCAACATACACCAATACATGTATCATGTCAAACTTTGGCATTTTCCAGGGTCCGGTTGCTATATTTAAGCAATTAAATACATTTCTAGGCCTTTAATGGATATAATTCAAACTTGAGCTGCAGGTACATGAAATAATCACCAGAAATGGGTTGAAAAATCTTATTGGTGGTCTTTAATGTATGTTTAGGCCTTATGTAAGGAAATAAGAGGAGTCCCAGACACCAGGTGGCCGAGACTCGGGCACCAACATGGTGGTTATTGGCATTTTAATTCTGAAAAATTCAAACAAGACCTGAAAATCACGAAACTTGGCATGGTGTCATGATATGACCCCTGAAGCCTGTGGTAAAAATTTGAAAATGTTTCACAAAAGTTGTCACGTAGACTACTCACAAACAGGACCATCTCCGAGGAAGAAACAAGGTTTCAAGAGGGAACATGTCAGGTTTGCATGCGAAGCGACCGCTGTTTCGTCGGTTGGACTTGAAAATTTTTCCACAGTCAACATACACCATTACATGTGACATGTCAAAATTTGGCATTTTTCCGGGTACGTTTGCTATATTTAAGCCATTAAGTGCATTTCTAGGCATTTAAATTTTAGAAAATACTAAATCAACTCAAAAATTATGGAAACTCCTACAGAAAAACTTATATGTAGTATATTACATGTAAAAAATGTATTGAGGTATATAAGATAAAAAATATATTAGGTATACAAGGGTTGCGTTTGTGCAAGTCATATGGAGTGTCTTTGCCGAGTGTAACACTCGGCAAAGTTGTTTGTTTGCCGAGTGTCTTGTTTCTGACACTCGGCAAACACGTAGACACGTGGCGACCTGTAAAGTCATATGGAGGGCCTTTGCCGAGTGTCTAATTTCTGACACTCGGCAAACATCAAGACACGTGGCAAACAGTTATTTTGCCGAGTGTCTTGTTTCTGACACTCGGCAAACAACCTGACACGTGGCAACCTGTATGTTTGCCGAGTGTCCGTGTTCTAACACTCGGCAAATAAGGGCACTCGGCAAATATTCTCTATTAGGGCTCCAATCCCCGCCGCCACTTCTAATTTTTTCCCCGCCGCGGCACCGATTTTTTCCTCGCTTCCTCGCTTCCTTGCTGCCGCGGCACCGATCCGCCCCAGATCCGCCGCCCGCCGCCCGCTTCCTTGCCGCGGCACCGATCCGCCCCAGATCCTCGCTTCCTCGCCGCGCCGGCCTGCCCCGCCCCGCCCCGCCGCGCCGGCCTGCCCCGCCCCGCCGCGCGAGCCTCCCATCCTCCCTCCCCCCTCCTCCCCGCCGCCCCCTCCTCCCCTCCGGCGCCGCCCCTCCCCCGACCCCGACCCGGACCCGGACCAGGATCCGCACGCCGACGCGCCCCAGCACCCGCACGGCGGACTCGGCGGCCGCCGGCGCCGCAGGGGTGCCGCTCGCGCCGCCAGCTCGACGCCGCTGCCTCCACGCCGGCCTCCTCCACGCCCCAGGCTCGCCGGCCTCCTCCAGGTCTTCCCAGATCCTACACATTTTCTGCCATTTTCTCCCTTCTCTTTTGCGCCTCTAGCAACTTCTTTGTTGTGATACTTCAATATCATCGACATAGCACTTGGTCAGAACATACTTTCTCATCGCTCTCAGACTGAAAATGGTGAAAGACATGAAAGAAAGATAAGTGGTAAGTCCATGGCGCTGCAGAATACACTTAGTTAACCCGACAGTGAACCTGTAAATGATGAAACCGTGAAAGATAGCATATAATAGAAGTTCTTAGAAAATATAATAGAAGTCCTTAGCTCTCAAGTACACGGCTTCTTAAACTAATGTTTAGCTAATAAAGAAGTGAGCAGAATATTTACCATGACACTATCTATACTATTGTGACACATTCGGGCTGGGAAAATAGCTACTAGGTCATAACCTGGACCACTCACATAAGTGGTAGACAATGGAATCGAACCGATCTGTGAGTGCCACTTGGTCATAAATTTAGTACTTCACACGCAGTTCTTTTTAGGTCCACAAAGTGTTGTAGTTGGAACTTAGAAGTGGTAGGAGGTTAGATAAAATGCTCAATAATTTGGTCAAGGAAGCAAATAGATAAGTCAGCCTAAAAGCTTTTGTAACAGAACTTGATTGTTGTTTTTACGTCTTAAACATTTCTATTATTTTCTGGCAGTAAATGCCAAACATTAGCAAAGATACCCAGCACATACATCCTCTGATTGATATGTGCAATATTCATGAACAATTATTGAAATGGGAACTTTAGCACAACAGAAAGGAAAGAAGTGCCCAGAAAATAGCAACAGTTTTACCATCTTGTACAATAGTTCAGTGCTTCCATCACTAATAAACTAAAACCCAACTGTCTATTCTTGCTGCACTCTGTTTGATTTCATAAACACACTTCACTGCTTACAAATTAGAACATACAAATCAAGTGGTCCACAAGTGTAGAGGTTTGAAGCATAAGAGCGATTGGTTCATGTATTGCCCTACCTCAGCTTAATAGCTCATAATCATCAGTTGTCTCCTTGGGACCATTCAGATATTAACCATTCAGATATTAACTATTCTGATTTAACCCAATCCCCTTGAGTAGCGAGCATACAGACTGAGATTCATATACAGTCACGTAACCTAGGCGTCTCCCGTTCGAAGGAGTTATGGTTATAAATATGCAAGTCTTTGCATATCTATAACCGTAACTGCTTCGAATTGTCCACGTTTTTTTGGACAGCCCGAGGATGTGTAGATTGGGTTTGTTTCCATGCTCTACTCCGATCCGAGACAGAGTTTCGGCAGCGTCTCCCCGTTGTTCTCCGGATACACATTCTCTTGGCTTGTTGCCGAGACGTGTATTTGGAGAACAGCGGGGAGGTGCTGCCGAAATTCTGTCTCGGATCGGACTAGAGCATGGAAACGGCCCAATCTACACATCCTCGGGTGGGATTAGGACCTATCTTTACCTACTACATAGCTGATGCACGTCTATTCCCAAAATATCAGAAGATGGATGATCGTGAGTGGATGTACGCTGGCCGCTCTAGTCAGGGATTGTTGAGCGATGAATGGATCGAGAAGACCGACGAATTCTTGGAATTAGCATTCGCTAGTGCTAAGGGACCTTGTGGAACTTGGTGTCCCTGTAGTATCTGCGAAAACGCACGTCAACAAACAAAGGAGGTCATGGGTCAACACCTCTGTAAGTATGGGTTTATGCCACACTATACCCGGTGGACCTACCATGGTGAGTCCGAACGTGCCAGAGAGGAGGTGGTGCGACAACGCATGGACGACTATGATGCTGGAATCGGAGACATGATAGATGACTTTGATGAAGCACATGTGCAACCTATGGAGGAAGTGCCGGAGCCAACCGCAAAGGCTTTTTATGATATGTTGTCTGCGGCACAGCGACCCCTTCACGGGCATACCCAGGTTTCTCAACTGGATGCCATCGCACGCCTCATGGCTGTGAAGTCCCAGTTTAGCTGGAGCCGAGAATCCTTCGATGTAATGCTGACAGTTGTTGGTAGCCTTCTCCCGGAAGGTCACATTCTGCCAAAGAGCATGTACGAGTCGAAGAAAGTCCTCCGTGCACTTAAGATGCCATATGAGCAGATACATGCTTGTCCAAAGGGATGCATCTTATTTAGGAAAGAACACGCGGAGGCAAAGTACTGTGTGAAGTGCAATTCCTCTAGGTATCTTGAGGTAGAATCTGGTGATGGTCAGAAGAGGCAGCTCACAATCCCCGTGAAGATCCTTCGGTATCTTCCATTCATACCGAGAATCCAACGGCTTTATATGACCGTGGAATATGAAGAGTGGCGCACTATTATGTTGTATGTCCTCACCAACCTTTCCGAAGTGGAGCCGTACATGCGGTAAGTGCTCAATAAATTATTCCTCAGCTAGTCAGAAGTTTGTGTCTAACTCCGATTGTTCTCACTGCTATAGGGAATTCAATGAGCAATTCTGGCATGAATCAAGAGAACCTACCCTCGAGGAAGCTTCCGCCCTTCTTAGGGATGGTGCGGGAAATGGCATGCCCGATTTCATTTGTTGGTTCAAGCGAAAAGTACTTTCTAACTTGGCTCGTAGTTAGTTTGACCCTTCAAATTGGTCTTACATGCGACTAATACCCTTCAAATCTCGCTTAAACTTGTAGGGAACAACCGACAAGTCTATGAGTGCCGACTTGAGACAAGTTGCTGATGGTTGTGCCTTTAGGGTGACTTCATTTAAGGCTTACGACGTGAATGGATATCGCTTCCATACAGCAAGCCACGAGCAGAGTCGGCCCAATCGAAGAACAACAAATACCGGAGTTTTTACTCCAGGTTCAGATGGGGTTGAGTACTACGGAAAAATTGAAGAAATATACGAACTGAATTTTGATGGGAGCAAACCTCTGCGTCCCGTCATCTTCAAATGCCATTGGTTCGATCCAGAAGTAGTGAGACGGACCCCTAATCTTGGGCTAGTCGAAATTCGACAATCAACCGTCTTACCAGGAGACGATGTCTATATTGTGGCTCAACAGGCCATGCAAGTTTATTATCTATCGTACCCGTGCAAAACCGTGGAGCGTCTTAAGGGTTGGGATGTTGTGTACAAGGTACCGCCACACGGTAAACTACCTGTCCCAAATGATGATGATTACAACATAGACCCCAACACATATGATGGAGAGTTCTTTCAAGAAGATGGGATGGTCGGGAATTTCATTATCGACTTGACGGAAACTCAGGGCATGGAAGTCGACAATGAATGTGGTGATGACAAGGACAAAGAAAACGAGGTTGAGAATGCGAAGGACTTGGAATTACTTGAGCGGTTACATTTAGGCATTGACGGTGTGGATGCCATTCCTGCTCCCGGGCACCAGGATGATTATTTCAACACGCGTGATAGTGATGATGAGACTAGAGATCCAGCTGATCCCGATGATGATGATTATTTTCTAACGTACTAATTGGTTTACTCTTTCTCATAGCATATTTTTTTCATGATGCTTCATTTATTTATATGAATTTGTATCATCTGAACTAACTGATTTACTCTTTCTCATAGCAGGTGATTGCATCATGGTGGGCGGTTTGCGGAGATCGTTAGCTTCCCTATACAAGGGGGGGAGGAAGGATGCAGGTGAAGCTTCCGGAAGCAGACCCCGGGGAAGACCTCCAAGAGGAGGAAGGTCGAGAGGTGGAGGACGTACTCGGTCTTTCTCGCCTGTACCTGCGGCTGAGTCTGAGTCTCAGGAGGAGGAGGAGGAGAGGCAGGAGACGGAGGCGGAGGAGGAGAGGCAGGAGTTTAGGGTTGAGGAGGAGGAGGAGGTACAGGTTGAGGTACAGGAGGAGGAGGGGGGTACCTCCAGCTCTACTTCTTCCCGTGTGTGGCTGCGTGGTCCTTCCAGCCTCCCGAAGCGACCGGTGCCTTTTGATAGACGGCCGATCATTCGACCGGACGGAGAGAAGTAAATGGCTCTCTCTACTCTCATATTTCTTTTTGTTCTGTATCTTCAATATTTCAACACGCATCGATAATTTGGCTTTACACTTGTGCAGGAGCTGGAAGAAGGTTGGAGAGGGTGACCACTCACGCCATGTAAGCGGCGTCCTTGGACTTCTGGTCAGGGAGAAGTTCCCTGGCATGGTCACTTTGGGCGAAGTAACCGAGCCGGCATACACTTGGGCCCACTACGTAGCCGCGCCGGACGCCTGTGACAGGGAGGGAAGGGTGTTTCCCAATAGAGCCGAGCGCGTGAAGGCCGAGCTCTGGGTAAGTTACTTTCACACTATATTAGTCAATACTAATTGCATGGAAATTATTAAAGTAATGACTGGATCCTTCGAGTCTATATGCAGGATTTCTTTAGATGCGAGGCGGGCTTTGAGGGTAGGGCAGCTGCTGTCGTCGACAGAGCTGCCAAGAAGCTTGTGAAGGACATGCACTACGAGGCGCGCGTCCAGGCCGTCATCCAATATCACGCGGAGCACCTTGGAGAGAAGGTGACAAAAAAAGACGCCAGGACCAAATATCTGACCCGCGAGCAATACCTGCAGGTAAAGTACATTAATGCTTGTTATTCCTTAGATTACTAAGTCTTAACTTGTTCTTCTTATATGTGATGTACTTGATTATTTAGGTGCCTCCGAGGTGGTGCGCCCAACACCTTGATTGCTGGGGGGAGATCGTGGAGAGGTGGTGCGCTCCCGAGTGGGCGGCGAGTCACGAAGCTGCCCGGGAAAGGCGATTGCTGATGCAAGGCGCACCACACCATCAAGGCAACCTCACCCTTAGTGGTTACGCGGCTAGATGGGTATGCAGGCGCCCCTTTTATGAATCTCAGTTCTTCTAAATTTCTGTGCGGGCGCCCCCCTTTATGAATCTTCATGCTTTTGTCTTGCAGTCGGCAAAAAATGATGGTCAGCCTTGCTCCCAGTTCAAGGCATATGCTCTGGCCCATAAGTCGAAGGCGCAGCACGGGGTTGCTTATGATGCAAATGACCCGGCCTCAGCGTACAGCAATGAGAACGTCAAGGCTCGCCTGGATGGATACACGTCGATGGCAAAGGAGATCCACGGGCAGGACTTCGATCCGAGCGAGCATGACCTTGACGGAGAAGTGGTGATGAGGGCGGGAGGAGGCAAGAAACATGGCCGCTTTTGGATTGGCGACGGCACACTCGATACGGCCTCCACTCCCTCTCTCTCTCAGCTCAGAGCTCAGAGCACGAGCTCAAGTCCGGCTATACGCCCTCGCCCAGAGCCTACACGGCTTGCGATGACCGAGCTCCAGGTTAGTTCTATTTCATTTATCCTGCACGGTCTTTACATGCTTTGTACTGCAACGATGAGGAGACTGCGATGACATACTGTAGGCCCAGCTGGATGAAGAAAGGAGACTCCGACAGGAACTGGAGAGAAGGCAAGAGGCCGAGAGGATAGCGCTCGAGCAGAGGATGGCGGCAGAGCGAGCGCAGTGGTACGAGCTCATGAAGGGTGTTTACGCTGCAATTGGGCAAACTCCGCCACCGATGCCAATCCCTCCTCCTTTGCATGCTCCACACATCCCCCACACTCCTGTGAGTTCGTTTATTACTTTCTAATCAACATTATTGTCCTTTCTATAGCCATAGAGTGTTCTGTAACTATCTCCTACTTTGTGCAGCATCCGTCGGCGGGATCGAATGATCCTGGAGCTGGATCTTCGCAAGCAAGCCCAAGCAACCCTCGCGGTACTCCGACGTCAAGGAATTTGCCCCAGTGAACATTATCTCCTTTGCAGTTATGTTTGTCATGTCTGAACTATGGATTTGAACTTTGAGTGATGTTTGTCGTACTATTTCATATGTGATGTTTGTCGTGAATGTGATATGTGAACGATATGTGTGATATGTGATATGTGTGAATGTGATATGCTATGATCTGCCCCAGTGATGTTTGCTATGATCTGCTGTGAGTTATAAACTGTTTTGAATTGCAGGGATTTTTGAAAATAAAATAAAAAATAATAGTTTCTGACGACTTTGCCGAGTGTTACACTCGGCAAACAAAAATATGCCGACGGCAACACTCGGCAAAGATGACACGTGGCGCAATTCTGTGAGATCTGGGGACATAATGCACACGGTTTGCCGAGTGCCAAGGTCCAGACACTCGGCAAACAGCACATTTTACCGAGTGCGACACTCGGCAAACATGGGATACGTGGCCGAATCTGGGAGCTCGTGTGTTCAGTTTTTGCCGAGTGCTTACATGTTTGACACTCGGCAAATAGGGGACACGTGGCCGAAGCTGGGCGCTCGTGTATTCACGTTTTGCCGAGTGCGTCAATGTTTGACACTCGGCAAACAGAGGACACGTGGCAGAACATGGGCGCTCGTGTATTCACGTTTTGCCGAGTGCTTAAATGTCTGACACTCGGCAAACAGTGGACACGTGGCAGAACCAGAGCAAACCGCTGACTCAATGTTTGCCGAGTGTCGACACTCGGCAAAAAGGGCTAACGGGCGTCACGGCCGTCTATGCACTTTTTTTTGCCGAGTGCTCGGTCTGACCGTCGGCAACCTCTTTGCCGAGTGCCCGAAGGAATACACTCGGCAAACATGGGCTTTACCGGCAGCCTGTATGCCGTGCGTTCTTTGCCGAGTGTTGCACTCGGCAAACAGTTTGCCGACGGCTTTTTGGCCTTCACCGTGTGCCTTTTGCACACGGCAAATCTGTAGATTCCGGTAGTGCTGCCATTTCTGAGGACTGCTAAATCATATCAATAGGGATCATCATCAAGGTGGTCTTTGAGCATTATCCGCGGGAAGCCAATTTTGTTGGCTTTGAGTTAGCTAGGAGCACCATGAAATGTCTGCGGAGTAGTGTTTGGTTGGATAATCCGCCTAATTTACTTGTGTCGCGTTTGGTGAACTGTCATTTGAGCTAATAAAGGTATCTTTCTGTAAGAGAAAAGTCAGGCGGTGGTGGTAGTTTAAGACAAAAAATTCAAGCGTGTTGGAAGCGTGGGTCGGTGATGGCGCGGTTCCAGTGCATGTCCGTCGCGTTGGCCATCTCCGCCTGCCTCCGCTCGTACTCCAGCGCCGTCTTCTGCCTCGCCGGCAGCGCGCAGAACCTGGTGGCCAGCTCCCCCGGCGTGATTCGATCATGCACCGCCCACCACCGCGCGTGCGCCTCGTCGCTGGCGAACCGCCGCAGCCACGGCACGTTCCAGTTGCAGTCGTAGTCGCGGAAGCACAGCCACGGCTTCATGCCCAGGTAGTGCAACACGAACGGCTCCGATGAATTCCTATTTGACAGAGCATGCGAATGGTCATGGCGGTGGTAGTACTTGAGCACGTTGAGGCGCCGCGGCAGGCGGTGCCACCACGTGAACACCTCGTTCAGGTACCCCTGGTCGCCGCCGTTGTAGGACCGGATGTCGCCGACGCGCGGCATGAGCAGCTCGAAGGTGCAGTTGCACGGCTCCACCACCATCACGCCCGAGTTGAAGAGCGTCCCGCTGTTCCCCGTCTCGCTCACCTCCGGCACAGCCGCAGCGAAGAGGAAGTCGATGTTGCGCAGCACCAGCTGGTGGGCGTCCACGAACACCACCCTGTGGTAGTCGGTGAGCTGCCACAGCCGGAACTTGCTGTAGTTCCACTCGTTGTAGGCGCCAGGCACCGCGCGCGGGTTGCGGATGCGCTCCATGGCCCTCACCTGCCACCCCGCCGCCGCCAGGCCGGCGCGCTGCTCCAAGCTGATGCTCTCGTCCACCAGAGCCACCAGCTCCCTCGTCGATCCCGTCTGCCGGATGCTCTGCGCCACCGCGATGGCGCCGCACACGTACGCGTCCGACGAGTGCAGAACGTCGCCTACGCCTCGCGCTCCTTATTACTAGTGCTACGATAGGGATGATGATGGAGACGCACGGCGAGGTCGCAGGAGCCGACGAGAAGGCGTATCCGCTGGCGCATCTACTTAGAGTCCGGTCTGTAGAGCCAGACGTGGCCGTCGCGGCGGACGAGATGCTTGCAGGGGAAGAGGTTGGGCAGGGGAAGGCACTCGGACACGACGAGAACCTCCGAGGCCGCCGAGGCGACAGCAAGCTTGGCCGCGGAGAGCTGGAGATGCAGCCTGGCGACGTCCCTGGACCAGCTAGTAGTGTTGCGGCAGGGGAGCTTGACGGCGACGAGGTCGAAGCTCTGGCCCGGCGGTACGTCAGGGTCGGGTAGGGAGGGGGCACCTGCTGCTGCCGCTACTATCCTCGTCGATCCACTCCGGGTAGAGGGCGTCCCAGGTGACGGTACTGTCGGCGGGGTGCAGGCGCACCGCTGCTCCGACTGAAGTAGCGTGCTTCCTCCAGCGCTTCACCTCCGCCGGGCTGAAGTTGAGAAGCGCCACTCTTGAGTCTGCTAGCACTAGCAGGTCGGGCAGCGATGCTTGTGGCGACGCTGTCCCACTGGATGGCCCGCTCTGCGGCGTACGGGGGCTGTGGAATTACAGGATCGAGCAAGCTGTAGAGGCTCCTCGTCTTGACGATGGTGATGAGGGCGCACAGGAGCAGGGTGGAGAAGAGCACAACGTGCAGGCAAACCACCTTGTTCTTCTTGGTACCGGTACTGGCCGTCGTTGTCTCCGCCTTCCTCTTCCGTACTGCACCCATGTCGTCGTGATCTCTGCAATTAAACAACACTTACGCAAATGATGATGATCATATCTCACATGCATGCAGTAGCTTGCTAGCTAGGCCGATCGATGGATATACACACACACAAGAAATGAAGTAGCTCACAGTAGTAGCGGTAGGGTGGCAGCCCGGTGGCGCGCTTATGGAGACAGCAGCAGAGCAGCCATGACTCGATCACGCACTCTAGTGTATCAGAAGAGATGATCGATGATATCTTCCCTCCCTCCAGGGTAGTACTACTACTAGTAGCAATCAATTAGCCAGCTCCACCCTTTCATTTATATACGCAAGAAATATTCTGCCCGGCCGTCGATCTCATGCATGGCTTTGA
The DNA here is from genome assembly GCA_019208055.1 of Stipa capillata. Classification (NCBI taxonomy): domain Eukaryota; kingdom Viridiplantae; phylum Streptophyta; class Magnoliopsida; order Poales; family Poaceae; genus Stipa; species Stipa capillata. The sequence goes on along the minus strand of JAGXJF010002629.1, from coordinate 119,252 downwards.
CTTGGAACTCACCAGTCATCATCGCTAGCTAGCTTATATATTCTACAGAGTACAGATATATATATAGACGTTAATTAATTAACTTCTCTCGCTACTTAATTAATTAGCCTCCACGCATGAGTGCAAGCGGCCGGGCCATCTGGAGAATTCTCAAGTAGTAACTTGACTCTAGTTTGTCACGAGCGCCATTTGGAGATTAATCCTGACCTGACCTCGGCTAACAAAGTGGCCATTTGGCGTCAGTAAGTAGTTTAATTGAAGCATGCATCCGGGATCCGGTCGAATATCTCATCCATCTTTTCAACTGCCCGTCCTTTCCATAGGCTTAGTCGTCAAGGCTTGCCTAGCGGAGTACTTGCTGAATGCAGGAGCTGGCCGAGAGACTAGCTCAAGTACAACGTACCAACGGTGAAGAGGTCTTCCTCCGTGCATTCTTCTACGCATCATGCACGCACGCAACTTTGCTGTACATGCTACTTTTCTTTCTTTCAGTTTTTGCTCTCGCAGATCGAATTGCAGGTTGGTAACAAATCTCATGTTGTCACTCACACTATTGCGCTATTATATATGCACGACACGTACGTACCATCATGTCACTCTTAACTATTGCATCGGAAAAGATACTAGTTCGGTTTGATGGGTGACTGAATCTTCTGATCGAAATTAATTCGCCAACCAACTGATCGATCGATATGCATGCTGTGTTTCGTTGCAAGGAGAAACTTAATCGTCCCATCTGTTTAACTTCAATCCAGCCTAATCAATTAAGCCTCCTTCTTGTTTTCTATCTAGGGTGCGCGCGCATATTAGATAGGGAGGCTATCAATAGATAGGAGTAGTCGCGATTAATTTTTGTGTCGCTTCATTTCATTTCATCGATCACATGGCCGGCTGGCTTGCAGGCTAGCTAGCTCAAGTCCATATCACTATTTCCCGACATACCAATATGAATTTTAGGTATTTTTTGTTGTTGTTGTTGCGGGGAACGTACTGTACAGTAGAGTAGAGAGACATCCATGCCATGGATCGGACTAGCACTGTACCTCTTTCAACCTACTGAAGCTGACAGCCTACCAAATTACTCCCTCCTTGAATTGATGATCGAATCAACGCTACGAACTAGTGAGATTTGGAAGGGCCTTGCTACATATATATATATATATATATATGGAAGTGCATCCACAAACGAGAAAACAAAAAGGCCCAGAAGACGCCCAAGAGACGTGTGTGTATACCATACATGCGTGATGATACTAAGTTGACGGAATCCTTGATGATTCATTCATTAACTTACCAAAGTGTACATGATGCATGCATGACTTACGTGACACATACATGCATGGGGGATATAGCTAATGCAACGCTACATGTATGTATGCTTATTACTGGTCATGCATCCGGGCATCTTGCTAGTATAAATCGATAATCGGTGTGGTTTAATTGAGGATCCTGCAGGTCTTCCTGACGTTGCCGTCGGGGTTGAGGTTGAGCTCCCCCATCTTGAGCATGCCCTGCTGGAAGGTGTAGAAGAACATGTCCTCGCTCTCCGCGAACATGTTCACCACCATCCCCGTCTCCGGCGACGCAGCCAGCGTCTGGTCCGACGTCAGCAGACCCCTGCTCTCCTGCAGTCCCCTGAAGTAGTCCGTGTCGAACGAGTTGCTCGTCGCGTCCAAGGTGGCCGTCGCCCCGTCGCCGCCGCTGACGCACGTGGCCGCTAGCGACGCCGCCAGCCCGGCCTCCAGCGACGGGTCCACCTCGTTGTTCTCGTCGAACTTGCTGAGCCGGTTCTTGAAGTTGGCGCAGTGTGCCACGCCGAGCGTGTGCCCGCCGGACAGGGCCACCAGCTCCCGGACGGTGAACCCGTGGGACCCGAACACCTTGGTCAGCGCGGACGCGTTGAGGTTCGCCGAGGGGAGCGCCTCCGTGTCCGCCGCCACGGAGCGGAAGCCGTCCCTCCTCCCGGTGGCGACGTCGTAGTAAGGCCCGCCGGCCATGTAGACGGAGTCCCTGGCGGCGAGGGCGAGGATGTCGGCGCAGGAGACGGTGGCGGGGCACTGCTTCTCGAGCGCGTCCTTGATGGCGTCGATTACCTCGAAGCCGCGGAGGCTCCTGTTAGTGGGCGCGTCCTTCTCGGCAGTGTTGTCTGGCGTGGAGTCGAGGAGGACGGAGGCGTCGCAGCCGTGAACGAAGCAGTCGTGGAAGTGAAGCCTGAGGAGGCTGGCGGCGAGGGTAGGGTCCTTGTAAATGGCCTCGCCGACGACGTTGCGGACCACCATCTCCGCGTAGGGGCAGCTCATGTAGTAGTACTCCATGCTCAGACTGATCACATCTCCATCTCCATATCCATCTCCTGCTGCTACGCCACCCGCAACAAGCAGCAGCACCGCCACACCTGCAATTACACTGCTAGCAGCACAGCACTGCTTCATGCTCGTCCTCGCCATTCCTTAATTTAATTCGATGTTAGTTTCCACTATATAGCTGGCTGCTGGTTAGCTAGCTAGATGCACTGCAGACAAGTGAGTGTGGAATTAATGGTATATATAGAGCTCGGGAGCTAGGTGAGTGCCTGGCTGCATCTTCATGCATGCATGCGCCAGATAGATACATATGCCCTCTTTATTATAGGTGGAGTCTGTGCATAAGCTAACTGTAGAAATAAACTCCAATTAAGTCAATATGGAGATAAGCTCCAGATAAGCCAGCTGTCTGTTTACTAGGGTTTAAGCAGTAGCAGCTTACGGCATGAGATGAAAGAACAAATGTCTAAAATACTCTTAATCCAGTCAAGTTTGATGTATACTGATATTGACATAATTTTGGACTGTATTATACGCCACTTATACAACTAGACATAAAATTTGAAGTTGAAAAAAAATCAGAATATAGAACTCCTACAACATCTAGATCATTATTGCAAAACCATTCGGAAATCCTGTACCTCAAGAAGTTGATAACACAAACAAAAATCAGATATTCCTGCACCTGAATACCATAAGCTACAACAAATCCATCATCTCAATTAGGAAGGGAAGCAACATTGTACAAAGATAATACAACTGCAAACTAGTATGGAAATAGTGCATAACCAAATGCTATCAGTTCTCAATTGCTTAGACCTAAGCATTTGTAATATTTTCATGGTGTTACAGGACAGTTCATGTCTTTGTTCATAGAGTTCATGCATGCAAAAATTTTAAAGGCATCCGAGCACATGAATCTGTTCATGAAATTTACATGGTATATCTTTGAACAGTTCATGAAAACAGAACAACCAAATCTGAATTGCAAAAACAAAAATTTGAAGGCATCCAGTCACATGAATCTTTGAATAGAAAAAGATATCCGGGGGCGACCGGGGTTGGTGCTATCGACCTCGTCACTGGTGCCGCAAAGAGGAGGTCGGGGATGGATCTCCCGGTGGGTCGTCGGCCTCGGCAGCTCAGGGACGAACCAGGCCGGCGGGTGCTTGGATGGAAGGAGGATGAGCGGAGGTTGCTCAGGGGTGAGGGCGGTGGTTTCTTGGGGGCAAGGCCGACGGGTGCTCGAACGGGCTCGGGGCGGAGGGAGTCCGGCACCGAAAGCGGGCTGCTCGGGGGCAAGGGCAGCGGCTCAGGTCTTGGAGGGGGCGCGAGGGGCAGACAGGGCAAGGCGGTGGCATCGGGGTCTTGGAGTAGGCGAGGCGGCGGCGTCCTGGAGGAGGCGAGGTGGCCGGCTTGAGGCGAGGCAACGGCGTCTAGGGGGCAGCTGGCGGCACGACGGGAGGTTCAAGGGGGTGGCCGGCGGCGCGATGGGGAGGGCCAGTCGGGGAAGGCGCGGGGAGGGACGGGTGGAGTGGGGGCGGCGTGGGGCAGGCCAATCAGGGGCGGCGCGGGAAGGGATGGGCGGAGTGGGGGCGTCACGGGAAGGGGTGGGCGGTCGGGAAGGTCTGTCTAGGGAGGCGCGGGGACGGCGCTAGGAGGGGCGGCTGGCGCGGGGAGGGGAGGACGGCGATGGGGAATGGAAGGTGACGCTGGGGAGGGGGCGGCACAGGGGAGGGGAGAGTGGCTCAGGGGTGCACGGGGGGTGGGAGGGGGCAGCTGTATAGGTGGGATCTGTGTGAGATACCCGAATGACAATTTGCGCGTAAATTGTTACAACTTTGAATGTGAGTTCAAAAGCACGGTTTGGAGAAACTCAGGAAACTGTTAGAGAGAAGCTTTTTTAAATGTACAGTAATGTGTTGAAGCTTATAGAATAAGCTAACTTTAAAAAACGTATTTATTGAAGTTTATAACTTATTTAGGAGCATAAACAAGTCATAGATAGATTCATGCATGAGCGCAGACTGCCACTAGCATGCATGCAGCTAGGGATATATAGATCAGATCCATTGAGGGAGCCACTCAAGAAAATAACAATATTTGGTTTAGAGTACTCTAACTTTAATTAATTGTCAACGGATAGTCATCTCATCGATGTCAAGTGGAGTACTTAATTACCAGTGAAGTGACAGTTAACTCAACAAGACAGAGGCCGGCCGGCCGGGAACCAGATTAAGATCGATCCAGATATGTATATAGTGCATGCATGCGTGGGTGTTAAAACAGCCAGCATGAATCGATGAGTGGAGTATCATGCATGCATGATATCCTCTAGTGTCTGTCTACATCCAAATTAAGGAGGAATTCAGTGGGTCACTAGCTAATACGCTCCGTGCTCTCTGCATATGCACCTGCATGTCTTATTATTGGCTAGCTACTTTACATTACAGCGCGCGTGCATACATATACAGTAGAGTAATATATATGGAGTTAGTGCAATAGTGCGAATTACCATATAATCGCAGTGCCCGCTGACATGTGTTGTATGTATATATATGATGATATATACCAATTAAGGATCGATCGACTAGCCAGCTAGCTTTAATTACGCACTGTTGCGGAAAGGCTCGGACAGGGCAAGCTAGGGTTCTATCTGTACATAGTTGGGTAAGAATATTCAACCGTTTATGATGATATATATGGTCATCATATACGGTTCACTTCTCTCAATCGTCTACAATGATCATCACATCGGAGACGGATGACCATCCTCATCGGTCTATGATGTTATTTTTCAGGAAGCATCTTTTCTGTATACCCTAAAAAATGATAGATTTCATATAGAAATGTCTGATCTAGCATACAAATTCATTTACACAATATTTGCGTGAAACATCAGAGTTCACACATCACCATATCACATAAATGAACTGAAATTATAAACATTTGGAAACAAATGTTTGATTAATACACTTGGAAAAAGTTTGAACAAATGACAACTAATTAAGTGCACTAAATATTCCAACAAATGTACACTAAACTATGCTCCTAACCTCCATCATAGTACCCGTCATCGGGGTTTATGATCTGGGTATTGATAAAGAAAGAAAAAGATCCCTCATATGAGCTTTAGTTTGGCTTCATCGAGATGACTCTTATTGTCGTCCAACCTTGTTGCTAACAGAGATCGATTTCTTATCATGCATATATAAATTGACAAGTATAGATGAATTATATATTGAACAAATCTTTAAATTTGATTTTTGTTTGATGAAACTTGTGATCATCTCCATGTGGTAGCAAACATGGAAGTCATTGGAGCCTTTGACTTTCCCTCGATGAGCAGTACTCGATAAACGCCTTGTCAAATACATCTCGAATAGGCTTGAAGTCACGAGTATGACTTATTGAGAAATCAAGGTATAAAAACTTGTTCCATTTTGATACAAGGACTACCAAAATCCAATGAAAGTTACATATGTATGTCGTCATGGTCATTAAACATATTATATTCTTGTAAAGTTTGGATAACCAATTAAATATGGCAAATGATGTAAGACATTCCTGGGGTTGTAGGAAAAGATGATGTATTTTGACGATGACTAGTAGACAACTACTGTATGTGATGACCGTATCCGTATACAAATATACCATGACTATGGAGTATCCTACTTACTTGGGAATGAATGTATCCTGGAGAGGGACTCTGCGTCGATAAGGAAACCACCCGTAGGTATCCGGGACTCCTTAAACTAGGCAGTCAATCCCAACGTTTAAGGAAAATAGAGTCCTACTCAGAGATGTGTCCATATCCCTTACGATATGGTGTACCCTCTATAAAAGGACCCTGAAGACCTCCAGAGAAGCAAAGTTAGACAAGCTTGATTGTATAGACATCCTGATTTGGATTACACAAGCCTTTGAAGATCAATCGTCTTCCGAGCAAGTAGAAGAGAAGATCGTCCTCGACAATGACCTCTGACTAGTTATAAATCCCATCTAGAACTAGACACCCCCTCTTGTACCTTGTCTCAAGATCAATATATACCAACAGGACTCATGGCTATTATCCTAAGGGAGGCCTAAACCTATATAAATCGTCTTGCTGGTGGCCTGATTTGTGGGTTACGTTACTCGAAACGATCCCCTTATATATTTTCTCTCTCTCTCCTCCACGAACTCCGTAAGATCAACGGTTTATCAATCATCGACATATTCCTTATCCTTTTGAGCCACCAACGCCTGTGCAATGTAAATCAAAACGAATTGCTCATTGTCACTAAGTGCTCTATATGTGACCCTAGCGGGTAAACCAACCGGTTCCTTCTTCAGTCTTGATTAATTGTACATGTATCTATACAAAATGAAGGAGAATATTATAATTATCTCATATATATATACACACACATTATTAATGTACACTGTGTGTGATTGAGCAAACTTGCAATGTCCATCATCTCAAAAGGTTCGTTTCGAGGACGTCGAGGGTGAAGAGCCGACGAGAACTTGGCTTACCAATCTTCCCCCAGGCTCGATCTACTCATGGGAACAATTGTGCAGCCAATTCTAGGGTAATTTTCAGGGAACGCACGTGCGTCCCGGAAAGCCTGGCGGCCTCTTCCGACTCTTCCAAGAGAAGGGGGAATCCTTGCGAGAGTACACCAAAAGATTCAGCAACGTCTGCAACACTATACCCAAGACAACAGATCATGAGGTGATCCAAGTCTTCATACGGAGTTGCAGAAATCATCGGTGCATCGAGGAGCTTACGATGAAAACCCTGAGAATGGTCAAGGAACTAATGGAGTTTGTCGATAAGGCAGCCAACGCCGAAGAAAACTCTCCAATTCATCAGAGAGAGGGATGAAGGCATTGAGCGGCCCCAACCGGGTTACCACAACAACCCTAAAAAAAGCAAGCGCAAGAAGAAACCCTCTAAGGAAAGTCGCAACAAGAGGCAGAAAACTGGAGAGGTCATGGCCAACCTCCCCAACAAGCACTCCGGCCCGTCTAGGAACACGGATAAGCCACAGGCAAGGGCAGGGTCCTCAGGCAAGAGCTGATGTGACTTCCACTAGACCGACAAGCATGACCTGCGCTAGTGTCGTATCTTCAAGAAGTATGTTCAGGCGGAGGCCGATAAGTTCAAAGGGAAGGGACCCCAGGTTGCAAACCAAAGTCGAGAAACCAGTTCCGATAATGGTTCCAGCGACCAGGCTTCTTTCCAAAGCGAACAAAGTAGAATAGACCATATGTTCGGGGGCTCGACGTCTTACGATCTAAACGACAATTCAATACAGTGGCTTGAGAAGTTCTCGCCACTATACCACCAACAAGATTTACACAAATTCCTTCAAACGGGTAGTTTTTGAGAGAGAGCTATTTAAGCCCCCTTGTCCCTTTGCATGGGGAACTCTTTGCCCAATCCATTTCCTACATCAACAAGAGCTCTGACACCTTCCTCTAAGCACCAAGAGTAAATCCTTGTGAGGAAGAAAAGATTTAAGCGAGATTTGAGATTCTATCCAAGCAAAGCATTGAATTCATATCCGAGACTTCATCGAGTTCATTTCTTTTGGAGATTGGGGTCTCCTAGATGTTTAGGAGTCTTTGTGAGCTCCCAACCTTTGTGGTGAGTCTCAAGCAGTGAAGGCCAGGATTCGCCTCCATGAGGAAAGAATCACCAACAAGGATTCGACGAGATGTAAGAGCATCCTCAAGGGATAAAGGCTTGAGAGAAAGCCGACTCTTGATCAACGTGATCGAGCTTCTCAACAGAGATGTAGGATTCCTCTCAAGAATCCGAACTTCAACAACAAATCACTCGTCTCTCATTGGTTACTTCTTTCCGTGTTTACTTTTCACAAGTTCGCTTTACTATTAAATTAGAATTGCTTGTGTGTGCACTAGTATATAGAGGTACTCATATTCTTATTGCATTAGATCACCTTTAATTCTGCTTAATTGCAAGAAAAGTTTAAAATTGGTTAAAGTTGTTTAGTCACCTTTTCACCCCTCCCCTCTAGGCTGACATCTTGATTCTTTACATTCTAGTAAGACAACAAGTAAACGAAGCAACCACATAACAAAATATAGCGAGACTGAGATGAAGGATTGCAAACAAGGGTGACACAGTGATTTGTTGTCTAAGTTTGAACATTTGGTGTGGCTTTATGTCTTCATTGAGGAAGATTGATCATGAGATCAAAGCTGGTATCAAAACTACTCTTTCCTCAAAGGGCTTGCTGATGCAAATCCCCCTTCTCTTCTTGGTAGCTCTTCATCTCGTGGTAGGCGAACTCCAACCTTCAAAACCTTCTCGGCTTCTTTACAAGCTTGAAGGCTTCCGAGCGATGCCTAATCGTCTTGGAGGCACCAACCTCCAAGAGTAATAGAAATTTGGTTTTCACTTGGAGGTGATCCCTTCTTGAATGCTCAATGGAAATCCAATCCAAATCCTCAAGATTTTTCCCTCTCAAAGTTTCTCACAAGAAGGCAAGAAAGAAGAGAGCAAGAGTGCAACACTAGATTTGGGACATAAAAGGATAGCCTCCACCTGGGAGGGGTGGTGGCTTATATAGGCTGCCCTAAAAACCTAGCTGTTACTGTAAAGAAACCTTGAGTGGAGGTTTCGGGGTTCAAACACAACGGCTAGTTAAACCACTGCTCAAAGGGAGTAGCTTGGATATGCTCGACAGCTTAGAACCTCAAGAAAATCTAAGATCCAGAGGGTCTGGACCGAAGCAACTCAGAGGTTCCAAATGAAATCAACATTTCTGCCTCGAAACACAAATTGACTTAGAGATTCTAGGAGATGCTCACTCGGAGGGTCCTGACAAGACAAAACAAAGCTAACTTGGTTTCCTTGGACAATTACGAGCGCCGGACTTTTCTCTTACAGAAAGACACCTTTATTAGCTCAAATGACAGTTACGTCGTTCACCAAACGCGACACAAGTAAATTAGGTGGATTATCCAACCAAACACTCCGTAGACATTTCATGGTGCTCCTAGCTAACTCAAAGCCAACAAAATTGGCTTCCCGCGGATAATGTTCAAAGACCACCTTGATGATGATCCCTATTGACATGATTTAGCAGTCCTCAGAAATGGCAGCAGCTGTGCCTAAAGACCTTCCACCATCCGTCATCACCTCAACAACATGCATATCCTCAGGTGACTGCACCCCAAACATTGCACAAGCTGTAATCCAGATTGTAGGGTGTGGGCTTGGGTCATACTAGCATTAGTGACATAGTCCAGAACTTCATTAGAGGCTTCAACAAACATACCTCGTTCATCTCTAGTCACCGCTTCGGTGGCTCCTGATAGGCCACGCTCGTCAAAGAAGGCATTTACATTCAGCTTCACAAATCTTCTTGGTGGTCCCATCCAGCCATGCCGCTTATGCACGCTTTCTTACCGGTCGCCTTGGAGAAATTGGAAACGAGAGCATTAATCGCCATGACAGAGCGTCTTGCCGTCTGCACTGCTTCACCTTTAACAAATTCCCTACGTTCCCACCATATGTACCATGTGGACACTGCAACCATTTCTTGGAGACCAAGTTGGCCTAGTGTCACACCCTGATTTTCCAAAACCCGAAAATTAGGACTTTCAAAAAACCTTTTACTAAATAATGCTAACTAAAGTACACCTGATTAAAACTTTACACCAAATCATTCTGACCTAAAGCAAATCAGGCCAAGATCTTCCGCCTTTGATTCCCTTTCCTTTTCCTAGTCGGTGCAACCTAGACCGACGTCTGCAGCTACATCCTCAGCCGGTATTTCTGTGAAATTGACACGTATATACATCGCGAACCTCCTCCGAATGAGGTGATCTTCTGCCACCCACTTTGCCATATCATATCACAAGCGTGTGCACATATATACTGCTTTTGTATGTGCGTACCTACGCAAAACCCTAACTCCCTCTCTCTCGACACTCGTGATCAGAACTCTCATCGCGTTTATCTCCTTCACTCTCTCCTGCGTGACTAATCCTAACCTCTCTCCCCGTCTGACACAAATTCTTGGAAACCTAATTCGTCAAGACCCTGTTCCTCGGCACGCTGCGTTTGTTCCTATTGACATCCCTATGTATATATATGGATATACGAGTGATATTTCTTGAACCCTAGCCTACCATGACCTCTTCTGACATTTCTTGAACCCTAGCCTACCATGACCTCTTCTGCATATTCCGACTTCATCGCCATCCTGTATATGCTTAAACTCCAAGTGTATGCGAGCACATACACTTTGAACCTTAATTTGCTTCTTTTGAGTAGAGGGAGATCCAAAGCCCTAGTTATCTAATAGTTTATCCCTCCCGAACTCGATGCACGTGTATATGTTGCAAATATATATATGCAATGCTAATCCGATACTTCTGCCTTGCCTTTTTATATAATCGCTCTTCCCAACCCAATTGAAACACTTATGCCCATGTATGTTACCGGTAAAAGAGCGTGTGTATAAAAAGAAAATCTTAATTCTCGTGGTTTCTTCTCACCCGTGAAGCCCCTTGAGTCATACATCGGTTTCCATCAGTGTGCATATTTAAACACGCATCATATACACTAAAACCCTAGCTTTGCCTTCCCTCATTACGTATCGTCTCTATCCATAAAGTCCACCGTGCCCTGGGCGACAATCCTAGCCATCCCATGAAATATTTGTACCTCCTCGCTTATATATGTATATCAAAATATTTCGAACTTCCTGCGTAACTGTTTTGAAGAGTTGGGCTAACACCTAAGATCCTAATTTCTATAAAACTCTATAAAACACGAAGAGATGCATTTAAAGATATATTAAAGATATATATACACCTCATATATATATAACCCCCATTCTAGTGATCTCAGGAGTTTAATTAGATTCAAAATTGGTTTCGGTTGCAATTGAATCGAGTTTAACTCCTATCATCTTAAGCATTTCAAAAACTCTTTAAAGTATATATGTTCTAGTGAGGTAACCTCCTTGCATATACGTTCCATTTTTTTTAGACAGTGCATCTCTTCTCTAATATTCCCTTCGAGTTATTAGGACAAATGCCCCGGCCATCCCCATTCATTCTCTTCCCTATTGATTTTTCGCTTGATCTGCTACAACCACACATCATCTACCAACCGAACAGCCAGCCTTACTCTTCCAGGTGGGTCCGGACCCCACCGGCCAGGTTCTCTCTGTTTCCCTGCCTCCTTCTCCCTCAAGCTGGCCGTCTCGTCAACCACTGTTTCCGCGTTTCCCGTCGCCACGCGCCCTCGGCCATGTGCTCCTCCTCAGTGCTCCTGAACCCGAGCTTCCGAGCTACCTCGGATATTTTCCTCAAGCTTCATTCCCGTGCTCCTCAACTCTTACTCTAGTACCTGCAAACCGAGCTCGAACTCATCTACTTCCCTTGCTCCTCTGCAAAGACAACCGAGCGCTCTCTGTCTCCTCCTTTCATCTCCCCCTCGAGCTCCATCTCTGCACTACCACCACTCTGAGCACCGCCGCCGGGGGGAAGCTACTATTCCCAAGCGCCTCTACTCACCGGGGGCCCCTCTCCTTCCCTACCGGTGGAGAAGCGCCGCCCAACCACTAGTGCGTCTTCCCCAAAGCCGGCAATCGGTTCCACAAGCCGCCACCTAACTCGGCCAGCCCACCGCCAGCCGGATTCCTTCTCTTCTCCCCCTCGCCCGACTTCAGCTATTTCGGCCCATGAGCTACCAGTGACCCCCACCGCTCCGGCAAGCTCCCGAGCCACAGTGTAATACCCCAATTTTCCGAAACCTAAAATTTAGGGCTAATAAAAACTTTTTGCTAGTAATGCTGATTAAAATACACCAAATTAAAACTTTTATTCCAAATCATGTTCCTGCTAAACCCTAAAGCAAAGCAACTAAAAATCGTTCCCTCTATTCCTGCTCCCTTGATTTCTGCTTCGTCGAAACCCTGTCTAGCAAGGGATGCAAGCCCTGCTCTATCCTTGGTCTCCATGCGGGACCGTTCGCCCTTGCATCTCCGCCGCGACAGCCCATGGCAGCCATTGCCGCTGCCACGCTCTTGCCACGGCAGCTGCCGCTGACCATTTCCTCTGCCGCGGCAAGGCCTCTACCGCCGCCGCTGCTATCCTTCTCTGCCGCAGCAAGCCGTTCCTGCTGCGACAAGTTTCTACCGTCGCTACCATGCCTCTGCCACGGCAACTCCTTCCCTGCCGCGACAAGTTTCTGCCGCACCACCGATTCCCTGCCACAGCAACTCCTTCCCTGCCGCGGCAACGTCACGCCGCTGTTCCTTCCGCCGTGACAACCGATTTCCACCGCGACAATTCTTGTTCCCTACCGCGGCAAGTCTTCCCTTACCGTGGCAATACTGCGGCAACATTATCTCCGCTACGACAGCCCTTCTCCCTGCCAAGGACATACCTCTGGCATCCCTTCCCTTCTATCTAATCGGGGCCACCTAAACCCACACCTGCCGCTAAGTGCTCTCGCAGTACTTCTGCGAAATCGGAGCATATACCCATCCTGAATCTTTTCCGAATGACCTGAAATTTTACAACCCACTTCGTCGTGCCCTATCGCGAGTATATGCAAAAATATACTGCTTTTATGTATACGCACATACGCAAAACCCTAATTCCTTTCTCCCTGATTCGACGAAAGGGGCAAAACCCTAACACATTACACGCGCCGTATACGCCACCGTTCCGACGGTACCTCACCACCAACACATCCTAAGCCAACACAAAGGTCTCGTCTCGAGTTCCGTGTTCCTGCCCCACCTTGCCACACTTCGGAACCCTAGTTCCGACCTCCGATATCTCTTCCGTCTTATCTAATCCTTTCCTTCCCAAAACCCTAATCGCGAAGTCTACCACTTCTCGACCGTTCCAAAAATCCAGAATAAAATCCTGGAACACCCTGATAATACCTCCAACCTAAATGTAACATAAAATGTAGATGGCCGATGCGAAAATATTGATATATGAAAATATTAAATCTTAGGGCAATAACGGGCATTGTTCTGCAACCCCCATGAATATCTTCCAGAAAATTCTGATAGACTCCCACAACACTCCCCACACCTCTAAGAGCACCAATACAAAAAAAAATCTTGGGCAGGTCATATGTAAAAATCTAAAGAGCCAAGCGTCGAACACCTTCCCCATAATAATTATCTCACAGGAAATCACGTTGATATCTCTGCCAAAGCTGTTCAGACTCATCGTGTGGTCATTCCATACTGCCCTTATCTTTCTAATCGCCTTTAACCCCTCTGGCAAACCACATTACTCCTCCACAGCTGAAATCTAGCTCATGTCACATCACTAACCACACGTCCTTTTCGGGCTATAGCTTCACCTGAGCTGGTGTTGTCCCCGTCACTTTTTCTTTCTTTAATGGAGTTTAGCAACTGTCCCATCCTCCTTCCTGACCCTGCTTTTCTCTGCGCATGCACCAACAGCACTTGCCAGCTCACTCACCTCCTGTTGCCATCAATACTCGCAGAAACATAGCTCCAACAGCAGCTAACTCACCTGTCTCCTCACTCTCTACTCAAATCACTTCATTTACTCTCCCTCGTGCCCAGTTCTCTCTTCTCCCATCAGCCCTATAGTTTCCTGTGGTACAAAAACCAGGCCGAGCTCTCGTTCCTGCCCACGCTGCCATTCTTCACTCCTTCTTCCCCATGAGCTCCTCCATCTGCTTCTTCCCATCCTCACTCCCTTGCTCCTCTTTACTCCTCACCACCTTGCCCTCAAATCAGAGCTCCCATTGCTAGCCCCGAACTACAAACAAAGCTGCTACCTCCTCTATTACCTGTCCAAACCAAGCTCGGTCCCCTCCCCTTCTTCCACACCAGAGCCCTCTATGGCCCCTTTCCTGAGCAGCTTCGGGTCTTCCCTTCATTTGCCTGTGAGTCGAGCTCCTTCTACACTCTCCCTCCTCTGAGCTCCACTGGACCAGCCCCAGCCGAGCGCGCCCCATCCCCATCTGAGCTCCACGAGCTGCTGCAGCCCCAAGGTCGCCAGGGCACCGCCACCTCGTCGGCCAGCCCGGCGCCTACCAGTCCGGTTGCCCGTTTCACCATGTCGCCGAAACAGCTGAAGGGCAGCATCTCCACCCGACCACCGACCGCGGGACTCACCCGAGCGCCTCCGCCCGCCGCCGGTGGCAAGGCCCCAAGCCGCCGCCGGCGAATAAGGTCCCGGCATCCCCATGCCAGTGAGCCTCCCCAAATCCGCCGCCTAGCTCTGCTCAAGCCGCCGCCGTCCCCTGCTTCGGGCGAGCCGCCGCCGCTATCCCCGTTTCCCCAACGCCGCCGCTGCGGAGCTCAAGCCCCAAATCCGCCCCGCTCTACACTCGCCGCCGCTGCCGGTGGCGAGGTGCCCGAGCCGCCGCGTCGAGCAGCTAGGTTTCCGGCCACCTCGGCTCCTCTGCGGTCCCCTCCACTACCCGCCGCCGGTAGACCAACACCGGAGCTGCCTCCCACGCGAGCCCTTTTTCCTCTGGTGAGCTACCGCCGTTGGCGCCTGCCTCCCCGACCTGCCCTTGCCCTGCCGCGGCGAGCTACTGAGCTGCCCTGGTGAGCCCTGCCGCGGCAGCCTGCTGCGACGATTTCCCCTACCGCGACTGCACCTCCTTCCTCCCCCTTCTTTCTTGCACCACAGCCGAGCCATCCGAGCGCCCAGAGCACTGCTTCATTTTATCCTCCCTCTTTAGACTCAAGAATAGTTTGAAGCTTTAAGAATTGTTTTAAAAAGCTATATATGGGGCATGTGATACATACTAGAATCCCAAAAAGAAAATAAAACAAAAAAATAAATAAAAATAAAAATAATATTAATAAAAGTAAGACAATACACTTATATATAAGTGTGTGTCGCATACGCCGTTATAGCGCGTTCTAAAACGATCTTTAAGTATTTTCAGGTACCCTAAGCTCCGTAGGTGCTACTAAATTAGGGGGCAGATTAATTCAAAGTAGAGCTTTCGAAGTAGGGTAGGTTCTCCCTTTTCTTTGAAAACATATACGTTGAATGTGCCACTCCTAGGTCTTCCAAGTATGACCAAATTATGTTCCAGACTCTGCTGGTTTGTGAGCCAGGCTTAATGGAATTAAGTTTCGGTATGAACCGGCTACATCATTTCATATGAATCACACTCTAACCAAGGATTGAAGCAAGTCCAGAACCCCATAATCCCAAACCATCTTTCACGACTGGTATCTTCTAGCCTTTGATCGTGAGGAACCGAAGATTTCAAAACTCTAATGGAATAAGGAGCATATATGTTGCTATGATCACCGAACCCTAAAGCACTCTCACTCTGACCCGATAGAAGCCCCAGAAATCCGATCTCGGCAGAGACCCTAAAACCTATAACTTTTGCCACGACAACCTAAGGCCACCCCTCTCACTTTCTATAGTTCCCTAGAATCAGTAACTAATCAAACGTATCATGATTTCATGTATTGATTCTTCTGGTTTTACATCTGATGCAATTAGTTTTTTTCATCGTCCCGACGATTTATGCGACGTCTTTCCGACGTGTAGATACCAACGTTATGAAGCCGCACAGGACGGATCCCGGATGGTTGCCGTGCCAAGTTCAAAATCAAGACCAGGCCAACTTGCCAGGCAAGCTATTTCCCACTTCGACCATGTCGAATCCTATATTTGCAAAGTATATTTACTTTGATTATGAAACATGCATGCTATGTTTATCAACGATATTTTATGTAGTTAGCTATACCCGGTAGATGCATTTGAGCTAGGGTTAGCTATCCGATTCCTTGTAACCCTAATTGATTTGTCGATTGGTTTCCAACCGACAAAAGTCTAAGGTTATAGGCAGTAGCCATTGCTTAGCCCTGCTATAGTTAAAACTAAAATTTTACTCAAACCTCCGGGTATGGGAAATCAAAACCCGTGGATAACGTATGTTATCCGCGGTGACTTTCAAAAAGAAATGGTTCCAAGATTCAAAATAAAGTTGGAGATGATTTTGATTCGGGTAGGAAGTAAGGTGGTTTGAAGGAAGACGAAGTAGCGGAAGGCTATTCGGTGATTGATGATGACTGGAGTCCTACTCGAATCAGTTAAGGACCGAACCTAAGTGCCGCTGAATCAGTTCCCCTATCGTACGTCCACATGTCCTTTATGGGAAGGACTTGACTCGGTACCCCGCCTAATATTAGGGTTCGGACCCGTAGGAAGTAAGAAGTATGTGCTAGGTAGGACGTTGGGCCCCTAGAGAATCCCCACTGCGCTATTTGGATCAAGATTCTTAGATAGTGAGCCCCAAGGCGTGGGTGAGGATGCGACACAAAGATGAGCGTTTCTCCGAATTGTGGTGTCAGGTTTTCTGGACACAATCAGAGTTAGGGTAAGTCTCATTTAGCGGGTCCGACTCTAGTATGAAAGCAGGCGAAAGATCTCGTTGTAATAATCCTGGCAGTATACGTTGCAAAGTACTCCCACGGTGACCTACATCTTGTGGGTAAAGCCGTACAACCTCTGCAGAGGGTTAAAAACTATTCGAATAGCCACGTCCTCGATCATTGTAAGAACCTGGTTTCAACTACCAGATCCCCCTTGTGTACATTCTCGTCAGTCCCAGGATCATGCTAACGGTACACAAGCGAAATGAATAACATCACATGCATTCAAGATAAAACATAGTTTGAGTTCAATATGCCACATGGCTTACAAAGTACTATGTCTTAACGACATTTATTACATCAGAGGCAAAACAACGGAAATAAAAGCGAAGTGGCTCCATCCGTGCCACAGGCAAATTGACAGAAGCCCACGTAATCTATTCTTCGGGATCGTCGTAGAAGAAGTCTTCCTCGGCTCCTTCTTCAGCATACTCCTCTGCACACCACCACAAACACATGCACGATGAGTACTTCGCGTACTCAGCAAGCCACCTGGCGACAGATGGTCCTAACATACTACATGCAAGGCTTCAACGGAAAGCTTTAGGATTTAATTGCATAAATGCGGTTTTAGTTAAAATATTAGGGTAGATTCAAAGACAGCATTTTGATGTAAAACAGTTTTATTAACATGGGTATTTTTCCAGCGTGTGGTCCTCGACCAACACCTTCGAGCAAGGAACTCCTGCCTTAGCTCGGCCATAGCTTTCATCAGCATAGGGGTAGAGGGAAGTAGCAAGGGGGAGAGGGACAGGTCCTTTTTATCCAGAATGAGTCATGTGCTGTCCATAACCGTGGACACGGCTAATCGATTAGTTTTACCTCTGCAGAGTGTGTACACTTTACCCACACGACACAATCTCGTCTTGTTGCCACTGGCCGTCGCCAGCATAGTACACACCCATCGGTGTACCGGCAGGGAGATTGTGACGAGGTCTTTTAGCTAGATCCCCCTAAGGTGTGACGTGCCCACCGGGTCTGGCCCGGAGTCGAGAGTACATCCCCACACTCCGTTCCCCTCATCTGTGCCGAGGGTCCTCGTCGCTACGTCCACCCCTTCTGCGGTACGGCAACATCGGCACCAAAGGCTGACTAACCTACTTGACCAAGCCATTGCCCATTTAGCGTGTGGTTGCACTGTTATCACAATTCTCCAACTTCAAGACTTCGGCCTTCGGCGGTACGGATGACTTATGGTTCCTTTAAACCGGCCTTCTGCGGGTAGGCAACCATCTGCTCGTTCATCACAATGATCCAGCTGCCGCTCGCACCATATTAGATGGTAAGTTTCACCCAGAGTAGAGTAGGAGGAATAGAGAGAGAGGAAAACATCGGGCATCCGGCCCTAGCTCAGCGAGCTCAACAAGTTTCAATAAGGATCACCGATCCGATATTCATTCCTCCGAGGAGGCAATTCAAAAACAACCTAGGGATATAATTGAGCATGGCTAAGCATTTCTACTCTATTCAGAATAAAACCTACTAAACTACTCAGGGTATCAAGATAAAAGGGCGACAAGCGGACATGGTAAAAGTGTGTCAATCGACACGCTAGCTACTGGATTAAAAACAGCATGCATGTTTGCAAATAACAAAATATAATGACTTTGAAAATATAGGATCAAATATGATCAAGAGAAAGGTGGCATGCCTTCGTTGTAGTATTCCCCTTCTTCGGCTGCTTCAGGCACCGGGTCGATCTCTTCACTCCCTATTGACGCAACGCAACGAGCAAAATAAATAAACATCGACTTCAAAAGACACACCGAAAAGCAACACGAGAGAAGCCCGACGAAGGTAAGGTAAGGTGGAAAGGATCGATGGCGCGATCGCGTCATCGCGAAGAAGAATGGTCTTCTAGGGTTGGCCATAACCATAGACATATATATATAGCATATAACCCTTATCGGGTATATTTAATAGATATTCAATTATACATACACACATACACCTTAGCATGCTAGTAATTAAAATAAAAGGACAAACAATTCATAATTAACCACAAATAAATATTTAGGTGAATCCTAAATATTTATAATGGTTAATAATAGTAAGAAAATAGGTTATCAACATACAACTAGATTTACACATGCTCTTCCATTATTTCAAAGACTAGAAATTAAGCTAAATTATATTCCCTACTCTTAACATGCACTAACTAAGCATGAAACAACTTGGAACATGTTAACAGTACTGGAACAGTACCAAAAATGATTTAATAATAATTTCTAATCTGAACATTATTTAATTAAAGTATTTTCTAGCATTTCTAGTGTAACGAATAAGTGGAGAATTACAATTATCATCAATAAATCATGAAATTGGATCAACATGTTATTATACTGATTCCAGAAACATTTCATAATTACATGTGTTCTGGAAATATAATTTAAGCATTTATAAATATTAATCTAAGCATGAAAACTACCCTAAAAATATAGTAAAACATTAATTAATTAAGCAAATTGGGTTTTCATGACTTGAAAACATTCTCATAACATTATCAGATTTACTTGGTACTGGACATGCATTTTTAAAGGTTAAAACAGATTTATAATGGACTTATTACTAGAAACAACATTTAAATAACAATTTAAAATGGATCTAGAATACAACTTAATTTCTATAGCATTAACCATTACAGGGAAAATACTTTGGTTGACATGGTAAATTGTCTTTAGGGTTCTCTGCTCCTAAACTAAAATTGAACAAAAAAAACAGAGAGCATTACCATTTTTAATAATTGATTTAAAGATTATTTTAATTCTAGGAAATTCTACATTAATCCAAAAATCATGAAATTTCCAGAAACACTCCCTATCATACTAATGATCTACAGAAAAAGATTCAATTCAAAATAACTTTCCAGTACAAAGATATCACAAAATTTGCTCAAATTTCATACTAAATTAAATATACTTCAAAATCCGACGGTCGGATTAAAATCCGATTACATCGTTGGATTCGTGGGGTCCTAACGATTCCATTTTAATCCTAAGATCACAGATCGGACAAGATTTGGATGTAGCCAAAAATTAGGTAGAGAAAAAAGGCATAGGGTTTACTGTACATATGAACAGTACCCACGAATACTGTTCATGCTACAGTACAGAGACAAGAATTGGAGATTCAAAGATTAATGGTTACACATTGGATGGATATTAGCCAAAATTGGTTGAGGGGAAAAGATTCACGGGTTGAGGGGAGTCTACCTCGTGAAAGAATTTGAGAGAGACTCACCGGATGTGGAGGAAACGAGGAGAGAAGGTGCTCGCCGGAGTTGAGGAAGATGCTCGCGAATCGGTTGATGTAGTGGACAAAGTTCGCGTTTTGTTGGGGGAGAAGATGCGCGCCGGCGTGGGGAAGCTCCTCGTGGTAGCACCTCGGTGTAGAGGACGTCGGGGTGGCCGGAATTGCTCGCCGGAGCTCCGCCGGAGTTAAGGAAGAAGAGATGGTGGAGAGGAGAAGTTTTGGTGGAAGGAATCAAAGAGGAAAAACAAAGGAGGGAGGGGGCTTTTTATAGGGGAGAGAGGGGAGGAGAAAAGGCAGGAATCATTGATTAAGGAAAGAAAAAATTAAGGAGAGAAATTATGGAATTGATTGCAATTAGAAATCAATACGGGAAGCTCGGCCGGTGGTGTTACGCGCGAATCGCACGGCCGCACGCGCGCGCGAGGCAGCACCGGGCTGCATGCATGTATGCATGCATGCATGCGGGGCCCACAAAGCTTTTATTTATTTAATTTCGAATTAAAACAAATGAGAAAAGAAAATAATTCCAAAACTGATCTAAATGGGCTTCAAAAATTATAAAAAAATTCCAGTAAATCAATTTAGACATGGGGAATCCAATAAAAATATTTTCGGAGCAATTTTTAAAATGATGTTCGAATTAAAAATCAAAAACACACTTATTGCCCTCAACTTAATTCAAAACCTTGAATTAATTTGAAATAAAATCCACTAAAAATATTTTTAACATATATTACATAGTTGCACATCCTTCCCTCTTTAAAAAAAAATTTCAAGCCCGTAAAATTGAGGATGTTACAGTCATGGACATGAACTGATAAGGCCACACACTGGTTAGACTAAGTTTTGTTTGTGAAAGCTGAGAAATGGGATTAAGGACGTGGGCATGACGTGTCCACAGTGGGTAATTTTAGGCCATGTGTCAGTGGTAAGGAAATTGCCAAAGTAATCCACCGTATTGCCGGGAGTGACCGGAATACGGTTTAGTGTTGGAAGACCTAGTTATCGGATAGGTGGAAGCTACCGTTGGATGGGTGGAGCCATGGCGGGGAGTGGAAGCTGACGGTAATAGGTTATGAGCTGTTAAGCGGTGTTTACCGCATGAGATGAGATGTGATGAGATGTGATGAGATGTTTTTCTTAAAGCGCTTTAGATTTCGAAATGCTTTTACAATCTACTTATGTGTATTTAAAATAAGAACTTACATTTCCGCACAATTTACAACTTAGGTTAGAGCTATTCTTTGATCTATTCCCTGCATGAAATATCGCCGTATATTTCCTCCTGTGGGAATAGCTTGCGAGTACATTCAATGTACTCACCTGGCTTGTTGATTTGGCCAGACGAAGGAGACATCAATTCCGAAGATACGTTTATGAACACGAAAGCTAGGGCGTAACCCCCGGTCAGTTGCCTGTCGGGTATGGCATACTGATGGGCCACCTCTCCGCTGGATTTCCGCTGCAAGTTTATAGCCGTTGGGTTACAGGTATCAGATTATCGACCTTAACGGTCTATTTAATTGTTTACGCATGTATGACAATGATATACAGGTTAACTCGTGTGTATCGGCTACTGATCCAGGGACCGATACAGTGATCACGAGGGAGTATCCGGCTTAAAAACCAATCGGCCGCCGGTAAGCACAGACACACGCCACTCCGGCGCCCCTTCGCTCCCGTGCCTATTTCCCTGTTCCTCCGCCGCCACCTATTTCCTCCCTTCTCTCCACTGCCACCACGTCTTGCCGCCCGGGCCGGATACCAGTTGCCGGCGCCGGCCTCGACACCGCCGCCGGTAAAACACTTACACCAGAGCACCTTCCGGGCAAGCCCTTCCCGAGCCTCGCCGACACTCCATCTCCCAGGCTGCCACCCATCGCCGGCAAGCAACCCCTCGAGCTACCGCGCCACCGGTCGCCCGTTCACCCTTCCGAGCTCCGCTCCAGCAGGTCCGCCTCCTTCCCGGTGCCATCTTGGAGGCCGCCGCTTAGCCCAGCACGGGAAAAACCTCCCATTGCCCTCGAGCCTCCTCCTGAGCCTGCTCCAGGTGCCTCGAGCACTTGCCGCCGCCGGCAAGCGCAATAACCGTGAGCCACCCGAGCGCACCAAACCGGTGCGAACCCCCTAGTATCACCGACGAAATCCCCGAATCGCTCACCAGTAAGTTCGCTGTCCTCCCCTGGGGCCAGTCCGGTGGTTGCCGTCGCCGTTGGCATTGCCACTCGCCGCCAACCGTGCCCATGACCGCCACCTTCTAGATCTGAGCCTCAGTGTAGCTCCGGTGTCCTGCCGCCTAGGCCGCCATTCCTTGCCGCTGAAGACCGCGCCGCTCTTGACCCTGCTCCCGATGCCGCCGCCGGTAGCCCATCCGCTCGCCGAGCCACCACCGGCGGGCTCCTTTCCATTTAACCCATCGGTAGCCTTGGGACCGCATGAAGGGGATAAAAGGGAAAAACAAAACGTATTCCCACAAATACGCCTTCCTCTTCTGAGCATATATTCTATAATCTGTTCAATCCCAAGTGCGCCTCCTCCCTGGGAAAGTGTACTTCGTTTCTGTCTCAACCTCTTACGCTTCTCCCTTTCGGAATACATACTTTCCTGCAACTCATCTCGAAAGACATCTTCGATACTGGAAAGTGTATTCCCATTATCCTATTTCTCGAACCCATTATGTCCAGTGGAAGGCGCATTTTCCCTACTACGTCTTCGACGTCATCTCTTTCTTTTCGGCAGAACTCCCCCTCTCCGATTTTCTCTCCCAACAGAATATCGGATGCTCATATCTCTCTCATCCAAACCACCTTATCCTTTCTCCTAACTTCCTAAAATTTTGAAATCTACATACTAGCACCAGTTTCATAGTTTTTGAATTTTTTTTAAAAATTCGAACAAATTCAACTGTACTTGTCGTATATGTTTCTCCTTCAACATAAATCCGAACCAACCTGTCTTCTTCTTCCAATTATTTTGTCTTCAAAATTTTACCTAACCTATTCACTGCAGTAGGACTTTAAAAATTGCATCTTTTCCACCTTATTTCATAAAAATATATGAAACCCTAGATGTCATACGTCCCTCACATGATTATATCATGAACCATGCTAATAACAAGTATTTCACAAGTCCTATCTATCCTTTGAATTTAACCAGAATATAAGAACAGAGAACATTTAAAGTACTAATGTGTTATTAATCAAACAAGCTAGAGTTCTTGGTTCTATGAGGACCTTCATTTCATGTGAGCTGGATTCTTTTCCACCCCTCTGAAAACCCTAATAAGCATTTAAGTTCAAAGCACATCTTCTATGAATTCATGAATGTAGGATTGATTCTTAATTGGTTCTTCCTCGCATCGTTGATTCATTTGCCATTCTCTCGACGTGTAGATACCGACGTTAGGAGATATCACGCGAAGGATTTTGGAGAATTGACGAGTCGGGATCGAGATCGAGACTCGGCCAATATTGCCAGGCAAGCATTCCCGCTTTGATCATGTTGAATCCCATATTTGTGAAACGTAATTACTTTGTTTGCGAACCTTCCATGCTATGTTAATAACAACGTTAATTTATGCTAGAGTAGTTATGCTTAATAGATGCATGTGACGTAGGCCTGGAATCTGATCCTTGTAGCCCTAGGAATATTTAGTCGGTTGATATTCGACCGACCAACTAAGTAGGAATATAGGCTTTAGCCTTGCTTAGACCTGCTGTAGTTAAACTAAGTTTTATCGGTACGATGGGTATGGGAAACAAAAACCCTCGATTTGTTTATGCATTCTGGGGAATCTTTTTAAAAGGAAATGTTCACCAAAATCCCAAAAGAAATGATGGAGGATTCGAATTCGGGCAAGAATGCAAAGGGTGTTTGGGGTGGTAGAGTAGCCGGTCGCTACTTGAGGCAGGAAAGGGTAGGGTAGCCGGTTGCTACCTGAGGCATGGAATGGTAGGGTAGCCGGTTGCTACCTGAGGAGATGGTTGGACATGGATTCTTGCCCGAATCAGTTAAGGACCGAACTTAAGTGCCGCTGAATCAGTTCCCCTACTGTATGTCCACATGTCCTTTATGGGAAGGACTTGACTCGGTACCTCGTCTAATGCTGGAGCTCGGAACCGTGGGAAGTTAGGGTGATGTGTTAGGTGGATTCGGGATCCCTAGAGGATCTTCACGGGACTACGTGGGGGTAAAGCCCCCGATGAGTTCCACGCTGTGGAGGTAAAGCTCTCGGTGAGTCTCACGAGTACGTGAACTTATGGTTCGACACAAAGGTGGAGAGTCCCATTTTTGACATCCGGGATGCAAAAGTTGGGTTACCCTCCTAGCGGGTCCGGCTCTAGTGTGAACACGGGAGAAAGCTCTCGTTGTAATAACCTTGTTAGTATACGTCGCGAAGTATACCCAGGGTGACCAACATCTTGTGGGTAAAACCGTACAACCTCTGCAGAGTGTTAAAAAAACTATTCGAATAGCCGCGTCCTCGGTCATGGACATGAACTGGCAAGGCCACACACTGGTTAGACTAAGTTTCATTTGCGAAAGCTTGGGAAATAGGGTTAAGGACGTGGGCATGATGTGTCCACAGAGTGCAATTTACGCTACACAGATGGTAGCTAAGAATTGCAGAAGAGGAGGCTAGCTGCACTGCCCGGGGTAGTGCGAGCGGAGCCAAAAAGGATAGGCGTGATAGGCGGAGCTATCACGCTGAGAAAAGTAAAAAGGGAGGTAGCGGATTCTACCTCATGATGATTGTTACTGCGGACCACTTCTGTTTTCAAAATAGCTTTGAAGCTTACTATCGTATTTATGATGAAAATTTATATTTCCGCACAACCAGCAACATAGGGTAGAGCTATTCTTTGATCTATTCCCTGCATGAAATATTGCTGTATATTTTCTCCCGTGGGAATAGCTTGCGAGTACATTCCATGTACTCACCTGGCTTGACGAAGGAGACGTCAATTCCGAAGAAGCAATTACGATCCTGAAAGCTAGGGTGTAACCCCAGTCAGTTGCCTGTCGGATATGGCATATTGATGGGCATCATTACCGCTCGATTTTCGCTGCAAGTTTATAGCCATTGGGCTACAGGTATCAGACTACTGATCTGGACGGTCTATTTACTTATTATATTATGATATACGTATGTATGATGATGATATACAAGTTAACTTTGTGTACCGGCTACTGATCTAGGGACCGGTATGGTAATCACAAGGGAGTATCCGGCTTAAAAACCGGGTACGCCACACCTAGCAAAGGTGATGATCACCGCTCATGGCACAGTAGATGCTCAAGCATTGCTTGACCAGCCCGATCCACATGATTTATCAAGTCCTAGTGCAGTCCACACCTCGCACACTCGCGAGCAGGAGAATAGCAGGTTTTGAACATCTTCAGCTCTTCAGCTCCGTTCTGGCTGACTAGACACTGGCCACTAGCTGGCACATGGCCATTTGCCAAAATTGCATAACTAGGTATAGTTCCAAGTAACCACTACTACAAAAAGGACAATTTTAGCCGGTTAAAAATAGCCATCAGAGCCGGTTTTGAGAATGACTGTAAGCAAAGGGAGCTAATAATTTTGGTGAACCGACTCTAAAAATTTACAACCTCAACCGGTTGAACATACATAACCGACTCTACAAATTTAGAGTCTCAATCGGTTGAACATACAGAACTGACTCTGATACTTAGTAAAAAAAAAGTCACCTGGCTACTCTCCTCGCCGCTCACCGCTGCTCTCCACTGATCAGCCGCTACTCCTTCTCACCACTCCTCTTCTCCACCGCGCCACTGCTCACCTCGCTCAGAGATTCCGGATGAACTTCCCTCAGAAGGTCTAGATGAAGTGGGGGCTTCGGTACAAAGGATTTATCACCACTCAAAGTGTCTGAGAAAACTTCACTCGGAAGCTTTGGACAACGAGAAGCACTCTGGACAAAGCTACTGAAGGACTTGGAAAGTTCGGATAACCTTCACTCGGAAGATCCGGCTAAAAAATATATCTATGTAGAAGCTATGTCTTCACTCAAATTGTCCGGGTAGATTTCACTTGGAAGATCCAGACAATAGGAACTCAACTAGACAGAAGCTCTGAAAGGTTCTGGATACTCCGGATGAACCTCCCTTGGAGTGTTCGAGTGAATACTTGGCATGCTGGCACGTACTCTCACACATGCTCGGACATTCCAGCCGACTGGTCTAGACATTCTGGATAACCACCGAAGTTTGGCGGAAAGATTTTCCCAAAGACTTTTAGAAAAGATTTCTTTTGAGCATTTAACAAATTATCTCCTTCCATGCTGTTGACTAGCTTCCCCCTTTATTGTACGATTGTCCTATACTCAATGTGATCATTGGATCACTGAAAGGACTCGAAAATGTCCTTAACCTTCTTGAATCTGTGTCATCTCTTTTTTAATCTTTTTAGGGATCATCAATACTTGTGCCAACTTGCCTCGGGGACTAAATACTTGATCAACATCTTGATTCACACATTAATCCCTTAATCGTTTGGCCATTAATCATCAAAACCTACTTAGGGAGCCAAGATGCACTTTCACACTATAAGCTCCATTGGGCTTGGGTTCTTCTCTGCTATCTGTGATGTTGACTGTGATGAAGGTTGGTCGAGTAGGATGAGATCCCTCTTTGACCACTGGATGAATATGCCAATCACCTTTATAGGATCTTGATCTCATCTTCTATGAGCATGGGCATCAGGAGGGTCTCGAAACCATAAACCACGTAGTTCACAAGTAACCTCATGAAGTTAGGCACTTTGGGCGACCGTGCATCAAAGACATTGGCTCGAATGGATACATCATTGCAAAATCAGCACCGAGGGGAGTATCACCTGCCTTGACCAGAGCTTGCATCGAGTAGCATCCTATGAAATGATACAGTAATTAGCAAAGGCATCTTAGAAGTTTTATTTACTGAGCATTACGAAACTAGTTTATATCTTACCAAATTGAATTCATGAAGAAATGTTTGGCTTTCTTGTTCTATGGCCAGACCGCTAGATGCGCAGCTACTCCTACGGCTTCCAGGGATCGCCACACCAGCATCGAGGGCACGAGTTGTGCCCTAAACTCTTCCTTGAACAACACGACCTGCCTTGCTACCTCCTCTCTCACACATCTTTCCAGCACTTCTTCATCTGTCAGAGTCATAGTCTGAGACAGTCTGGATCCTCTGGTTCTCTTCCTTCTCTTGTACGTCTCCTCATTCATGAGGAATTCCTCACTCCAGGGAATGTCACCTCATGTGCGGCCCGAGTGCTCTGGGTTTCCCAAGGCCATGGTGAGGAGGTCTTGGGTCCTAGATGTCTGAAGCTCATCATTTTGCTGGAGCTTTGTTGTGGAGTGCCCGGTTTGAAGGA
The DNA here is from genome assembly GCA_019208055.1 of Stipa capillata. Classification (NCBI taxonomy): domain Eukaryota; kingdom Viridiplantae; phylum Streptophyta; class Magnoliopsida; order Poales; family Poaceae; genus Stipa; species Stipa capillata. Next base: position 91,866 of record JAGXJF010002629.1, on the reverse strand, counting down.
CCGGATAAACCCTCGTGTTTACTGTACTAGTCCCATAATCCGTAGCCAGTACACACGATTTGCCTTGAATATCATATTCATACAACGATACATAGTCTGATACATTGACCAGCAAGGTCTTTAGGTTACGCACGTGGCCACTTAGCCGAATTCAAAGAGTTTTGCAGCGAAAATTTAAAATACACGTGGTAGACGTCCATCAGTATGCCATATCCGACAGGCAACCGATTGGGGTAAGCCCTAACCTTTGTAGTCGCTATCGTCTTCAGAGAAGTACTCCTCCTCGTCTGGCCAAATCAACAAGTCAGGTGAGTACATTGAATCTACTCGCAAGCAATCCCGCAGGGTGTGTATCACGGCTATATTCATGCAAGGTTTATTGTCAAGGGAGACCTACTAACCTAAGTTGCATATTGTGCGAAAAGTAAGTCCTTTTCAATAATACGATAATAGATTGAAAAACATTTTGACAAACCTCATCCGATGATAAACTTATTGAGACGGTAGAAACCAGCTACTGCCTCCCACAGCTCCACACCGAGCTTTAATAGTAAGACCTCGCACTACCACTATGTGGCACGAGCTCAGGCATACTTCTGCAGCTCTCACTACCAACCCGTAGCTCATACCGCACACTGCGGGCACATCATGCCCGCGTCCTTAAAACCATGACCCACCTTTTTATACGAAAGCAAGTCTAACCAAGGTGTGGCTTAAACCAAGTTGTGTCCATGACCGCAGATGCGGCTATTCAAATAGATTTTTACCACTCTGCAGAGGTTGTACGGCTTTACCCACACGATGTGATCCTTTCTTGTTGCCAGGATCTGGTGACTACACTTCACAAGGTATACCGGCGGGGGTTACACAACGAGACTTTTCCTCCATATAGCCCTAGCGATGAACCCGCCAGATGAACCATTCTCGCACTGCTTGTTGAACCACGCCACAATGCATGCCCGTCTTTGTGTCGAACAACTTCCTACGTTAATCCATAAGAAGGCTCTCTGGAGTCTACCCACTCTTTGCACTTTCCAATTATCACCTACGGGTCCGTACGCTAGTACTAAACAAAATACTTAGCCAAGTCCATTCCATAAAGGATATGTGGACGTACGATGTAAACTTGACCGAGCGGCACTTAGATTCGGTCCTTAAGTGATCCGAGCAAGACTCCGATGAATCCCAAGTCACACAGGACTGAATTACTAACAATGCCACATAAGGCATCCTCAAGTCAACAACCTTCCTCCCCGACTCCACCTTATATCTCTTGCCCGGATCCAAATCAACTCTGATTTTGATTTAGAGTTTTGTCGAAAAACCTTTTCACAAACCATTTTCCCTATGTCAATGGACACTCCCTGAGGTTCCATCCTACACAAGAATAAGCATTTCGTAGTATGTATATGTATACCCAAAATTTGTTTTCCTTATGGTGGCACTGGCATAAGCTACTGTATCCTAAGTTCCCGATGACATTACCATACCGCTAGAGGGAATTGTCAACGATCGGTGAATCGGCGATCTTACGGTATTCGTGGAATGATGATACTGGGGGGTAGAGACCTCTAGGGCCCAAGGCCAGGAGATCTGACAACAGGGGACATCCCTTTTTTATACAGGTTCGGGCCTCCCTCTGGATAATAACCCTACGTCCTGTTCATATATATTGATGGAGAAAACGTCTTTACAATGGGGGTGTATGTTAGTGGCTACCCTAGGCCTAGTCGCAAACTAATCTAACTAATCCCGCGGGACTCGACTCCTTCGAGGCAGCGGGTCTTCTAGGGCTTCACCTCCTGGGACTTGGCTCAACTTGCTGTGCGACTAGAAAAGACTTGTCCTCTCCTATGGGATTGCTGATCCTTATATAGGGGGTCCCCAGAGTCGTACTGGACATGGACTTACCCCCGAGTAGGACTCTGGCTTCCTTGAATGTCGGGATTGACCTCCTAGTTTAAGGGATATCTTCCCTCCTTCGAGGGGTTATCTTGCGGTCTAGGGATCCTTACTAAATACGCAGTACCCTTCTGGAAACCCAGGAAATTGTATGCGGATACCTCCTGATATACAGGATATTGTACTATACATCATCAAGCCCCCCATCAGTACGTGAAGTGAGGCCATGACTGTTCTGTAAAAAATCTGCCCTTCTCGGAGAGCAACTCCGAGTAGGCGAACCGGGTGATCCTTGTCGACAACTCTCCCGAGTAGGCTTAATCCCTACCGAGTAGTCGTGACAGATATATCAGAGCAATTCTCTAGAAAACCCAAAGTTCTTTCCGAGCCGATCTGATCCGTTGATCACAGACACGCGTCTTGCCTGGCGGATTTCTGGAAAACCGAACCGTCGTGGCGGAAATTTTGCGTGGTGATGAAGAATCTTTCCTTTATTCTGCGCCACTATGCGGCTGACGTGACCCGTAACACGGCGCGCTTGTCGGGGTCGTGGGTTTGTCAGGCCCTCTTTTTCTCGCGCAACACCTCGTATGCAGAAAAAGCAACTGCCCGTATTAAATGCGATGGAACGGATCGTGCCGTTAACCGCGCTCGGTCAGGCGAAGATTGAAAATCCCTTAAGGAACCAAGAGTCGGGGTTTTTGCCCACATTACTCTCTGTCCCTTAGCATTATCGCCCCCCTCATCTTCTTCCTCGCGCCCCTTGCCAAAACCTCTTGCATCTATCGCTGATCAGCCGGAAGAAATGGGCAAGAAGAGCACCGCAAGGAAGTCCCCTGAGCCCAAGAAGTCGTCGGGGGATGCTTTGGGGGAGCCAATTTCCACCATCCCCGAATTCGAAGCCTCGGTGATGGATTCCTCTGCCCTCAAGAGACTCATGGCGGAGGAGGTGATCCTCCCGGAGGTGATCCTCTCGGAGGTGTTCGTGCCTGTCCGGGAGGCCGTGAAGGAGATGGTCTCCAGTCTGGATACGGATTGGGTCGTCGTCTTCGCAGATTTCTTCAAGTGCGGATTCCAATTCTCACCGTCACACTTCTTCCTCCTCGTGTTCCAGTTCTACAGGATCGAGTTGATTCACCTCAACCCGAACTCGGTCCTGATGCTGGCGGTCTTCGCACATTTGTGCGAAGTGTACCTCGGCATCCGACCGAGCCTGGAGCTGTGGAGGTTCTTCTACAACCTCCGCCGGATGAAGGCCAGCGGCGGAGGAGTCGTCGGCGGCGCCGGGTTCTGACTCCGGGAGGGGAAGAAAGATGCCTACATTCCCTCCTCCTGGAAGTCGTCGTGGTCAGGCTGGCACTCGAGGTGGTTCTACTGCCAGCCCCTACCTCTCTCCGGGGTCAGCTACCGAGGCCTGGCTCCTCTCCTAGCGACGTGTTGGGCAGAAACCCCGAAAGAGACAAAATAGCTCAAGGCACTTGTCGACGACATCGCCAATCTCGCCACCAAAGGCTTGTTGGCGTGGGATGTCGCAGAAGATTTCCTTCGGTGGCGGCTCAGCCCACTTCGGTCGAGGATCCAGCCTGTCTGGATGGTCCCAGAGGGGCAAGACCAGTCAAGGGACTTTGACACTGGTAGGTATTTTTCCCCTTCCTGTGTCATGCTAGTCGGTGCGACTTCCAACTTGTTTTTGATCATTTTAGATTGCGTAGATCTGTCCCCCGAGGAACTTCAGAATAGGTTGAGCAACCTATTCGAGCAGTCTCCCCCAGGTGGGCGGACCGGGGTGCCGTTGCCTATCCTGAGGCTCAGCCCCGACAACCAAAAAGAAATCCTCTCGGTAAGTCGGAAGTCCTTTACCTTGTCTGGCATTTTGTTGGTCACTCGTACGGTAATACTAATCACCTTCGAGTTCGTCTCTGCAGCGAGTAGGCCGCGGAGGCCCTGACTTGGAGGCCGAACATGCTGGCACCTCCGTTCAGGATGAGGATGTTGAGATCCTAGGGGAGACCGGGCCAACCTCCGAAGAGGGAGGTGGAGGTCCATCCAGGACCGCGGCGGCAAGGGAGAACACCTGAGTAGAGCCCCCTACCCGTAACTCTCCTCCTCCGCCAGATCCCCAGCCTCAGGTTAGAACTCTTTGCCCGGCTAGCTTTTCTCCGTGCGTTCCCCGAGTAGGTTAACAGGAGTAGCTTGTCGGGCAGCACGAAGCGGACGACCTTCCTCCACGAGAACCGACACCTCCTCCCTCCACTACTTGTAGGGAAGAGGTGGCAACGGCGAAGGGAAAGGCGCCACTGGCCTCCTCTGAGAAGCGACGCCCTGATGCTTCGTCCAAGGGATTCCTTCCCCATGCGAAGCGTACAAGGTGAGTGTGTTTTTCCTGGCCCTCTCCGGAGTTCCTTTCGCTTCTTGTTTTGATGATGAACTGACTTGGAAGTTCCTCTGGTTAGGATTACCATCGTTCCCGCCGGTGTTCCGGCGGGAGAGACCACCGAGGAACGTCCCCCGCCACCAAGATGAGCTTCAACAGGGCGTACGGGACGCTCTGGCTTTTGCCCTGGCTCTTCTCCAGTGTCAACACTCAGACTCATCGCTGAAGGCCCTAGCCGCCGACCTGCCCGCCGGTAGGGAGGAGGAGCTTCTTGACGCTGTGCAGAGTGCGGCGGATGCCTTCGGTGATCGGGTCCAGGCGTCTAGTCTAGCTAAGTAGAATAGGAACTTATACCAGACAATTGTCAATAACTGTGCGATTAATCTTGTGTGTTTTTTGTTTGCTAAAAGCTTGAGTTCTTTTCACGGCATTTGTCTGCTCTACGAAATGCTTGTCGTATGCGGGGTTTGTTGTGGACTTGATTGAACTCATTGCTTCTTCCCCCTGACTTAGGATCTTCGAGTTGTGCTGTTTTTACCGCGAACTGAGGTTGACCAGGCCTTAGGTTTAGTCGGATGGAGGGCTCCGGGGCTCCTCGTCATCAGTAAACACGTTAAGGGGTCTCCGTCCAGTTTTTCCCGGTCGTGGCGACAACTCGTGTTCCGTTTGTTTGCCGGGGTACTGGGCGTAAGCTAGTAAGCTCCACATTTTTGCCCTGCTAACGGCCGCATTACGTTCTACCCGTGATGCCTCCTGTTCAAAGTAATCAGGGGCGTGAATGAGCGTATGGGTTCCGTTGGTCTAGTCATATTTGCATCTTCTTTCCCTTCCTTTACTCGAGGTCGAGGAATGTTACTATAGAACCGGGGAGCTTAGTCGACCAGGCCATAGGTCTGGTCAGGTGGGGGGCTCAGTGGCTTCCCCTGTCACCTGCAGACACGTTAAGGGGTTTTCCTTGCGTCCCTGACGGTTGTAATGCGGATCCTTTCCCCTTCGCGCAGGCCGAGAAAGGCCAGTGCTCGTATGCGTATACCAATTTGCCATATACTCATCTAGACCCCCACTGTCTTATTCGAGGGGCATCTCGGATAGGCAGTCCAAAAAAATTATATATTGAACTAGAAACTTGATGTATTTAGAAACTGTGTCTTTTAGAAGCTACTGTAAGAAAGGCATTCTAAGAAACTAAAAAAAAATAAGCCATCCCCCCTCCTTCAGCTTGTCGCCGGTTGTCCCAGAGACTCGCGTCCTTTCTGTCGTGACCTGCTGACGAAACTTTGTTGAGTGCGCATGCTGGGCGGTGGCGCCCAGAGCGTCTTGTCATCGACTTGTTCGTAGCTTGACGATCTTCAGGGCTGGAGCTGGTGCAACTGTGGAATTTGCTGATGAGGGGGTGATGGCCATGCAATCTTACCGAAGATACTAGCGCGGAGGACTCTCTAAGGGACATGACTTTTTGGCAGCTGGTGCGAGCGACCTGGATCAGGCGGCTTTTCCTGTGGAACCGTGGTCCTACTGAGGAAAAGGCCCTGTTTTCCCCTAGTCCCGATCTAATCGTGGAACTTTTTCTCCGACTTGGAGGGGGTACTTTCCGAAGTTGTCGCTCGCAGTGGCGGCGGTGGTCTTGACGATGTGGAGGCGTGTGCCGTTACATCGGTGTCCCGACTAGAGAGTTGGTATTGTTCTGCGAGGTCGAGGCTGCGCTTGTCACAAAGGAGTGCTTCTTTGGAGGAACTCTTTATCGTGAGGACGCCTTTCGGGCTGGGCATTTTTATGCACTGATAGGCATAGTGCGTTGCTACCATGAACTTGGCCAGAGTCGGGCGTCCCAGGATAGCATTGTACGCTGTTTCAAAATCGACGACGTCGAACAGGATCTTCTCCGTTCGGAAGTTCTCCGGTGTACCAAAGGTAACCGGGAGCGTGACTTACCCGATTGGCGTGGCCGACGAGCCCGGGACGATGCCATGAAACGCCTACGTCACCGTTTGGACAGACGACCGTGGTACTTGCATTGCGTCGAGGGCGTTGGCGAATAGAATATTGAGGGAGCTCCCTCCATCTACCAGCACGCGGCCTACTCGACAGTTGTTGATTGTTGGTTCAACAACAATTGGATATTGCCCCGACCGGGCACAGTTCTCAGGGTAATCTGTCTGGTCGAAAGAGATCGTGACCTCGGACCACTTGACCGCCCGAGGGACCCGCGGTACACTCGCGAGAACTTCTCGGGCAATTGCCTTGTATTGCCTCTTTGACTCATAAGAGGTTGAGTCCCCGAATATGTGCTCGATTGCTCTGACGTGCCCCTGGAAAGGCTCAGGGGTGGAGTCATCATCGTCGGAAGTCATGTCTCGACTATTGTTAGCGACCTGAGGATCCTCCTCGCGGAACTTCTCTCTTTCTTCCCTATGGTATTTCTTGAAGATGCGGCACTGACGTAGATCATGCGAGTCGGTCTAGTGAAAGTCGCACCAGGGCTTGGATGGCTTGTCGGAGGAATTGGTAGGCTGAAGAGGACTAAGGACATGTTTCTAGTCTATGGTGGTGATGAAAAGCTTGTCGTAAAGGGTTACGTCGATGCTAGCTTCAACACAGACATAGATGACTCTAAATCTCAATCAGGATATGTATTCATTTTGAATGGTGCAGCAGTGAGCTGGAGAAACTCGAAGCAGAGCATTATCGCGGCATCTACAACTGAAGCGGAGTATGTGGCTGCTGCTGAAGCAGCACAGGAAGGTGTCTGGATGAGAGAGTTCATGATTGAACTTGGTGTGGTTCCTAGCGCGTTAGACCCTATGGCTATCTACTGTGACAACACTGGTGCCATAGCGAACGCCAAAGAGCCAAGGTCTCACAAGAATTCTAAGCACATCAAGTGCCGCTTTCACACCATTCGTGAGTATGTCAAAGAAGGTGACATAAAGATTTGCAAAGTACATACGGATCTGAATGTGGCGGACCCGTTGACTAAACCTCTTCCACGAGCAAAACATGATCAGCACCAGGAGTCCATGGGTGTTAGACCTTTACCAATGTAAACTAGATTATTGACTCTAGTGCAAGTGGGAGACTGTTGGAAATATGCCCTAGAGGCAATAAATAAAGTTGTTATTTGTCATATTTCAAGTTCATGATAAAGTTTATTCTCCATGCTATAATTGTATTAATTGGAAACATTATTACTTGTGTGGTTATATAAACAACACCGTGTCCCTAGTGATCCTCTAACACTAGCTTGTTGATTAATTGATGGTTAAGGTTTCCTAACCATGAACATGAGTTGTTAATTAATAACAAGGTCATATCATTAGGAGAATGATGTGATGGATAGACCCAAGTTGAGCGTAGCAATTTGATCGTGTCACTAAGTTTTATTTGCTTCAGCTATCATATGTTAAATGTTCTAGTCCTTCGACCATGAGATAATGCCACTCCCTAGTATCGGAAGAATGCTTTGAGGGCATCAACCATCACGCCGTAACAGGGTGATCATAAAGGTGCCTTTCAGGTATCTCGAAAAGTACTTGTTGGGTTGCATGTATCAAGAGTGGGATTTGTCCATCCACGTGACGGAGAGATATTCTCTGGGCCCACTCGGTAATGCACATTCGATATCGCTTGCAAGCAAGGGACTAAGGAGTTAGTCACAGAGGATGTTGTATTACGGAACGAGTAAAGAGTACTTACCAGGAAACGAGATTGAACTAGGTATGGTGATACCGACGATCAAATCTCGGGCAAGTAAAATATCGTGAGACAAAGGAATGGAACATTCGACATCGTGGTTCAACCGATAAATGATATTCGTTGAATATGTGGGAATCAATATGGACATCCATGGTCCCGCTATTGATTATTGATCGGAGAGGTGTCTCGATCATGTCCGTATATTCCCGAACCCGTAGGGTCACACACTTAAGGTTCGTTGATGCTAGGGTAGAGAATGAGATATTAATATGGTGAGACCGAAATTTTGTTCGGAGTCTCGGATGGGATCCAGGACGTCACGAGGAGCTCCGGAATGGTCCGGAGATACAATTTCATATATGGGAAAGTATTTTTAGGGTTTCGGAAAGGTTCGGGATTTTTCCGGCAGAGTTCCGGAGAAGTTCTAGAAGGTTCCGGAGGGTTCTAGAGTAGGGCCCACTTATCCCGGAGGGGTCCACATGGACCAAGGGTACTGCATGAACAGTACACACATGAATAGTGTCACGTGAACAGTAACCCCCCTCCTAGATGGATAAGATCGATATCCCTTAAAAATAGGAGAGATAAGATAAAGGAAAAAGGGGAACTTGGGAGGCAAGTTACTGTTCACATACTGTTCACGTGAACAGTACCGAGCCTATATAAGGGGGGGAGGGCTGGGCGCAGCCCCCCTTGAACCCTAGCCGCCAGCCCCTCCCTCTCTCCCATCTACTCCTCTCCCGCAGCTGCTTAGGCGAAGCCCTGCAGGAATTTCTCCACCACATCCACCGCCACACCGTCGTGCTGCTGGAGATCTCATCTACCTCTCCACCTCACCTTGCTGGATCAAGAAGGAGGAGACGTCATCGAGCCGTACGTGTGCACATCTCGGAGGTGCCGCTCGTTGCGGTGCTTGATCGGATTGGAACACGAGAAGATCCCTCTCGCGGCTGGGAGGTATAACCTAGCTGCGGGAGGCTGCGGGCTTCATCGACAACTGTCAAATTCTCCGCTGTGTTGACGTGTTCGTCGAGGGTATGTAAATATGATCTGTCTCTCGTTGCAAGCTTCTTCTAGATTGGATCTTGGTTTTCTAGATTGGATCTAGGTTTTCGTTTGCATCTCGTAGGAAAATTTTGTTTTCTATGCTACGAATCCCATCACAGTTGGCGAAAAGAACTGATCATGATTAGTTACACATCCTGCCGACTTTGATTCTTCCTGGACGGCTTGATCCGGAGAGGTCCCCACGGTCGGCGCCATCTATCGACGATCGGTAAATCGGCGATCTTACGGTATTCGTGGAACGATGATACTGGGGGGTAGGGACCTCTAGGGCCCAAGGCCAGGAGATTTGACAACAGGGGACATCCCTTTTTTATACAGGTTCGGGCCTCCCTCTGGATAATAACCCTACGTCCTATTCGTATATATTGATGGAGAAAACGTCTTTACAATGGGGGTGTATGTTAGTGGCTACCCTAGGCCTAGTCGCAGACTAATCTAACTAATCCCGCGGGACTCGACTCCTTCGAGGCAGCGGGTCTTCTAGGGCTTCACCTCCTGGGACTTGGCTCAACTTGCTGTGCGACTAGAAAAGACTTGTCCTCCCCTATGGCATTGCTGATCCTTATATAGGGGGTCCCCAGAGTCGTACTGGACATGGACTTACCCCCGAGTAGGACTCTGGCTTCCTTGAACGTCGGGATTGACCTCCTAGTTTAAGGGATATCTTCCCTCCTTCGAGGGGTTACCTTGGGGTCTGTGGATCCTTACTAAATACGCAGTACCCTTCTGGAAACCCAGGAAATCATATGCGGATACCTTCTGATATACAGGATATCGTACTATACATCATCAAGCCCTCCATCAGTACGTGAAGTGAGGCCATGACTGTTCTGTAAAAAATCTACCCTTCTCGGGGAGCAACTCCGAGTAGGTGAACCGGGTGATCCTTGTCGACAACTCTCCCGAACCGGCGAGGTCAGTGGTTCTAAAAATAAAACCGGAGGGAAAAACTAGAGTTATTACGCTTTCGACGGGTAGCTTTACGCCTTTAAGCTGTCGGAAGTGGACATCCGGGCGGGCGCTTCCACTTACCCTATCGTTGGGCTCGACTGGAGGATAGGGGCCCACCAGCCGGTGGCCTTGGTAGCTTATCGGTTCGGTCATTTAAATGAAAGAGGGATGGCCCACCTGGCAGCCAGTTGGAGTGGCACCGCCGCTTGGGATGAGTCCGGGACGACGGAGGCGGCTTGTCTCCATCGAGCTTTTGGGTTTCCGTTTCCGGGTCCTAGGCTTCTCGCGACAAATTGAAGTGGGGGTTTGGGAAAGGGGGGGATGGGGAGTGTAGTGCTGCCACTAATTTGGTTGAAGGGGCTTGCTTCGCTCGGGATTGAGAGGACCCGAGGTGGCATGGTTGCTCGAAGGGAGGGCTCCAAGGAAATTGATGGCTGGTGAGGCTTGGAGGGGGGGGGGAGTAAGGGATTGGTGAGGAAGAGGAGCTCGTGGGGTCCCTTTTATAGCTCCCAAGCGCGGTTGACTTGGGGCATGCCGCCGGGGAGGTGAGGTCAACCACGGGAGGGGCCCCGGATGGCTCGGACATGGTGGAACCGGCCGGTGGCCTTGGTAGCTTACCGGTTCAATCGTTTAAATGAAAGAGGGGTGGCCCACCTGGCAGCTAGTTGGAGTGGCGCCGCCACTTGGGATGAGCTCGGGACAGCGAAGGCGGCCTGTCTCCATCGAGCTTTTGGGTTTCCGGGTCCTAGGCTTCTCGCGACAAATTGAAGTTGGGGTTTGGGAAAGGGGGGATGGGGAGTGTAGTGCTGCCACTAATTGGTTGGAGGGGCTTGCTTCGCTCGGGATTGAGAGGACCCGAGGTGGCATGGTTGCTCGAAGGGAGGGCTCCAAGGAAATTGATGGCTGGCGAGGCTTGGAGGGGGAAAGAGTAAGGGATTGGTGAGGAAGAGGAGCTCGTGGGGTCCCTTTTATAGCTCCCAAGCGTAGTTGACTTGGGGCATGCCGTCGGGGAGGTGAGGTCAACCACGGGAGGGGCCCCGGATGGCTCGGACATGGTGGCGGCTCACGTGGAGATCAAGCGGGGGCTGGACCATGGAGGCGCAGTAGGGCGGTAGCCTAGATGACGGTGAAGGCGGGATGCCGCATGCGTGTGTTGCTGTTGCACGCCCAGAGTGCGGCCACCGCGTGTCCGGACACGCACACTTCGGCATGGCTTCTGTCCTGGCGTGCCCAGTCATGTTCTTGTAGAAGTGTTCAAGCATACTGCGGAGATGGAATCTGGAGCAAATGGGGCGAAAGGAAGGAGCGAAAAGACGAGGGCAAGCATGCCAATCCTGACATTGCTATGGTTTAGCAAGGCTGTGATCAAAGAAAGCCTTGGCAGGGCTAGGCACTGGCATGGATAAGAGTAAGGAGTGCAAGGAGGGGCCTGGAAGGTTTTGGGAACTTTTCACTGACTTTTGACCAACGTTTCATGTGAATAAAGTTTTAGGTCACAGGTGTTCGACAGTGAATACTCCAAATCTTTTAACTGAAGGTGCTAGGGTTTTTGCACATTGTTGCTGCTAGAGGTATATCTCATGTTGTATGATTTTGTAGAATTTTCTGAGAGGTCCAGCTAGGGGTTGTAGTACAAAGGTAAAATCAGCATGTTTTGGTATTCTGCAAGTTGTTCAGAAAAATCGCACTGGAGTTCTCTATTTTTATTTATAACTAGGTGCAATTAGGTCTCAAGTATTTTATATAATTTTTCCATAATTTTTGGAGACGACAAATCACATAAAATGGCACTATTAGGGTTTCTGCTATGAAGAAAAGAAATTAAGAAAAGGAGGGAGGAGCTAGGGTTCTTGGTGTGGGTCCCACCTCTGACTTGGGGGTCCCACTGGGTGTCTGGTCTACCAACTTGGGCCATGAATTATCATGTTGGCATATATGCCATTAGGGTTTTCCTTTTGTCGGAAGAGAAAGAGGCGAACCAGGGTTTCGGCAGAAATGTCGAGGGGGAAAGAAGTTAGGGTTTTGTCTCGTGTCGGGGGAAGGGTGAATTAGGGTTTTTTCAAATTGTCGGGGGAGAGATGGATTAGGGTTTTGGGTCCTTGCGTATATACTACATATATGTTCCTTATTTAGGGAAAGATTTGAGTAGGTAGCCTCGGGGAAGGGTGAATTAGGGTTTGTTCAAATTGTCGGGGAAGAGATGGATTAGGGTTTTGGGTCCTTGCGTATATACTGCATATATGTTCCTTATTTAGGGAAAGATTTGAGTAGGTAGCCTCGGGGAATCATTCTGGGTTTATTTCGTCTGTGTATATGCACATATACGTATGACATCAAGTTTTAGTTATTCGAGATGATGCGAAGGAGTCACAGTGCCTAAAATATAGATAAAGATATTTAAAGTTTTAATAAGGACCTAATTTCAGTGTTTTAAAACGTGCTAAAAACTCGGGTGTTACATTAGTGAACTCATCTGTATTTACAATAAGCCCCAACAAGTTATTTGACATGCTATGGAGTTACCATCGAATCACATACAATTAGATTAAGGGAGATGTTTTACCATGCGTTGGGCCACTTGCTCGTCTGGATGTTTGAAGATCTAGGGGTGCCCGCTGTGGGTCTGACTTGGCACAAGCTCTTATCCAAGATTTGGCACGCCCATCTACAACATCTAGAAATAGAGGGGGTACATTCTTCTCCATTGCCAACCGGTCCTCCATCTTCCATTTCTCTCAGGCAACCTCATATCCAGTTGTGCCACAAGTTTATGCGTGTGCTTCTTGTTAATCTACAGTGTCTCTGTTGTGCACTTTTAATTCATAGGTCACCATGAGCCCAGAGAGTCATCAGAGCAACAACAATTCCAATGTGAGCTTGCCTCCTTCACCATAGTTATCTGATTCCTCTCTGGAGTTCAAACAGTCGTCAGAGCAACAACAATTCTGATGAGGTAGGCAAGATCGAGGCCTTCTCCACAAGGGGCTTCTAGTGCTCATGTTATAAGGTGGAGTTGCCTCTAGAGATCGTTGAGGCTCTAAACAAGCTGAAACATCCATCCACTAGACAGAAGGGTCTCAAGGGCGTTCTCCGTCGTCCACTTCCTATGGACACTAACGGTGAAGAGGATGATGAGGATGAGGAGGCGAAGTCTCCAAGGGCACAAATGTCTTGCCTAAATCACAAATGGCAAGCGGGGAAGAAAGAAGAGGCCACCAAAGCCAAAGCCGCACAGGTAGAGGTTGCCAAAGCCGAGGCCACCAAGGCACAGGCTGCAGAAGCAGCTAGGTCAGCAGCACCAGCAGTAGAGCTGTCCTCTCCTCCTCCACCTCACCAGAATACCAAGAGGATGGCCAATAGAGCTCATTCAGCCAAGAAGCCAGTAACCATTGAGAAACGCAAAGGGAAGCTTTCACCTCAGCCTCTGACTCAACAAGTTCCTATGGTGTGCAAGTTTAGGGTGCACGTGGACCCAGAAGATCAAGAGCTTGCTCCGTCGATCACCTTAGCACCAGTTTGTTATCTACCAAAGTAAGGCAGGGTTCCGAGAGTCGCTGTGGACTACAAGACATTCTAAAATTAAGATCTTAGGAAGATCCATTGGAAGACCAATCCTTATGAGTATGCACGAGGTGCGACAGATCCTCACTTCTATTCTTTTGTACAACAGGACTACTATGAGTCTGTTATCTACTTTTGGATGGATACAGTGATACACTAGCCCTTTGTTGATTTTGAGTATCTTCGGCATCATACTTTCTTTAGACAAGTTGTCAAAGCATGTGATGTGCATGGGTTGATATAGTTGCTCAGTTTGAGCTAGGATTGGAACAAGGAACTCATTACGCAGTTTTATGCTACCTTCTTCACTGAGCAGAAGACAAGGAGGATTCATTGGATGACTCATGGTACTCGCTACAGTTGTATGTTTGATGAGTTTGCTAAGACGCTGGGTCTCAAAGGGTTAGACTCTCCCAAGCCGTACATTCATGATACTAGGAGGGCCCTCAAGGCCAATCAGCTGGAGCCCCCATATGAGCCCGACGCGGTTTTTGAGCTTGGGAAGACAAAAACCTCACTTTCGTTGTCAAGAAGCTCAATAACATATTCCGCCACACCATTGCCCCCAAGCTAGGCAATGCCAGCTATATTCATAGCTTTGAGAGAGATCTGCTTATGCATATGGTGAAGGGCAAGGACTTCCTTGTCCCAGATTACATCTTTAAGATCTTGAGGATCACCACTACCGATCGCACTCGCTTACTACCATTTGCTCCATATATCATTACTCTCATCAATCAGATGATAGATAAGATCTTCTACTGTGAGATGAGACACTTGGCATACAGGCTAGAGCAGAAGAGAGATGAACCTGCTCCTCAGGACAAGGGCAAGAAATTTGTCAAGGATGCTGGCACCACCAAGAAGAGGAGATGAGATGAAGCACAAGAAGAGGATCGTTAGGTCACAATGATGCTATTTTGAAGGACATGATAGCTAAGGATCCCCAAGTGAGCAATCCACCGATAAAGATCAAGAACACACTTTTTGAGTTATCCATCATCTTCATTGGCAGAATGCCGCTCCTGCTAATCTCAAGTCGAGGGTCAAGACCATTTATCACCGGTAGAAGAAGATTCCTCAAAATCAAAAGCAGATGCGATTGAAGATCTTCGATGACCGGCAGTTGTCAGAGGAGGGGGTTAGAGTTCACTTCGAACATTGACACACCCATTTCCTCTCCGATTCCCTTTGGGTCAACTCATGGTGAGCAGTCACCGGTCTACGACATGGCTACCTCGACACCAGCACCTCCAGCTCCATTGTCACCTTCGGCTGCTCCGCATGCTTCTACACCACCAGTTATTTCACCTCCACCATCGCTGCTTCAGCATCTCCTTTATCACCTGGGCAAGATACATTAGCATAGCACCTAATTTCTTAGCGTCCTTTCTTTGTAGTGTTTTGATGCCAAAGGGGTCATAGATTATGCTCGCTTTTGGGAGATTGGGTAGCTAGCTATTTTGAGTTGAGTTACAAGACTTGTTTTTATTTGTGATTCATATAATGTCTTGTATACTCTTTTGGTTGGTAACATGGTCATTATCCTTTGCTACATGTTGACATGGTTTTATGCTTTCATTTTCATATCCTATACGCCATGCCATATATTTTGCCATGCTCACCTTTTTATGAATAGTTCTTAATCTCTTGTGCTTAATTGAACACTATGCACGCCCACGGATCCTAAGACTTAGGGGTAGCTATTCACATTATAGTCTCAACATGTGCATTCGCATTCAAAACAAATTTTAAATAATGCACATTTTTAGAGAGATCTCACTCTATATCATAGGATCCAAAACAACACTATTTTATATTGAAAATCGAAGCTTTAATCGGTTTGTTATCAATCACTAAAAAGGTGGAAATTAAAAGTGCATCTTTGCCCCCTGAGTGAGTTTTGATAATTAACTAGAAGCAATTAAGAGACTAACATGTGCATCAAATGTGGTTAGGTGAGTTAGTGCCAAAAACGATGATATAACCAACATTGATAAGCCCTAAGAAGTTCTAAGGAAGAACAACTTGAAGAAACAAAGATTAAAGACCATCTTCTAGCTCTCTTTATGGTTTGAGTAATCACATTGAGTGTATGAAAAGTCATATTATTAAGGAGGGCTGATATTTGGAAGCTGGTGAGAGTGTCTAATGCTCATCTAGGAATTAAATTTTCTATCCAAAGAGATATTTGAAACCATTTCCTTCTCACATTTTCAACAAGTAATGAAACCTCCAAGATCAAAGTCAGAATATCTGAGTTTCATGTATGTGTGGAGAGTAGGGAGCTCAGAGCCTTCGAGTTGCCCATCTATCTGGATTTTAGCTCCGAGTTGCCCATCTATCTGGATTTTAGGATGTTGGATCATTAGAGTTTTGCCCGGAACTTCTGAGTTCTGGTGCTAATCTCTCATAAGTCCTTTGCATTTAAATTCAGAACTCTCGAAAGTTCCCGAAGTGTCCGAAGTCCTTTGTGGGCTTATTCCTCAAAATCTTGGAATGTCCGAGTCAGTATATCGAAACCTCTAGTTCACATATTGATCGTGCTCTGTTGAATTCCTTGAAATCTCAAACTGTTAGAGTCAGTATGTCAGAACCTCCGAGTTCATGCACTGATCTTGCTCGATTGAGCGCCTTGAAATCTCGAAAGCTCCGTGTGCAATGTCGGAACCTTCAGAATTCACTCTGACTTAGCCTTGCTCAAGGCTATTCTCTTTTTTCAGAGGGTCTAGGTTCCAAGTTAGAACTACCGATATCTGCTCATGTCCGCTGTGCTACGGAAGTCGGAGTCTCTGAGTTTTTGTCGGAGTCTCCAAGATTTACTTCTGATTATACGATATAGTCGTTGATTTGAAAATGTCAGAACATCTGGGTTCAAGTGGGAACCTCTGGGTTTAACAGCTAGTTTCTGAGGGGTTAGCTATATGTATGCAAGCCTCTTTCTACATTTAACTCTTTGCTAATCTAATCATCTGCTCTCTTGAGTGACACTCCATCTTTCCTCAAGCCCAAAGTAAGATCTCTATGAGGAAATCTTTGAGAGCAAGACATTGACTCGTAGTTGAGCATCAAGCAAGAGTTCATCTCCAAGTCGGACTGATTGAAGCATGTTACTTTTAGAGATTGATGTCACCTAGATGGCTAGGAGTAGCTTGGGAGCATTCGAGTAGTTTATGAAGAGCCCCAAGATCTTTGTGAGGGTTTGGAGCTCGTATACAATAAGGTGAAGAGTTGCCACAAGTGAGAGGGGGCTTAGAATTAGCAAACCTCTTGAGTGAAGTGCATGATTCGATGCCGACTTCGATCTGTGGATCAAGCTTCTTCAGCAGAGATGTAGAGTCTCGCCAAACGCTTGAAATTTGACAATAAATCATTTGTCTCCCTTGTGTTCGTGCATTTATATTCCTTCATACTTGTTTCCTTGCATATCTTGTTTACTAGCATGCTAGATTTTATTTAGAGTTTTAGAATTGCATGCATAGGAGTTACTTTTGGCAGAAGTTTTTTATAATCTTCTATTCACCCTTCTCTAGTCGATAGCCTAGATCCTTCGAGACTTCAACTCTACAATCTTTTATATACTTCCTTATCCAAGAAAGGGTGCATGTCCAACGGACTACTACCCTTCCTCATAAATTTTGTTGTGAATTCTCTCTTGAACCTCTTTCACGCCTTGGAAATAGTGTGTAATGTAGACTGTCACACACGGTTAGCATGCTCTTCAGGGATCTCGAACCATTGGTCTAGTTCCCCCATCAGTACATCTTGTTGTGCATTGCTCACTTTTTTCTAGCTAGCTAAGTGATGTCGACCTTCTCTCATGCCAGTATCCCACAGAATGATCAGAATCTTAAAACTACTTGTTGGGTTCTTTCGGAGCCCTGGACTTTGCAGACGCCTTGGTGATAAATTTTCGTCGGTAGGCTTCTTAAAAAACGTTCTAAGCTTCCAAATCCGAAGATGGGATCGGTGAAGAAGAGGTGGAATTCAAAGAGGATTGCACGTCTGATATATCTAAAAACCCTAACTTACCAAAATGAAAATGGAGACATATATAGAAAAAATTTAAAGAGGATAGTAGAACTCATAATCTAAGTGGACAAAATATTACCATTTTAAAGCAACAATTTCTAAATAAATGTACCAGTCATGATTATAAAAAAAACAATTTAAGGAATATATCACGCATATATATAAATAATTAAAATAGAGGCATAACTAATTTTGAAGCAACACATATTAAAATGTACATATTGCAATCTACATCCCTCGCACATATATAGACATAATTAAAATGGAGGCATATCTAATATTGATGCAATTATAAAGCCACACATGTTCTATGAAATTTTAACACATATTGCAATCTATTGATCACACATCGATGGCTAGAGCTAGGGCTAGGGAAGGGGAGGCCATACTTGCAGCTAGTGGTGTCGGGGAGGGAGAGGAGGTTGCCGATGGGGTCAAGAAGGGCTTTGAGGTGGCCGGTGGTGTTGGAAAGGGCTTGAGACGATCAGCGATGTTGGCTAGGGCTTGGAGGTGGTCGATAGCCTTAGGAGGGTAAGGAGGCAGTTGGTGACGTCAGCTGTTGCGCTCAGGCTCGGCGGGGATGAAGAGGCTGGCCTGCGTGGAGGAGGTTTCATTGGGGGTCGGCGGCTAGTAGGACGCGGCAGTGACGGTGAGCACAGGCGGAGGAGGAAGAGACGGCAGCGACGATGATGAGCGCATATCAGGAAATTCATGCATGAGATTTGGAATTTGGAGAGTAAAGGCGGGGTGGCCAAAAAACCTGAAGTGCAAATATATATAGGAAATTCATCATAGACAAGTCAAGTGAGAAACCTGTCTGTGATGACAATCATCACAGACAGCTCACGACCTTACCCATATGTGATGTGGGAGTCATCACAGACGTGTTTAGTATTGACCTGTCTATAATGAGGGTCACATCACAGACGGTTGGTTTCGTGACCCATCTGTGTTGATATCTTCTAGGGGTTGGTTTATTCCTGTTCCGGCTAGGAAAATAAGCAAGTTTATATATTCACAACTCACATCGGGTTAAACACTAATTTAGTGCTATATATGCATTAATTACCTATAAATATACTAATTAAGAGTGAAAGCACCATTTTTGTATAATTATTTATATGCTAGATCTTAACCTAGCTACAAATTAATTATACTCTTGCCTCTTATGAAGTTTTAGATCTAAACCATCGAGCTTCTAAATATTAAATCTATATAATCTTCTCTACAAAAATGATAGATCTAAATAAGTTAACCATCTTTCCTCTCCTCTTTCTTAGCTAGGTGGTAATAAATGTAAACCAATTAGAGAACAAATTTACTAACCTTAAATCACCACAGACCTAAAAACTTTTTAATCTGGTCTCCTTTCTCCAAATCGTCTCAAAATCACCTGTTGACGACCAAATTGGGCAGTACCCCCGGATGGGCCGAGTGCGGCGGGCAAGATCTGCAATGCTACCGAATCGTGGCCCAGGCCGAGTGGTGCGGCGTCCCCGAATCCCGAGTACCCGTTTCCGAGTACCCGCGGTCCCGAGTTCTGGCGCCCCCGAGCACTCGCGCCCCCGAGCACTCGTCCCCGAGCACTCGTGCCCCCGAGTATTCATGTTCCCGAGTGCTCGCCCCCGAGTGTTCGAACTCCCGAGTACTTGCGCTCCCGAGCGCTCGTATTATTGAGTACTCGGGACTCCCGAGCATTCGCGGTCCCGAGTAGATCCAAGGCGGGTTCTGCGTAGCGCGACCGAGTTCCAACAACGCCAGATCGGTGAATGATTTGTGACGCTCCCGCTGGGTTTTCAAGGTGAAGTCTTTTGCGTTCAAAGCCTTAACAACTTGGGGCGCAAGGAACAGTGGCGGATCATGGCGTTTAAAGGAAAGTCCGAGATTTGGAAGGACTCCCGGATAATATGGAAAGATATCTCGTATGCAAGATGGAGTCCAGATCACGGCGGTTAAGATAATCAGAAGATACGGGAAATCCCTCGGTTTAATTAGAGGAAATCTCGTGCGCAAGGCAGAGTCCTGATCGTATCAATCAGGGTAACGATAGCTTTAGGAAACAACTCAATTTGTATGGAAAACCATATCGTGTACGATACCAAGTTGTATTCCTGCCCTAAGACCGGGCGTACCCTATAAATATGAAGGGTGCACGGCCGATTGAGGTGGAACTCTCCCAATCGACGCAATCAATCTATTATCTTTTCATCTACTATTTTTCTCCCTTTGTTTTATGCTTCTCGTTCTTCGTTGTTCTTCGTGTTTCACGGCAACGAAACTCGAGGCCCTAGGGGCGATCAGGTCGACTTAGGGCAGCCCATAGCCGCCGCACTCCCTGACGGGGTCCCTCCCGGGGGTGTGGGGTTTTGGGTTCCCAAAAGCACCCGCCGGCGTGTCTTGCGTATCGCGCTCCCGGCGGGTCTCCCCCGATTCCGTGTCCTGCGCATCGCGCTCGGCCTCGGGGGTACACGGTGACGTGTTCGTGTGCGAACACACTCTTTGGCGACTCCGCTGGGGAAGAAATCATCATGTCTAACAATCAGATTCCACAACTCGGCGAGATCAGCACCGATAACATCATCAAGCCCGACTACAATGAGCTATCGGAGGAACATCGCCAAGCTTTCGAAGCATACAAGAAAAAGCGGGAGGAGGAAGATCTGCAGACGTTCCTCGCGAACTTCAAGAAGGATCGTCAAGGGAACATTACTCCGGTTGGAGAAATCAAACTCCCTCCTCTACACGGCAAGAAGGCTGACACCCCGGTAAGTAGCACGTTTTCTCCAGAACAGATAGCCGAAATACAGGGTTATATTTCGGAAGGCAATACTCTTGTTTACAACACGTTCATGGAAAACACGAGTGCTAAGGGGAGCACGTGCCCAACATCTAGTGGTAACGCCGGTACGGCTATAGGTGTGGTAAACCCTGATCCGACCTCGGTAGTAGGTTCATCGGCGCTTCCCGGGCCATTGAATTTACGCCCTAGTCAGAACAACCAACTCGTAGCCGTACCCGCCAGCCCTAGTCCGATCATGAGCATACCCGGTTCGGCGGTAGCGCCGAACCAGAGCCTGATTACACCTTCCATGAACACAACCATGGTTAAGCCGATGCCGAGTCACGACTCGGCGTATGGATCACAGGCCGCACCCATGGCCAGTCGTCCAACGGCGACTTCGTCCGCTACGGATGAAATTTTAGCCAAGCTCCAGGAAGACATGAAAAGGATGTTTACCGAGTCCGGACTCGAGCCGAAGTTTAGAAGTCGGATGTATCAGAAGCCATATCCCGACTACTATGATGCTATCCTGTACCCTCCGGGTTACAAGGTTCCCGACTTCGCTAAGTTTAGCGGTGAGGGGACGAAGACTACATGGGAGCATGTCAGTCAGTATCTAGCACAGTTAGGTGAAGCGAACTCTATAAACGAGTTGAAGGTACGCCTATTTCCTTTGTCACTGACTGGCACCGCTTTTTCATGGTTCTCCGCTTTGCAGCCTGGCACTATACTCTTGTGGTCACAGTTAGAGCAGAAGTTCCATGATCATTTTTATAGCGGCGACAATGAACTCAAGTTGACACATCTTACATCGGTCAAGCAGAAGCACGACGAGTCGGTCACCGACTACGTCAAAAGATTTAGGGACACAAAAAACCGATGCTATAGCTTGGTGATAACTGAGAGAGACTTGGCCGACTTGGTACTGGCCGGGTTGAAGACCCACATTAGAGAACGGATAGAAAATTATGAGCTCTTAAGTGTCAACCAAGTCTTACAAAAAGCTTTGGCTCAAGAAAGCCGAAGCATAGAAGTCAAAGAGATTCATAGGTCCAAACCCGATCGCCCTAGGATGCACATGGTCGAGTATGACAGCTCGGGCGATGAGGGTAACATATATGCTGCCGAGTTCGTTTGGTCCTCCAAGACCAAACCGTATACTTGTGACGCTCTCAAGCCGACTCGCAAGAATCATGAAGAACAGATAAAATTCACCTTTGACGTAGCTAAGTGTGATAAAATATTTGATTCTTTGCTGCAAGATAGGATTATTAGAATATCTCATTCTTTACCGCCGTTTGAAGAGATGAAACGGCGAGCTTATTGCAAGTATCATAATTCTTTTTCTCATGCGACTAATGACTGCAATGTTTTTCGGCGACAGATACAATCGGCCATTAATGAGGGACGATTGAATTTCGCCGATATGCAAATCGACAAACAGCCCTTCCCAATGAACGCTATGGATTTGGAAGGGAAGAAAGTTTTGATTCGGCCCGACATAGCCGAATCAGCTAACAAAGACCATGTGGTCCTTGGTGAACCTCGGAAGAAAGAAGTCGGCAAAGCACCGGGAAGAGAAGTCGTGCTCGAGAAACAACCCGGTGGCAAAGAGACATTGAAAATCACTATCAGAAATCACGCACTCGGGAGGCAATCCCGAGTACAGGAAGATCACACCAGTGCACCCGGGGGGCAACCACCGATGCCAGAGAATACCCGGGTCAAGTTCATCAAGCCCGAGAGTCCGGAAGTCGGCAAGTGGAAGGTCAACGAAGCCAGAGCTCAGCATAAAAGAGTGAAGCCGACTTTCGATATGTTGCTTTCCAAATACACCAGCCAAGCGGCCGGTGTCATCCCTGACCGGCCATCGCGCTTAAAACGTCCAAGATCACCTCCAAGGCCAGGGTTTCAACATCAGGCCGGACCGCACGGGCCATGGATGCCGACTCCATGGATGGTGCCACCTCCATACGCGCCGTACGTGGATCGCTTCGACGGAAGATGGGGGCAGCACCCGATGGTCCCTTACGCTTTTCATCCAGGATGGTCGGCATTGAGGAGACCCGTCCGTGAGAGGCTCACCCATCCTACTCGGGGCCGACTAGGCGGGGATGCCAGTCGGCCAACACAGAAGGTCAACCACCCCACTCAAGACCGACTCGTTGGCGATACCAGTCGGTCCTCACCAACTTCTCCGGGTCAACCAGCCAAGAAGATATGGCGTGCCAAGTCACCAAGTGCTGATGCTCCAACGAACAACGGACCAAGAATGGAGATCAATCAACTCGGCAAAGGGCCGATTACTATCGGTAATCTGGTCAACTCTAACGATAATGTGATCACTGTTCAGCATGGGTCTATGGCCAATGACCATGAAGCCGGTACAAGCAAGAGCAGGCCCAGAGACCCCAAGTACACTCAGCCTACCTGGTGTCCTCCCGGGTTGACCAAAACCCAGAAAAGAAGGCTGCAGCGCATGAGGAACCAGGAGAAGGTTGAGCGAGAGGCTGAGACGCTGAGGGACGAATCTTTTAACGAGATTCGGCCCATGGTACCCGCGAAGCAGGTCTGGAAGCCTAAGCGAGCAGAGGACACGACGACTCCCGAAGACATGTCTCCTCTACTCGGCAAGTCGCCGAAGTCGGTAGCTACCACGGAAGATAGCGAAGAGGAAATGGTGGACTACGAGTCTACACCGGTTCACGCAGGTATGGACATAAACATGGTATATTACTTACCTGCCGAGTTCCGTGCTGTAGATGAGAATGGGGAGGTAGCCCAGTTCGACTTCGGCCCCAAGAACGCCATCTTCGAGAAGCCGACAGAGCCGGTGAGGTACTTAAAACCGCTATATGTCAAGGGCCATATTAATGGAACACCGGTGGCGAGGATGCTCGTGGATGGCGGTGCCGTGGTGAATCTTATGCCATACTCGGTCTTCAAGAGGTTAGGTCTGCATGATAACGAGTTGATGAAGACCAATATGGTGCTCAATGGGTTTGAAGGCAAAGAGAGCACAGAGGCCAAAGGCGTGATGTACGTAGAGCTCACCATCGGAAGCAAGACTTTGGCCACTGCCTTCTTCGTCGCCGAGGTGCAAGGAAATTACAACGTCATACTGGGCTGCGATTGGGTTCACGCCAACCAATGCGTGCCGTCCACAATGCACCAATGCCTTATACAATGGATTGATGAAGAAGTCGAAGTCATTCACGCAGACAACTCGGCTTGTGTCGCCTTAGCCGATGCGTTGGTGGACTGGCAGCACCCCAATGCGACGTGTCTGTCTGGGCGAGACCTTTCCGGGTTCGATTTCCTTAGCGCCACAAAGAACGGATTCGTACCCGTATCTTTAAAGCCAGTCAGTGCCGACCGGCTTCAGGCCAACTCGGTTTTAACTGCCTTGGTTGATGTGCTGGCGAGTCGGCAACAACCCGGCAACTCTTCGGCGACCGACTTCCCTAGTACTAAAGGAGATAGCCGAGTACCCGTACCCTCAAAGCCGGTTGATGGCAATCGGCTCCAAAACAAGAAGCAATCAGATGGATCCTAACTCGGAATGGCTACAAAAGCGACTCGCAGAGTATCGGTCTTGTAAGAACGATATGCACGAGTCTATAGAAGAGTTAGATGATATGGATAAATTAGGGCAAGGTTTCACATCGGCCGATCCATTAGAGGAAGTAGACAGGGGATGGATCGAGTTCTAGGCCGACCTTTGTAAACAAGAACTTGAAAGCCGACTGCAAATTTAAGCTAGTCGGCTTGCTAAAAGAATACGTTTGCTGCTTTGCATGGGAATACCATGAGATGCCCGGGTTAAGCCGAGAGCTAGTAGAGCATCGGTTGCCTATCAAGGCCGGTTTCAGACCTTTCAAACAACCGGCCAGGAGATTCAACCCTGAGATGTATGACCGGATCAAGGAAGAGATCGGTCGGCTGCTCAAAGCTAACTTTATTAGACCTTGCAGGTATGCCGACTGGATTTCTAACATTGTGCCCGTAGAAAAGAAAGGTCCGGCAAGTTGAGGGTGTGCATCGACTTCAGAGATTTGAACAGAGCCTCACCCAAAGACGAGTACCCTATGCCTATAGCCGATATGCTTATTGACAGTGCTTCTGGACACGAGGTCATCAGCTTCCTCGATGGTAACGCGGGGTACAATCAAATCTTCATGGCCGAAGAGGACATGTCCAAAACGGCTTTTCGTTGCCCCGGGTTCCTTGGCCTATTCGAGTGGACAGTGATGACCTTTGGATTGAAGAACGCTGGGGCGACGTATCAAAGAGCTATGAATCTAATCTTCCATGATCTACTCGGCGTCATACTAGAAGTCTATATTGATGACATCATTGTCAAGTCGGACGCCTTTGAATCTCATCTGGCCGACTTGCGCTTAGCTTTTGAGAGGATGAAGAGGTACGGCCTGAAGATGAACCCTTTGAAGTGCGTTTTTGGTGTATCGGCTGGGAAGTTCTTAGGCTTCATCATACATCAGCATGGCATAGAAATTGATCCTAAAAAGATAGAAGCTATTCAGAAGTTACAAGCTCCAACATGCAAAAGGGACGTGCAAAGACTCCTTGGTAAAATCAATTATCTGAGGAGATTCATAGCCAACTTGTCGGGAAAGGTCACCGCATTTACTCCTATCCTTCGGTTGAAGAATGACGTCGATTTCACTTGGGGGGCATGGCAACAGGAGGCGTTCGAGTTAATCAAAGGCTATTTATCTACCCCTCCGGTATTGAAAGCGCCTAGGCATGGGGAACCCTTCCGACTTTACATCGCAGCAGAGGAAGGCGTAATTGGAGCTGTGTTAACCCAAGAAGCCGAAGGAAAGGAACATGCTATCACTTATTTGAGTCGGCGACTACTCGACGCCGAGACAAGGTACTCTTTCGTTGAGAAGTTATGCTTATGCCTATATTACGCTTGCACGAAGTCGAGACACTATCTGTTGTCTAGTACTTGCACTGTAGCCTGTCAAACCGATGTCATCAAGTATATGTTGCATAGGCCAATTCTTAGTGGCCGAGTCGGCAAGTGGGCTTACGCGCTGACCGAGTACGATTTGGCTTATGAACCCTTGAAATCTATGAAGGGCCAAATCATTGCCGACTTCATTGTTGAACATCGGGTTGACAAGCATAGCATTGACGTTGATCTTGTATCGCTAGTACCATGGAGATTGTACTTTGATGGTTCAGTCTGTAGCAATGGCCAAGGTGTCGGTGTTGTTTACATATCTCCATATGGTACTACCCACGAAGCCTCATGCCGCTTAGAATATTTTTGCACAAATAATCAAGCTGAGTATGAAGCTTTGCTACTCGGCTTAGAGCTTCTGATTGCAATAGGTGCCACACATATTGAGGCTTTCGGTGATTCGTTATTAGTAGTCCAACAAGTGTCCAAAGTTTATCAATGTCTTGACGAATCACTTAATGTTTATCTTGATAAGTGTCTAGATATAATCTCTACCTTGGATTATTTTAGTATTGCTCATATACCTAGACAAGAAAATTGGGTTGCAAACGAGTTGGCGCAGCAAGCATCCGGCTACCATGTTAGTCGTGGTGTCTTTCATATTTCTCAAGAGCCGATGCTTGGGCCCAACTCGGTAGGAAAGGCCGAGTCAGAAATCACCGACTCGGTCGCCAGTGGAAAACCGAGTATGAATAACAGAGAAGACTGGAGGAAGTCGATCATTGATTACTTACAAGATCCGACTAAGAGGGTAGACCGAATTGTTCGGCGGATGGCCTTCAAATACACTTTGATCGACGATGATCTTTATCGCCGAACGGTCGACGGAGTTCTTTTGAAATGCTTGGACGAGGATCAAGCAAGAGTTGCAATGGGAGAGGTACATGAAGGCATCTGTGGCACTCATCAGTCAGCTCACAAGATGAAATGGTTATTACGGCGTGCCGGGTTCTATTGGCCGACTATGATCAATGATTGCTTCAGATATTACAAGGGGTGTGAAGCCTGTCAGAAGTTTGGTGATATTCAACTCGCTCCTGCTGCCATACTACATCCTATTATCAAGCCGTGGCCATTCAGAGGTTGGGGACTAGACTTCATTGGACAAATCTATCCTTCTTCCTCGAAGGGGCATCGTTTCGTATTGGTAGCAACTGATTATTTCACCAAGTGGTCTGAAGCAGTGCCTCTCAAGAACATGACACATGTGGAAGTGATTCGATTTATAACCGAGCACATTATACATAGATTCGGCGTCCCTCAAACTCTGACGACGGATCAAGGTACCTCTTTTATGGCGGGACAAGTAAAGGAGTTTGCCGAGTCCTATAAAATAAAGCTGCTCAATTCTTCTCCATATTATGCCCAAGCCAATGGACAAGCCGAGTCCAGCAATAAAGTGCTAATCAAGCTTATCAAGAAGAAGATCGAAGACAACCCAAGGAGATGGCATGAGGTGTTGTCCGAGGCGTTGTGGGCGCATAGGATTTCAAGACACAGTGCTACCAAGGTGACTCCCTATGAGCTCGTGTATGGACAAGAGGCCGTTTTAACCCGTAGAGGTAAATCTGAGTGCTTTAAGATTAGCCAAACAGAATGATTTATCGGCGGTCGACTTTTACAATCTGATGATGGATGGTCTTGATGAAGTCGCCGATAAGCGTTTGGTTGCTTTAAAGGCCATAGAAAGGGACAAGCTAAGGGTAGCCAGAGCATACAACAAAAAGGTCAAGTCGAAGAACTTTCAAGTCGGTGAACTAGTATGGAAGGTCATCCTACCAATCGGCTCGAAGGATAATAAGTTTGGCAAATGGTCGCCGAGTTGGGAAGGTCCTTTCAGAATTGCGAGAGTGGTTCCTGGGAACTCATACTTAGTAGAATCCGTGCAGGGCACTCTGCTGCCGCGAGCTCTCAATGGCAGATATCTGAAGAAGTTCCACCCGAGCGTGTGGCAAGAAGCATAACAAGTGCTGTGGCCGATATATCATATCGCCCTAAGAGAAGAAATGGCCGATGAGATGGTCCGCATCGCCCTAAAGAACAGGACTTATTATTTTCGGTAAAAATACATCTTTATACCGAAAACAGGGGGGCATGTGTTGACGACCAAATTGGGCAGTACCCCCGGATGGGCCGAGTGCGGCGGGCAAGATCTGCAATGCTACCGAATCGTGGCCCAGGCCGAGTGGTGCGGCGTCCCCGAATCCCGAGTACCCGTTTCCGAGTACCCGCGGTCCCGAGTTCTGGCGCCCCCGAGCACTCGCGCCCCCGAGCACTCGTCCCCGAGCACTCGTGCCCCCGAGTATTCATGTTCCCGAGTGCTCGCCCCCGAGTGTTTGAACTCCCGAGTACTTGCGCTCCCGAGCGCTCGTATTATTGAGTACTCGGGACTCCCGAGCATTCGCGGTCCCGAGTAGATCCAAGGCGGGTTCTGCGTAGCGCGACCGAGTTCCAACAACGCCAGATCGGTGAATGATTTGTGACGCTCCCGCTGGGTTTTCAAGGTGAAGTCTTTTGCGTTCAAAGCCTTAACAATTGGGGCGCAAGGAACAGTGGCGGATCATGGCGTTTAAAGGAAAGTCCGAGATTTAGAAGGACTCCCGGATAATATGGAAAGATATCTCGTATGCAAGATGGAGTCCAGATCACGGCGGTTAAGATAATCAGAAGATACGGGAAATCCCTCGGTTTAATTAGAGGAAATCTCGTGCGCAAGGCAGAGTCCTGATCGTATCAATCAGGGTAACGATAGCTTTAGGAAACAACTCAATTTGTATGGAAAACCATATCGTGTACGATACCAAGTTGTATTCCTGCCCTAAGACCGGGCGTACCCTATAAATATGAAGGGTGCACGGCCGATTGAGGTGGAACTCTCCCAATCGACGCAATCAATCTATTATCTTTTCATCTACTATTTTTCTCCCTTTGTTTTATGCTTCTCGTTCTTCGTTGTTCTTCGTGTTTCACGGCAACGAAACTCGAGGCCCTAGGGGCGATCAGGTCGACCTAGGGCAGCCCATAGCCGCCGCACTCCCTGACGGGGTCCCTCCCGGGGGTGTGGGGTTTCGGGTTCCCAAAAGCACCCGCCGGCGTGTCTTGCGTATCGCGCTCCCGGCGGGTCTCCCCCGATTCCGTGTCCCGCGCATCGCGCTCGGCCTCGGGGGTACACGGTGACGTGTTCGTGTGCGAACATCACCACTCCACAATGCAACAGCTGCCACCCGTCTGACAGATCTAGGAAACCTTAACAAACCCATTTAAAATCTGCATGCTATAGGTGGGAGAATCATCATAGACGGTTCAGTCATTTAACCCATCTATGATGAGTCATCTTAGATGATTCATCCTCTATCCATCTGCGATAACTCTGCTGTCTGATGACAAATCATCACCAACAGTTTAAATAGATGAATCGTCTGTAATACTGCTTATCTCATACGGTATTTTAGATATGCGTTCGGTAGCAGTAACATACTAATGGAAGATCCATGTCAGTTAGTTCATAATATGCCTGCAGTGCAGCCGGCATATGTATGCACGCACTTGCACCTATATGTATGCTAGCTCTAGTGCTGGCTGCGCTGTTGTGCACGTACCGCGCAGCCCGGCCATTACGGTGAGTGCGTGCATGTAGATGAGCATGCAGATAGTGCACGCATGCTTGCATGGTAGTAATTGATTAAGCGGAGTAAGTATTCCTGCATGATACGAAGATCAAGACGGAAATTAACCACTCGCCAATCACTGGGCCGTCTGACTCTTGGCAGCTACTACGTCCATAGTTGTTTCGGCTTGTATTTCGGCCAGCAGCCTGGCCCCTGACGCATAAATGAATTTCCTCCTTTTTTTTAGACTTGCTCTACTCTTCATACTTTGGCAAATGAGTGCCGCTCCACTAGTAGGAGCTACTATCCAGGGGTCGTGCACTGCAGTACTACATCTCCTTTTTTATTTCTATGCATTGCTTTTTTTTTCTGTGCCCGCCGAACAAGAACAAATCTAGAAATCACAGGAATCCTTAACGATAAGCGCAATAACTTGCCATTCCCTTATTTGCATCGAATAACGGTTTATTTCTCTATATATCATTGTAAGAGTGCACCGCTCAACACGTGCAAAAAGGATATTGCCCCTTACTCTTCGCCTTTCTTCTTCATCTCTTTACCTCTTTTCTCAGTCCGTGCCCCTAAACCTCTTATCCTCTTTATGCATGCGGTGAATTTGACTTAACAACAGACGTTTGACTAACAGCAATGGCATGGAAGGAATCATTTCGCATTTCGGTGGCATATACTCCGTAGAAGATAGGAAGTCGTTGGATGACTAATAAGGAATTAAAGAGTTATTCGGAAGAAATTTTCTCAACTGCAATACATATGGAGTACAGTAAACCATGACATGACGAGTAAGTAGTCACTTGAAGCCATGATACCAAGAGTCAAGAGTCCAGTTCAGTCCAGTTGTCTAAGAGAATCAAAACAAAACACCAGACCATAAGAAAAAGAAAAAAAAAGGATGGCCACCACCACGACGGCGCGACCACCAGTGGGGAGGAGGGAGGAGGGAGGAGGGAGTATGGAGGAGGAAGAGGAGATCTCCTCTCCTCGTTTTTCTCCTGCTGCGAGCTGAGGTGAGGTGAGGTGAGTCCACAACGATTTCATTCCTCGGCCGGTGCTCTGCTCTGCATCAAGCTTCCATTTTGATCCACTTCCCGATTCTCGTTGGGTCTTTCCTCTGCGCTTCCCCAATCCAATTCCAATCTCTATCGCTGAGATCTACCCAGCCGGCGGATCTGCGCGAGTCAAGTCTAACCACTACGCAAAAAGCATCAACCTTTTTTTTCTCTCTGGTTGGATTGGAATGCTCCAACTAATTTAATTCAATTCAGTTCGGTAGGGAATGAGGCTGTCCTGATTTCAACCTCCCTTCTTCTTCCTCCTGTATTGCCTGCCTCTTGGACATGGGCTGTGTAAGCTCCAAGCAATTCCATGGCGCCAACCTGCACGCCCACTCCAAACCTGCTCCTCGCCGATCCAACTCACTCCACCGCCTCGTCAGCTACACTTCTAGCAAGAGGCGCGACCAGGAAGATGAGGCACAGCCACAGGTGGAGGATCTCGCCGCCGTTACTGACTCCAATGCCGCCAGCTGCACCACGACAAGCCTCATTCCCAAGCCCCCTCACCCACCATTGCCCCCGGATGCTGCTGCACCAATACCTCTAGGCGTAGTGGTGCTAGATACTAGGGTTGACAGGGAAACGGCCACTGCCGCACCTGCCCATCAGATTCAGATGCATGCCCCTGCTGATCCTAATGCTCGCGTGCTTCTGGACCACGGATTGCGGAACGGCGCCGACTGGACTGACGGTCAGGGTGACCCAAAATTCAGGGTCGTCGATGTGCCTAATGGGGTGGAAAAGGAGCATGTGTCGGCTGGCTGGCCCCGTTGGCTCACTGAGGTGGCTGCGGAGGCAGTCCGCGGCTGGCTGCCTCGCAAGGCCGAGTCTTTCGAGAAGCTGGACAAGGTTCGTTTCGCTATGCCGCCCTTTTCTACCCTACCAGTATTTCTAGTTACCTGTTCAAGTGTTTCAATTAAGCCTTCAATTGCCGGCACTCCTATTGAAATGCTCTAGCTTTGGAGTTTACTTATGTGCAAAATAGAAACTAAGTCGATATATAAGTTAGCACCTGAGTTCGCTCCAGTCTGCAACTCAGGATGATAATTGCTTTACAATTTACTGAATGTCTGTGACTATCTTACATTCTGGGAATTTCATATCATCTGGCACTTCCTCACTATACTATCGATTGTATGCTACTCTACTCTTCTTACCCTTCCCTTTTGAATATACATTACAGATAGGGCAAGGTACCTACAGTAGTGTGTACAAAGCCCGCGACCTTGAAACTGGCAAACTTGTTGCACTTAAGAAAGTGCGGTTTGCCAATATGGACCCTGAGAGTGTCCGCTTCATGGCACGGGAAATTCACATCTTAAGGAGACTTGATCATCCAAATGTTGTGAAGCTTGAAGGATTAGTGACTTCACGAATGTCTAGTAGCTTGTATCTTGTATTTGAATACATGGAGCATGATCTTGCTGGACTCGCAGCTACACCCGGTATAAAGTTTACGGAGCCTCAGGTTTTTCGTCTACCCTTGCCTTTCCATGTTATGGTTAAAAGCATTTTGTTGCATCTTGTCAGTTTTCATGCTATTCTTATCATGATAAGTTTTGCTGTTTTAGGTCAAGTGTTACATCCAACAGCTGCTTTCTGGACTTGACCACTGTCACAGTCATGGGGTTTTGCATCGGGATATAAAGGGTGCTAATCTTCTTATTGACAACGATGGCATCCTCAAAATTGCAGATTTCGGTCTAGCTACAATTTTTAACCCCAACCAAAAGCAGCAGTTGACAAGTCGTGTGGTAACTTTGTGGTACCGTCCTCCTGAGTTATTGCTGGGTGCTACCAACTATGGTGCTGCAGTTGATCTTTGGAGTGCTGGTTGTATCCTTGCAGAATTGTTGTCTGGGAGACCTATCATGCCAGGACGAACTGAGGTACTACTTGGCCCTGTACACCAAAGTTCATTTTCTAACTGTAGTTGCCCTGATATTGTCTAATCTCAATATTCACCTGAAGAAAGGTTGAATGCCAACTATCGAATCTGAATAACATTCTCTTGCAATTTTGGTGTGACACCTATGGCTGATCCAAAAGTTTCTAAAGGTGGCTGAATGTGAATTCAGCTTAGTTTAGATACTAATGTGATGGAAACCTCCATGCATTTTGAGAAATCTAGAACATGATGATGTCAAGGACCTGATGAAAAATGTTACAGGGGAAACACATAAATTCTTTGCAGGTTCATAGAGCCTAATACATTGTGCCGTGTTAATAAATTACTAGCAAGCCATGTCCTTTCAATTTTCAAGATATGTTGGTGGCTACTTGCAGATGAATGTTAGATTAGCCTGTTTGGTGTGCTTGGTACTTAAGAATCTTAGGTGCATCATTGCTGTTCAAATTTGCTTCATTTAAATTGATGGCTAGTCTTTGTATAGTTTATGGTTTGTCTTGTAAATAATCAATATCTAGATCTCGGGATGTTTATCCCAGTGTCATAGTCGTATCTTTATCGTAGCATAATATTTTTTTAGTATTCAACATAATATTCTATTTTTTATGACTACAGAAGTACTCCTCCCCTTTTCTTTCTAACTCCTTTCAGGTTGAGCAATTGCACAAGATATTTAAGCTTTGTGGTTCACCATCAGAGGAGTTCTGGGCTAATTTAAAATTATCACGTGCTACTATATTCAAACCACAACATCCACATCGTCGATGTGTTAATGATGTATATAAGGACTTCCCCTCTTCTGCATTAGCTCTTTTGGATTGTCTGCTCGCAGTAGAACCAGCTAATAGAGGCACTGCAGCTTCCGCCCTCCAGAGTGAAGTAAGTTTTATCCCTATGTTCATTATTTTGCATAGCTGTTATCCGTCAGTCCTAGGATAGAATTCCCCGGTGACTGCTATCCCTTCACATATTTTGGTTAAGTATCGTTCTAAGCTGCTGATTCAACCAGTGCCTCTCTACTGTCATTTTTTCTTTCTATGCGTGCGCGTGCGCCCTGTATGGGCTTCAATTTGCAGTATTGCGGCAATGTGTTATTCTAAACACAATGAAATGTGTATTGCTGAAACTGTTCTGACCCCCAGTTTCACAATGTTTGTCCATGGCCTTTGGAGTCTCCGTTTCAAAATGTTTGTCCATTGAGGGAATTAACAATGTAGTTATTGCTATATTTCCACTCTCCACCCCTACTTAAATGCTCTAGGAAATGTTAGGTGGTTGTAGTATGCCATTTAATAGGGGTATGCATGGTCATTTCTCATTAACATTTTCTTAGAGTTAATGCTTTGTTGGTCTATGTGCATGGTGAGCTGTGGATAGATATTGTGAAACAAAAGGGGGTATGTTGTTGCAATAAGGCTCCTATATATTTTTGATTGCATATATGCATTCAAAATGTGTATTTTGTTGATATATGTTGCATTGGTGGGAAATTTCATGGCTTCCTTGTGGAAGAATGAACAATACCTGTCAGGAAAAGTTATTAAAGGCATAGTTATTCTAGCTTTAGCCTAATGGATTATAGGTTAAAGCCAGTAAACAGTCTTAAGTGATTATTATGGCCCCCACCCCCACCCCTACCAACATCGTATGTGTGGAGCTACATACTGGTTCATGCTCTGATGCTGTTTTTTTAGTTTATTCTCTTTCGAGTTGCATCTTTTGGTTTCACAGCTCATTTCTTATAACTCATATCGTCAGTTGTTCACTACGAAACCCTATGCCTGTGATCCATCAAGTCTACCAAAATATCCCCCGAGCAAGGAATATGATGCTAAGCTTCGAGATGAGGAAGCTAGGAGGTAATCTGCCATGCACGATTCTCACCACTATGGAATTATTCTGGCAGCATTTAGAAAGATGATTGTACAATGGCAGTCATTTTCCTGCTTGAAATTTCGTGATTGGATCCAAGAATTCTTTGCTCACAGGCAAAGGGCGGGTGCATCGAAAGGACAGGAAAACGGAACTGGAAGGAGGAAGCAACCTCAAGCACCAAATGGCAATGGTGATTTGCAGGTACCATAATCTTTTCACCCTGTGTGCATCAAAATGTCTGGTAGATATCTGATAATAGTCCTGCCGAAGTGTAAGACCTACAGTCCTGTGGCACCTTATGCTGATACTATTGAACTCGTGACCTATACTTAGTTATTTGCAAGATACAGGTTCATGAATCCTTGAGGAGAAACACATTATTCGAATATGATATGTTAGGTTTGAGTGAACATTTTTCGTTCACTCTAGGATGCTTATTTAGCTACTAAGGCAAATGTTTGGGAACCATAGATGTGAGCTCTTCATTTCTGAGTGGGTGCC
Organism: Stipa capillata; assembly: GCA_019208055.1. Lineage (NCBI taxonomy): Eukaryota > Viridiplantae > Streptophyta > Magnoliopsida > Poales > Poaceae > Stipa > Stipa capillata. The sequence goes on along the minus strand of JAGXJF010002629.1, from coordinate 57,544 downwards.
TTCTCAATCAAGAGCATAGCTAATAGGTTGCAGGGATGGGATGGGAGTAGGCCGACCCACAACTTATACTAGCCCATTTATTTAACTAAAACTAGATGGGCCATTTCACTTTGCACACATGGCAAAATAACTAGATGGGCCAGTGGGTGGCCCAACCTGCCCAAACTTGCACCCCTAATCGCTTGCATAGAAACTGATGTAATAAGGTATAGTTTACGAATTTGCTATTTCTAAGTCGTTTGATAAATTGTTATTTCTAGGTCGACCAAAGTTGGACAAGTCTAGAGATGTGTAACTGTCTAGTTGTACATCTCCATACCTAAAATTGCACACAATTTTTAAAATATGCAACTACCTAATTAACCGTAGATAGAGAATCAACGCCCAAGATCGATGACCTAGAAATAACAATTTCTTAGTCAACTTAGAAATAGACACCCCCTATATTTTAGGTTTAATCATGCAAGAACTCATCCACATAAGCTACATATGCCATATGTGTTGTCTGAAACTGAGTTTGGTGGTATTTAAACTCCACGTATATTACTACCTCCGGTCCAAAGGAGATGTTTTAGCTCCAGGAACATAGAACAAGGAGTTAATGCTTTAGTTTTTGACATATGTTTGCCCCTATTGATTCCGTAGGTATTTCCTTTCTCTAATACTAATACCAGTAAGTGCAAGTATTTAATGGGTTATGTGTAGGAAAAGCTGTTACCTATGGATACCACAACTACAGGTACTTGCAAAGCAAAACTATCTTGCTAAGACGACATCTAAAATGAACTAGATCTAGTAACTGGTGTTGCGTCCTCTCTGCTGTAGTGCTATTATCATTGCTCTGAAGTTTGTGCTTACATGGCTGTGCAGCAACGAGGGGTGCAGGCAAATCCAAAAGGCAACAGCTACAAGTTTACTAAAAAGGAGGATGGCTTTCCAACTGATCCTCCAGCAAGAGCTGCTGGAAATGGTTTTGCTCAGCAGCGCGTGCCTCTGATGCATGCTGGCCGCTCATCATCTACTCTGGGCCGATCAAATGGAGCTGATCAGAATACCCAAAGATTTTACACATCTCAGATATCCAACGTCTCTTCTGCTGCAGGGCAGCGAGGCAGCGTTGCTCAGTCAACCAACCTTGGGGATGGTGCTAAGAAGCCACACTCGAGAGAGCATCGATCTAGTTCAAGGCATAGTCAGCTAGCTGCTGCTGACCCCTCTGGTAGATCTGAATGGGCACCGCGTCTCCAAGAAAGGCGGAAGGATGGCGGGGTGGCAACCAAGGAGCCTACAGTGGTGAGTCTTTATCGGCTTTAACATTTTCCCCGCGGTTAGAGGTTTTAGTGAAGACAATGATAAGTTATTCCATGTGTATGTTCAGGTGAATGGCAGTAAGAAGAGCAGGATTCTCTACTCCGGGCCGTTGATGCCCCATGGAGGTAACACGGAAGAGGTGCTGAAAGAGCATGAGCGGCAGATCCAACAGGCGGTTCGGAGAGCGCGCACGGACAAGGCGGCAAAAGGAGGAGGCATCAGGCGCTACGGCGACAGAGACCAGTCGGAAGATTTGCTATGTTCTGGTAGGTCGGATCGCTAAGAGGCTGTAGAAATGTCACGACGGATCATGTAGCATAGGCTGTACGAGATCCACAATTGTATATTTGGAGAGCAAATCATCATCATATATATACCTCATCACACGGAAGGAAAGTTAATCCATTTTTCCCCAGCCCAGGTTGAAGCTGTAGTAGATGACATGAAAGGAAGAATATAATGAAATTACACGTCACGGTCCATTGCTCTTTCTTTCTTTCTTTCTTCCTTAAAAGATGTTCATGATGCAAGGCAACAAATAAGGGAACAGTCAAATGAAAAAGAAAAGAAAAAGGTAATATGCCATTAGGGTCGTTAATTAAAGTGAAGAAAACACAAGAAAAGGGAATTAATGCTGAATAAGCGGATCGAGTGCGTGCATGGCGGAGCTGCAGGTTAGTTGCAAACCAACCAAATGAAGAATGAGGCAGGTATTAAGCCAGCCTCCCTCACAAGGAAGGGCTGTAAAGGAAAAGAAAGAGAAGAATGGCTTCGTTCGGCGATGCCCCTGCCGGTAACGCGGCGAGCGGCGAGAAGATCTTCCGGACCAAGTGCGCGCAGTGCCACACGGTGGAGCGCGGCGGCGCCCACAAGCAGGGTCCCAACCTCAACGGCCTCTTCGGCCGCCAGTCCGGCACCACCGCCGGCTACGCCTACTCCTCCGCCAACAAGAACATGGCCGTCGTCTGGGAGGAAACCACGCTGTACGACTACCTCCTCAACCCAAAGAAGGTTTCCTTTTCTTTCATCCTTCCTTTGCAATTGAAATTTAGTCCCAGCAACAGCAACGGCAATGACTGCATTGCATTGCATTGCGTGCATCCTTCCTTCCTTCTAATGAACACTAATAATTGCAACCAATGCAGTACATCCCTGGCACCAAGATGGTCTTCCCGGGCCTCAAGAAGCCGCAGGAGCGCACCGATCTCATCGCATACCTCAAGGAATCCACCGCTTAATTCATCTCCATCATCTTCTTCGATGATCCATGATGAACGATTCTGTCTAGTTTCTTTTTGAGATCGATGCTCTCTCGTTTCTTTTCAATCATTCGTTGATGGGGAATGCACATGCATGTAACGTCAATAAAGCCAGACATGCACCCCTAGCTGCCTGCCTAAAATATGTTTATGTTCTGTATGATCGATCCATGTAAAACATCAAACAATGTTGTACGGGTGAGTCGAGATCCTCCGGATATCGATCCATCAATATATGGTTGGATCTCGCTCCTTCTTCTTTTTTAATCTCTCTTTGACTTCGTTGAGATTCAGCTTATATACCAGTATATATTAAGGACAAGATGACATGTGTATCAGAGCATGTATGCAGTGATCGCCTCGCCTCGAGAACCTAAATAAGAGAATGAGCGAGCAGCTCATCTTGATCTGTCTTGTTGGCTGAAATCTGAAAAAAAGATGTCATTAGCTCCAAGTAGGCTTTGTTTTCTTTGATAGCACGAGAGCCATACAAAAAGGAAAAAAATACTTAACTACCTTGAATTATTGTCCAAAAGAAAATTTACCTTTCAACCTAATGTTAGGACACTTTACCCTCTAAAGTATCAAAATTGGTGCAAGTAGCCTCCCGGCCCGATATTTATTTAGTGCATCCACAAAGAGTGACATCAGCTAACTTTTTGTCATGCTAGGGTTTAGATAATTGCTAATGTGGAGAACAAAAGAGAAGAGAAAACCAAACTGACTCTTCGTGAAGAGTCAGATCCTAAAACAAAATGGAGTCTCTAAAATCAACCATATTGTCTTTGTACAATGTTGTATTTAATATTAACTCTTTGTGTAGAGTCGGTTTAAGAGACAACATCATTATATGAGATATTTGATAGTCGACTCTGGATAACGTGAAGAGGTGAAAGAGTTAATGACTAGCTCTATCTTTATAGATGCCCTTAACAAATAAATATTATTCTCTTCTTTTTCCTATCACTGCCACGTGCGGCCGGCTCATCAAAGCTTCTTCAACCTCCAGCCCTCTCTCTAATCTCTCTTATCTTTCCCATCCGCAGCAAGATCCATCACCCATCCTCATCCACCAGCCGCTCCCTCCTGCCTCTGCCACTTAGGCTTGCCCGCTAGCCCACTTCATCACCCTTCCACGCTCTGTGTCATCAGCCTCCCCTGCTAGCTCCATGTTCACGCGAGCATCGCCGCCACCATGGCCAGCGTACACAGTCGGCACAACGGCCGTCTTCGCACAATTCCTTCCCTCCGGAGCTCCTCCACATCTCCATGAGCACAAATCCAAGATTAGTTGGAGCTCCCGCGCGCCCCATCGTTTGCATCAATTGTATCTTCTACAAGTCCATCCAACCCATCATTGCCTATCAATCTCCATGCTCAGTAAGTTTCGATCAAATTCCTCACGTATGTAACCCTGGTGATTACACAAGCTGAACATCTGTAAATACGTAAATGACAACATATTTGAACATTAATACATCTAAATTGCCCATCAGTTCATCTGTTACAAAACTGAATAAATTCAGGAGCAGGAAAACATTAGTAGATTACAGCCAGCTCGAATCTGAATAGAAGAGTGTTGATTATTCACTGATGCTGGATGGAACATGCATAAAGAAGTCAAATAGTGAACTGAATCTGCACGCAATCATCCTCAGAAGTGGAAATCAACATTTAGGATCAGATGTTGAAACCTGCGAAATGAGGAAGGTTGATTGATTGAGTAAAAGAAGATTGCCTGCAGATCGGCCATACATGCATACTCTATAGCCATTCCTAAACACAAAGTGCCTAACTAGATGAAGTTCTACACAAAATTAGGTACGAGGTCAAGGAGGATCTGACCAGCTTTGATCCACGGAAACAAGAAGCTAACTCGAAGAGACCATATCCTTATATGATCGAGTAACATAATCAGATCAGACAAAGCAAACATGAAACACTACCTACAAGGTCAGCGCTCACCGGTACAGAAGTTGTCCTTCCCTTGTGATCACGCCGGTGGTTGTCTCTATCTTGCTCTTCGCTTGCCGGTGCGGAGATTGTTGCCATCGCTAGAGCCGTTTAGTGATCGCTGGATGCCTTCAATGTAGCGGGAACAAGGCTTATATAAATGAGACAGGGAGAGGTGGTGATGATCCTCCTTCCCCTGCTCTCTGCTCGTCGATGTGGAGGACCTCGTCGCCAGCGCCGCTGGACATCAGTGTGCTCGACAATCCGTAGAACACCGTGGCCAAGAAACGAACATGAGGCGATCGAGGAAGCAGAGCTTTAGGTTTGTTCTAAGACACAACCCTACCCACCTGATTGCAGATTAGGTTATGCAATACTTACTTTTATGTGGTCTATCATATCTTTCTGTCATTTGGCTCGTGTACTTTTAAGACTTTGTAATAAGTTCATGGGTGTGTACATCGTATGATGCAGAGGCCGGGACAGTTCTCTCTTTCATTATCTAAAAAAGACCTTAGCTACCATGATTCCATGGGACCATCACCGGATGGAAAAACTATCGTCCCATTGGTCCCTCTACCCTTTTCTTCAGCCTTTTCACTGGCATTGAGTTGACTTTTAAGGGTAATTCCAAAGTTCTTTGGTTCATCTAGGTGTTCTAGTTTTGTTCTTCTCCTACAAGTTTCTACAAGACTCTGTTGAGCCACGATGGATTTTATTGCACCGACTCATCTAGAAGATAAACTCCTGCGTTGGACATGTCACTGGATGTATTTGGTACAAGTATAATCTTCTATGGTTTTCTTTTCTTCCGACAAGCAACACTATTACGGGAGGCACATCATTAATGATAATCGATAATCTACTTCTAGCTCTGTGATCATCAGCAATCATGACTCGCTACAAGATTCAGAGTCTATGACAAGGAGGATCATTTAACAAAGTCTGCAAATATTCATCGAGTTAAGGACTTGATTATAACAAGTTATTCATCCAAAATCTTCAAGAAAAAAATGTATGCACTCACATATCTTACATAAAAAGAAAGAGTAGTGCACTCACATATCTTACATAAAAAGAAAGAGTAGAACTCTCTCTCTCTCTCTTTTTGCTAAGTATAAATCGATTTATTTCCCGGCAATTGGATTAGCTTTGAGATATGTGCCCCAGTAAAGGAAGAAAATAAATTAATAAGGAAGCGAAAAGCAGGGGAGGCAGGGAGGGAATTGAGGCGATGAGCGCGCGGCGTCCTTCAGTTCCCTCCACCTATCGGATCGCAGTCGACGATGCAGTAGCATGCATGCAGTGCCTAGCTATAGCGTGCATGCCATACGCGTGCGGCTCCATTCGATCCGCCAACGACGAAGAAGGTACACACCTCCATCAATCTCCGGCCGGCCAACCTTCTTCTCTCCGATCCTTCTCATCGATCCTGGCACGCGCGCTGCCTCGATCCATGTACGTGTGACCTGTATGCACACTTACTATAGCTAGATCGAATCGTCTGCATGGTATCGTCGCCGGCCGGCCGGGCAGCGGGGCGCGCAACTTCCTAGATAATTGATCAGTTAGTGGTAGTGGTGGTGGAATCGCGCGCATGCATTGTGGTGCCCCTGGCTAGCGCGCGTGCGATGAAGGCGGGGGGCACGCTCAAGTCTCGTCGTGGCAGCGTGGGGGACGAGGAATTAGAGGCTGGCGGCGTCGGGAGGCTACCCCTGACGCCGTGCAAGGAGTGCTGGTGGTCGTCGGGGCTTGTCAAGGCCGTGACGGTGCTGCTGATCCTCATGACAGGCGTCCTCATCGGCCTCGCGGCCAGCGCCAATGTCTCGCGCTACTACTACATGCCGCCAGTACTCCCATTAGCTAGTGATGCCAAGGCAGCGACAACGACGAGCCACCAGCAGCAGCAGCAGCAGCATGTACTGGAGGTGACAGGGTCGACGGGCAGCAGCAGCAGCCATCATCCAATGAGCTTCAGGTTGTTCGTGCACCCTGGGTCTCCGTGGGGGCACTCGATGTCGGACGAGGAGCTGTTCTGGCTCGCGTCCATGGTGCCGCGCGTGGAGCGGGTGCCCAAGGCGGCGTTCCTGTTCCTGACACGTGGCCCGCTGCCGTTCGCGGGGCTGTGGGAGCGCTTCTTCAGGGGCCACCAGGGGCTCTACTCGGTGTACGTGCACGCGCTGCCGGACTACAGGCTCAACGTCTCCTCCTCCTCGCCCTTCTACGGCCGGCAGATCCCGAGGCAGAAGGTGTCGTGGGGCTCCATCACGCTAGTGGACGCCGAGAAGCGGCTGCTGGCGAACGCTCTGCTGGACTACTCCAACGAGCGCTTCGTGCTCGTTTCTGAGAGCTGCATCCCGGTGTTCAACTTCCCGACGGTATACGAGTACCTCATCAACTCGGCGCAGAGCTACGTGGAGTCGTACAACATCGACGTGCCGCAATGCGCGGGGCGGTACAACCCACGCATGGCACCGGACGTGATGGAGGAGCAGTGGCGGAAGGGTTCGAGTGGTTCGAGCTAAGCAGGGAGCTGGCCGTGGACATCGTCACTGACAGGCGCTACTACGCCATCTTCAGGAAGCACTGCACGCCGTCGTGCTACCCCGGATAAGCACTACATACCGACCTACCCAACCGCACCATCACCTGGGTCGATTGGTCCAGGGGCGGGCCCCATCCTGCGCGTTACGGCAAGGCCAGCGTCACCGAGAAGTTCGTTCAGGCCATCCGCAACAACGGCGGCACCCGCTTGCCTCAACGGCAAGCCCACCACCGTCTGCTACCTCTTCGCTCGCCACCCTCGTCAACCTCACAACCACGCTACTCGACTTCTGACTTCTTCTTCTCTTAATTCCCTTCTTCCCAAACCCATATAGCGTGTTTGGCAACCGGACGGATGGGGAATGGAAGTTTAGAGGTGGGAGTAGATATAAGGATGAGACAAGGGAAATAGCTATTTACTCCTAATTTCCTGTTTGGTGATGAGTCGAGATTAATATCAATTCCCTTTCTCTCCCATGAATTACCAGGTCCTAACTAGATAAGAGATTGATGGGAATTTTATTCATCAATTCTCTTTTCTCTTCCCCTTTAAACTTTCGTTCCCTCCAACAAAATAGATGACATTTAATCTCAAGTCCTCTTAACTCCCATTTTCTAGCTCTAATTCTCTCCAACCAACCAAATGACCTGCATTTTGGAATGAATGGCCTTCAGTTAAGCCCCAGGGCCCAGGCCCAAATAGAAGCAGACAAAGGAAGGGTTTTTCTTCGCTTCGCGTCGCCGCCGCCCAAACCCTTCCCCTTCCCCTCGTTGTCGGAGTCACCATGGCGCTCTACCGCCGTCTCCTCCTCCTCCGCCGCCTCTCCCAAGCGCCAGCCCTAATAAACCCGCAGCCCCAGCCCTCCCTCGCCGCCGCCCTGCTCCCTCCCTCTCGTCACTTCGCCTTCTCCTCCGCCGAGGAGGCCGCCGCCGAGCGTCGCCGCCGCAAGCGCCGCCTCCGTATCGAGCCTCCGCTCCACGCCCTCCGCCGCGACCCCTCCTCCCCGCCACCCCCGCGCGATCCCAACGCGCCCCGCCTCCCCGACACTACCTCCGCCCTCGTCGGCCCCCGCCTCAGTCTCCACAACCGCGTCCAGTCCCTCATCCGCTCCGGCGACCTCGACGGCGCTTCCGTCGCCGCCCGCGCCGCCGTCTCCTCCCGCGTCCGCCCCACCGTCTTCACCTGCAACGCCGTCGCAGCCTCCATGGTCCGCGCCGGCCGCCACGACGACGCCGTCTCCCTCTTCGACTTCTTCTTCCGCCGCTCCAACATCGTCCCCAACGTCGTCTCCTACAATACCCTCATCCTCGCCCATTGCGAAGCCGCCCGCGTCGACCAAGCCTTCCAGGCCTACCAGGAGATGCTCGACGGCGCCACCTCTTTCTCCCCCTCCGCCGTCACCTACCGCCACCTCACCAAGGGCCTCGTCGCCGCCGACCGCATCCACGATGCCCTCGAACTCCTCCGCGAGATGTTCAACCGCGGCCAGGGCGCCGACTCCCTCGTCTACAAGAACCTCATCGACGGCTACATCCACCTCGACAACTGGGACAAGGCCTTTGAGCTCTTTACCGAGCTCCGGGAGAAGACCACCGTCTATGACGGCGTCGTGCACACTAGCTTCATGGAGGGGTACTGGAACAAAGGCATGGACAAGGAGGCCATGGAGAATTACAAGTCTCTGCTAGACAGGAAGTTCAGGATGACGCCCGCCACCTGCAACGTGCTGCTCGAGACACTCTTCAAACACGACAAGCACAAGGAGGCAAACGACCTTTGGGAGACCATGGTTGACAACCACACCCCACCGAGCTTCATCGGCATCAACAGCGAGTCCTACAATGTCATGGTCAATCAGTGCTTCAAGGAGGGCAAGTTCCATGAGGCCATCGAGGTGTTCCACAGGCAGCCGAGGAAGAACGTCCAGATGGACGTCGGTTGCTTCAACAACATCATCGGAAAGCTCTGTGAGAACGGCATGCTAGCAGAGGCGGAGAAGCTCTTTGAGGAGATGGAGAGCAAGTCGGTGCTTCCAGATGTGTACACCTACACTTATCTGGTGGACTCGTGTTTCAAGGATGGTCGTGTGGATGACACCATGCAGTATTTCTACAAAATGGCGGACGGGAGGGAGCACGGGCCAAAGTTTAATATCGGTTTCTTCAATCGGATGTTTGAAGGACTTACAGAAGCTGGCCGCATTGATGATGCCTTGAATGTGTATGGGAGGATGCCTGAAAAGGAGATCAAGCCGAACACAACCACCTTTGAGATCCTGGTTAAGGCCTTGTGCAAGGAAGGGGAACTGGATAGAGTGCGGGACCTGGTGAGGGACATGGCAAGGGGGTGGTGTTGCTGCTCCTCCGGAGTTTCGTGAATATGTCGTTGAGATTTTCAAGAATGCTGATCAGCAGGAAGAGATCGACAAGGCTTTTGAAGAAAAGCCAGTGCCGCTGCCTCCTCAGCCAAGGCCAGAGTTTCGCCCTCGCAGTTCACCTCAGGGGCTACCCGGATTTGCATCTAATCAGACACGGGGTAGCTACCCGTCTCACCAAGGCCAAGCAGGCTATGGTTCTCCTCAACCATTTCATCCTGGCAATGGTGTACCTCAGGTGCTGCGACCTGAGGGCATGTCTCCTAAATCTCAGCAACCTGTGTTTGGAGGTCAGCAAGTTGAAAAAACAGAAGTTGGTGGTGCTCCTAATACATGGCAATATGGGCTTCCTTCTCAAGGAAACCAACCTGGGGTTGCCCTGCCTCAAGATCAACACCCAGAGTTTGGTACCCCTCGCCCTTGGCGGCATGCAGCTGGCACTTCTCAAATGCAACAGCCTGATTTTAGCTCAGCTTCACCAGCGCAGCCTGGATTTGGTGCTCGACCGCAACAACCAACACATACCACTCATCAGACTCAACATCCCGGGTTTGGCACATCTCGTCCATGGCAGACAGGGTATGGTGCCCATCAAGCACAACAGCCTGGGTATAGTGCTCATCAAGCGCAACAGCCAGGGTATGGCGCTCATCAAGCGCAACAGCCAGGGTATGGCGCTCATCAAGCGCAACAGCCAGGTTATGGCGCTCATCAAGCGCAACAGCAAGGGTATGGCTCTTATCAAGCGCAACAGCCAGGGTATGGCTCTCATCAAGTGCAACAGCCTGGGTATGGCGCTCATCAAGCGCAACAGCCAGGGTATGGCTCTCATCAAGTGCAACAGCCTGGGTATGGCGCTCATCAAGCGCAACAGACAGGGTATGGTGTACCTCAGCCATCGCGGCCACCTTTTGGTGGCTCTGAACCACCTCAATCTGGTTTGGGCACTGCTCTGAGTCTACCGCGCTATGGCTACATCGGAAATCAGCATGATCAGTTTGGATCTTGTGCTCAGGGCGGACCAAAGTTTGGGACTCAGCCACGGCAGGAGGACTTTGGTGTTCCTGAAGCACCACAATCTGGTTTGGGCACTGCTCAGAGTCTACCGCGCTATGGCCGCATCGGAGATCAGCATGATCAGTTTGGATCTCCTCCTCAGGGTGGATCAAAATTTGGCACTCAGCCACCACAGGAGGACTTTGGTGCTCAGGCATCAGACGAAATGGCTGTCAAGTACGCTCAACGCTACTAAATTTTGCCAACCTTGGGCTCCAAACCAAACATACCCTAAGTTAAGGAGCAGGTACTGCATGTGGTCCTAACTAAACAGCGGTTATACCATTTCATTTCATAATTCCCTCCTATTTTCTTCTATGTGCAGCTATTCGATTATATTTCTAGACCCCAATGATGTTCATGGTGTGCTATTTGCAGGAAATTATGAAACAATTTTTGTCTTCTTTGTTCACAACAAGCTGGTGCACGGATGCAAGGGTCTGTTAGTGGATCAAGAACAGCCGGAACTAGGCGATTAATTGGGTTGGATTGAGTCTTGTAGGCTGTCATTATTTGCTTCAATTATATTTGACCATCGTTGGTCCGTAATAGGTCTGTAATAATTGGGCATGATAATTCATATTCACGATGAGTTTGGGTCATATACATCCGAACAGGATTGGAGGCAACCAAATTAATGCCCCTACTACCCTTTAGTGTAAGGGTTTAGGGAAATCTGGCGTCCTGAACTTAACTCAGTGAGATCAAATTTTGTTTACCTTGTATGTAGTATGAATCAGTTTCAGCAGTAACAGAGATGTCCGCTGCACATATTGTTGTTTCTTTTAGTTTTTGTTGAATGAGGTAAGGTAGTTGGTGGTTGTTGAGTCACGCCTTGTCTATCCAGCTTTTCTGCCTTGACTAGTATGCTGTACTACGATGACTGATGGTAGTATATTTGTGCATGGGAGTGCATCATTCATACGTATCTGATTCGAATCGTGGCTGTTATGGCACATATATTTTGTAATTGCTTATCTCTGTGGCATGCGAACTACTACTCATCGAAGCTTTTGTGGTTAAAAGACCATGAAGAGAAGAGGCTTGTTGGTCCAATGCTAACTATCCTGACTGGCAGTCTCTTGAAGCAAGTGTTTTAAAGGGGTGTTTGATTAGACTTTTCAGCAGTCCAACCAAATGGCTAGCTTTTCAGCAACTTTTGCTAAGGTAGTCGTGGGCTTTGCAGTGCATATTCAGCTTGTTAGCTTTTTGCAATGTTTTGAAGTTTCAGTATTTATTTTCTAAAATGTTGTAGATAATTTGGATCAACCAAAATCATATGTTTATTTTCCCACAGCCACAACAGGTTTTTCAGACAGCCAGTCAACAATAGATTTATCAACAGTCACAGTCGAACCAAACACACTCTAAATTTATATTTGGATCGTATGGATCATGAGGCACAAGTACGTTCGTACGGCTTTCCATTGTTCCAGTTCAGGCAAAGAGAAAATGGAGACATTGGATCGCATCTCGGTGGATTCGCATTGTCAGAGCAGAGCAGCCTCCGAGATCACCAAGGCAACCAAGTCAAACTCCAGATCCATTCTAAATATTCCATTCTTCTTCTTCGTCTTCCTCCTCCTCCTCTTATTCTCTCTCTACTGGAACTGGAACTGGTAGGTAGCCTCACTCAAGAAAGATGCCATTGCGGCGGCTGTGGAGTTGGAGGCTGCGGCTAATGCCATGGCTCACCAATAAGATCATCGATCCCCTCCACCAGCTCCTCAGAAAGTACACACTTCCCCTTTCTTCTTCCTAGCAGGCAGCTACATCGATCTCGCTAACCATTTCTTAATTTGCAATGCAGGGGAGCAGAGCCCAGGCAACTGGCGTTTTCCTCCGCTCTCGGCGCAACTCTCGGCATCTTCCCCATATGTGGTTAGTGTCATTGCCTTCTAGTACTTGTGCAATTTTTTTAGAGAAGTACTTGTGCATTTTTTATAGTTTAGCAATGTGCGCTTCTTGCTTAACTAATCACTCCCTTTTCAAGCAACTGCATTATAATCTCCCTTTCTTTTTTGTTTTTGTTTTTGCAATGGATGGATATCAAAGTATGTTTGGATAAATTCTTTGCTGAATTTTCTTTTGTGCAATATTAGGAGTAACGATGCTTCTTTGTGGGGTGGCCACTGCTTTACTAAGACATCGATGTCATGCCCCGACCATAATGCTTGTAAACCTACTCGTTACTCCCATTGAGATAAGGTAATGGTTTGCTGCTCGATATTGAAAACTATCACCGCTTTCCAATTGCTTTTCTTGTTACTTAAGACCTATGTAAACTTGCCAACATGCCAACCCTTTCTCTACTTATAGTTCCACCCGTACTTTCTAAAATAAAACAAAGACATCTGTTCTTAGATGCTGGCTCTCTCATACCATGTTTAAATTTTTATTTACAAATTCCTAAGGCATCTTTGATTCCGACGTGCAGGACTTATATGAGTTATTTTCATCCTTGCACAATAGTAACTTGGCAAATAAAAGGGCCATCATCTGCTACTTTTATCTGACTGTCAGTTTCTGGCCGTGGCATATAAATTGTTGTTGTTACTTTAAACAATTAAACAGGACTAGTCTACATGTGAATGCAATCTACTCTCCGTTCATTTAATTTTTTTTCTTTCTGCACTTGTGATGGTTGTGATAATCTGTCTGTTGTTAAAATGACTCCCGTCCTCTTTCCTGTGAAGCTTGGTAATTCCCTTGTTGCGTTTGGGTGAAGCAATTTGCGGTGGTGCTCACTTTCCTTTGACAACCAATGCACTGACAAAAGTAGTAACTGGACAAGCCTCAAAAGAGATTTTTTGTTGCTGTATCCCACGCGGTAAACTTTCTAGTTTCTATGCTCATGGTTCCATTTTGATGATTGTTTATTTCTAGTAGTTCTCAACCAAGAATTGTACCCAATTCTACTTCATGTCGACTAGTGTGATCTATTGAGTTTCTCGGGAACCTTTTTGGAATTCGACCTCTGTATGTAAGAAATGACACCAAAGCAAACCTTGAAACTCATTAGCATATTGACTATTGAGGTGCTGTTGGTAGCTAACCTATAATCTTTGCATTACAAAGGAATGGCCGCGCATCAAGTAGGAAGCTGTCTTTTATGTTATCATATCATATTTTGTGTTGAATCCTTGAGGGCAAAGATGTTATTGTCCCAAAAGTCATTAGCATTAACTGGTTTGAGCGATATATAATGCTGGCTTTGAGATTGTCTGAATCATATCGTTGTTATTTCAGCTGCTAGGCTGGGCCATTATGACACCCTTCATCTTTGGTGCTCTCTACTTGCTGCTTTTGCCATGCTTCAAGCTATTGGTCCACAAGTTCCGCTCCCCTATTGCTCCAAAGCAAGTTGCTGCAGCTGGTAGCGAGATGAAGATCAAGGTTAGGGACCTCTAGTTCTCCTTGATTCAGAGGCAATTCATTCAAGAATAACTGCAGTCAGAGAAAGCTACCACATATAGAAGCAAGGTCTATGGACAAGATTGTCATTGGTTGTAGGAAGGGCAGCATCGATCATCAACAAACGACTCAAGGTCTGAGATGCTACTGAAGGAACTGCTGGCTGAAGTAGGCTTACAGAATCTTTGGGGTGCACTGCACTCCTTTTCTCCGTTTTTTAAAAGAATATATATTAATTTTGCTCCTTAGCAGAGCTGCCCAAGCGAACAGGCAATGTACGTCTTGAATGGGATTATATACAACATGCCTTATGATCTCGTTACAAAATTAGTGATTTGTCTAACACTTGCGCTAATAGAAATCAGAGTGGAATACAATGTGGTCTAAGGGCATCTCCATGACAGAGAATACAACTTTTTTCCCCTCTTAAGTCATCTAGAGATGATAATAAAAACATGTTATATAACGATTTACTTTTCAGTTTTATCTCTAGCAACTGCATTAATATTAAATAGAAAAATACGTGAAAAGAGAAGACATCTTGGACAATAAAGAAAATAACATCTCTTAAGCGTGAAGGTATCACTCTCTCTTTTTTCTCCTCTCCAACTCAATAAAAGAACACACATGACACCTTAAAGATAAGATAGACGTCACACTATCGTAAATAGCTTTGCCGTTATGTACATATCCAAATAAGGTGGATCTTAAATTTGTACATCACGATATGCTCCTTGCAAAGAGCTATAATATGTGACTCTCTAAAAAGAAGTACTTAGTAAGTTAAGCCACGTCGTCTGTCACGGTGGCAAAGCTATTAAAAAAAAATTATTTAAATAGTTTTTACAAAATTAGAAGGAATATCTGATTATATCTTAAAACTTTAGACCTTAGACGTCCCGGGTTTATACAGATTTTTTCATAGAGTTTAAGGACGGGGGTTCGCGTAGAAAGGAAATCCTGCATGGTTGTGAATCTCTCAGCCGACTGCAACCATAGGATCAGTGATAGACGGCTGAGAGGATTGTTGACCAGTCCACGTTACAAGGAAGGGAGAAGACGGAGGGGCTAAGCAGCAGCGAGCGAGTGTGCGAAAGACAGATCTATCTCATCTGAGTCGTCAGGTTGCCGGAGACGACCACCACCCACCATGGCGCCGTCCCTTCCCACCACCATCATCCTCCTCTTTGCCGTCGCCGCCGCCGCCGCCGCCTCCGCCTCCGCCGCCGCCGCCACCTCCTCCTCGTCTCCTGCGCCGGAGGAACGCATCCGGGTCGTCTCCGCCGAGAAAAGGGTATCTTTTCCAATTCCCACCCCATCCGCTGCACTCATCTTGTCCCTCCTGAATCTTGAATCCTGAATCCTGATTAGCTGGTTGTTACTGGCTAGGGTGCGTTTCTTTTTTCGCGGGCCTCGAAATACTAAAATCTGGATCCTAATTTCATCTCTCTCTCTCTCTCTCTCTCTCTCTCTCTCTATCTGTGATCCAACTCGTGTACTGTAATAATAAAAAGGATCTGAGCTGACTATATGTGTGTTCTCAAGGATCTGATGCATTGGATTAGGAAGGTTTGATTAATTTTGTTTAGGGTTTAAGAGATCGCTCTACACTTCTTATTTTTCTATAGTCGCACTGTGTATGGCAAATCATCCATCTCTCCATCTTCACCACAACTCTAATTTACCTGCAGATCGACCTGACCGGTCCCATCGTCAAAGTTTTCCTCACATTGAAGGTAAATCTTCCACATCCTTTCACTCGATTGCCCTGTCACCGAGTGCTGCCGTATTTATTCTCACATTTCAACCTCTGCCAGGTCCAGAATGCAGCCACCGCCTCTCAAGCATCTCACATCCTTCTCGCATTCACACTGACAGAAGTCCAACATCTCGCCATTGTCAAGGCGACCAGAGCGGAGGGGAAGCGCAAGAAGAAGACATATGTGCCCCTCCCAGTGGAACCCTTTGATCTTGCTACTGCTCCGAATGGCGCTCGCCTCTACTCTGTTTTGCTGAGCAGTCCACTGGAACCTGCCGAGACGACTACTCTGGAAGTGTTTTACGTGCTGACACACTCTTTGGAGCCTTTCCCGGCAGAGATCACCCAGTCAGAGTCCCAGCTTGTGTACTACCGTGACAGTGCGGTCATTCTCTCACCGTACCATGTTCTGGAGCAGGTGACCTACATCAAAATGCCAAGCAATAGGGTGGAGTCCTTCACCAGAGTGGATCCCACCAGTCGGTCAGGCACCGAAGTGAAATACGGCACATACACTAACCAGCATCCAAACTCGTACTTGCCAATACTTTTGCATTATGAGAACAATCATCCATTTGTGGTTGTCGAGGAACTTGTACGCAAGGTGGAGATTTCTCACTGGGGGAATGTCCAAATCACAGAGCAGTATAAATTGAAACATGGTGGTGCTCGGCACAAAGGAGTCTTTTCAAGGTTAGATGCAACGATCTTACACCTTGATCTTTTCAACATACCTGGTTCTAGCAATGGTCTTGATCCAACAAATGGAACTACCCTTTTTTAATTAGATGCTGTGCTGTCTATCGTCCCAATAAATATTATACACAATCGCCTAAATCCTGAATCAAATGGCTCCAGCAAAATGTGATGACTTGAACCTTAATTGAAAGAGGCCACTGGAATACGTTGATATCTTGACTCCGTCATTGTCATAGTCAATTACAAATGATCTCTCTGATTATTTGTCAATGTCTTCCAACAGTATAGGCCTTGTAATGGTGAAATAAAGAATACATAGCCCAATATCTTCCAGTATTGCTTTACTTCTGGTTATGTGATATATGCCATGTTGAATTCAAACAGGCATAGGCAAATTCATGAACTAACAACATGCCCTATGGACTTGGAAATCAGGATCTTTTGATTTCGAGCTGTATGGAGTATTAACAAATCAATCTTTCAGTATCTCGTGTAGGTCAACTTAGTCCAATGCTTTGTGGTTACTCATTTAAAACTTTTGTTGCTAGGCTTGAGTATCAATCTAGGCAGTCTATCAGTGGAGCGTCATCATTTAAGAATCTTCTTGCAAGATTGCCTCCTCGAGTTCATTCAGTTTACTATCGTGATGAGATTGGTAACATCTCGTCATCCCATCTGCGCAGTGATTCACACAAGGTACCACGGGCATCAACTTTAATAAATTGCTATGCTAGTTAGTGACATTTAAGATAAATTTTTTACCTTGCTGTAAACTTTAAACTAATATTGCCACATGGTTTATTTTATTAAATTCAGTCAGAACTAGAAATTGAGCCCAGATATCCGTTATTTGGTGGTTGGCACTGCACGTTCACCATTGGCTATGGTATGCCATTGCACGATTTCCTGTTTGAATCAGATGATGGTCGACGCTACGCCAACCTTACTTTTGGATGCCCTCTATTGGATACTGTGGTTGATGATCTTACTATCAAGGTAACTCTGCACAAGGTTCAACTTTTTGGATGAAACAACTTTCTTATTTAATGGTAAATGTAGCGTAATTAACAAATATGATATTATATTATGTAGCAGCAGCTTATGGCCAGCTGCCTTTAGAATGTAGAGAGTGTGCACATATGTGAGCCTGCAATCATCACTATATTTAATATTTCTTTTCAGAGTTGACTAGTCATGTTCCTTGCATATCTCAGCTCACTTTTCGTTACCTGCAAATAACTGCAAATCAAAAATATAATCTTGAGAAATAAACTGGATTGAAGCTTGTAGGCAAGGAAGGATGATAAGTAAGATCTTGATAGGTTTATCTTTGACATATTTACATTTAGCAGCCTCATTTATTAAACCTTATAATGTAACAGGTTGTGCTTCCTGAGGGATCAAAAAGTCCAGAAGCTGTAGTTCCTTTTCTGACTGAGCAACATCTTGAGGTATTCCCATGTTTACATAACTACCTCAACGGAAATTTGTTCTGGCTTGATATCATTCTTCCTTTTCAAATCTCAGTTGTGATTATGACATATATGCAACTGATGCAGACTAGTTATTCATACCTTGATGTCGTTGGAAGGACGACAGTGGTGCTAAAGAAGAAGAACGTAGTAGGAGAGCACAATGTTCCTTTCCAGGTACTTTCGCACAGCCACAGATCGGCAGGCCTTGTTTTTAGGTTTTGTTGATGTCTGAATCATCTGTGAATTGTAGGTGTACTATGAATTCAACCCGATCTTCATGCTTGCCGAACCGTTGATGCTGATATCAGCAGTGCTGCTCTTCTTTGTTGCCTGCATTGCTTATCTTCACATGGATCTTTCCATCGGGAAATCACAGGCCTCTTGAAGTAACTATCATTTACAAGGGAATTTTGAGACGCTACCTTTCGCTGCTAACTATCATAATGTCATCAAAATGATCCGACAACGCTATTTGGACTGGTGTATTAGTTATGGAGAGTTCTGTAGGATACGCATGATTGCTGTAGGAATGAGATAAGACAATGAGCATATGTGATAGTAGTACTTAATAAATACTAGGCTTTTCCGTGCAATTCTGTATTGGCTGTTGAATCCAAAACTATATATGATCAAATTGCGATCTGACCTCAACCTCAAGATGATTTCATTGGATTGACATTTGATCTCAATGGAACCATTAAATGGTGTCTCAGATTCAATGTAACCAATCCTTAAAAGTTTTGGCGAAGATGCCTATCCCAAAATTAAGGGGCCGGTGGACTAAATTAGGGCTAGTTTTGGCAAATGAAAATCGTGAGAAATTGGTAGAAAATTAATTGAATTAATTAGGGGTAAATTTCAGATTTTAGATTGTGAAAGAAATACGATCAAGAACTTTGTAGCTTCGGAAACTCCGTGTTCAGATCGGTGAGGCAAGAGACGCCCTTTCGGACCAGAACCTTAATCTGGCGCCTTAGACCAACTCGGCCATCTTAACATCGCTATTAATAAAAGATATACAATTTATATAGGGAGATTTGATAATATGACCTGTTTTTTGTTGGATTTTGCTCAGGAAGCACTAAGTAGTTTGTAATAGAAGAAATGACCCGTTTTAGCTCTAATGTTTGATTAAATGACCCATTTCACACTTAAGACTCAAATTAGCAGTAATCCTCCAATCCTGGGAATGAAATGACCTCCCTGCCCCTCACTTATTCAGTTCTAAAAGGCACACACGGGAGAGACGCCCTCAGTCTAGCTGCTGCTGTTCTGGTTCCTGCTGTTGTGCTGGTTCCTCTGTTGGCGAGTCGTTTTGGTAGCGGCGGCGGATCTCCGGCGGCAGCGGTGGTTCCCCAAGGTACGGGACCTCAACTCTCTTCCATTCGTGTTCCATTTCTCACTCCCCTCTCAGGTTTGTTGATGTTCCTCTCATTTTTGGTCAAGTATTGAGATAGCTCCTATTGCAAATGGTGACATAGACCAAAAATGAGAGGAACATCAATAAATCTGAGAGGGGAGTGAGAAATGAAACAGGAATGGAAGAGAGTTGAGGTCCCGTACCTTGGGGAACCACCGCTGCCGCCGGAGATCCGCCGCTGCTGCCAAAACGACTCGCCAACAGAGGAACCAGCACAACAGCAGGAACCAGAACAGCAGCAGCTGGACTGAGGGCGTCTCTCCCGTGTGTGCCTTTTAGAACTGAATAAGTGAGGGGCAGAGAGGTCATTTCATTCCTAGGATTGGAGGATTACTGCTAATTTGAGTCTTAAGTGTGAAATGGATCATTTAATCAAACATTAGAGCTAAAACGGGTCATTTCTTCTATTACAAAATACTTAGTGTTTCCTGAACAAAGTCCAACAAAAAGGGGTCATATTATCAAATCTCCCATTTATATATAGTGAGCTCACGAGTAGTGTGAATCATGAGTCCTCTCGTCTTCCACACTGCCACAGAGACACTTGCGTCCGTCGAATCCCCCATTCCCATTCCTGTTGTAGGCAACCAAGCCAAGCAGTGGAAGGTGGAAACCCTAGCAATGGCGGTGGCAATGGCGATCGAGTGAATCGAATCTTGGCCGGAGCCGGAGCCGGAGCCGGTGAAGAAAGAAAGAAAGCAAGCAAGGAAGGATGGGTTCTTCTCGGGGTTCCAACACGGAGAGGGCACGGCGGGCCCTGGACGCCATGAAGTCTCTTGGCTTCTCCAAGAAGCAGGCCACCCCCGTTCTCAAGCGCCTCCTCAAGCTCTTCGCCAACAACTGGGAGCCCATCGAGGACGAGTCCTACCGCGCCCTCGCCGACGCCATCCTCGACGCTCAGGTCCCTCCTCCTCCTCACTCTCTTTAATACTCTCTCCCCACTCAAAAATGAATTTGTTCTGGGGGTTTTCAGGTGAACGACCCAGTGGATGATGGGCGTCAGGACCAGGAGCAGGAGGCGCCGGAGGATCATCACCAACACCCTTCTACATCCCTCGTCGTCCACGATGACCCGGATTATGACACCAACGCACCACGCATCAGGACTAATTTCACAGCAAACTACTCTCTCGATCACCCCTCTCCTCCATCTACCGCGGGGGAACAAGATGCTACCATTGCTATCTCACCTCAAGGCGCTTCGCCTCCACAAACCAGAGATTCAACACGATCACGTCAATCTGCTCTTGGCAAGAGGCCTAGGCAGATGATGGATGAAGATTTCCAACATGCTGTCTTCTTGAGAGAGCCCAAGCCTGAACCCGACATGGACGCATTAGACTGTCAGGATGCCCAACTTGGTTTCATTGACCATCCGCGCAATGCCAGCTCCTCAGGGGTTATGGCATTGCCTCCACCTGATCAAAATCCTAAACAGAATTCAGGTTCGCACACAACATTTCAACTAAATCATCCTTTTGTCTCTGTGCTATAGACAATAGGTTACGCAGAATGTCATCTTCCATTTCAGATCATGACATTTCAACTTTGTTTAAGTGAGATCTCCATGCATCGGGACATCAATTTAATGTTTTAACCAATCTGTTGGAGTATAATGTCCCCGGCCTCCCAACTTAGGCTGATGAGTGAACTGATTACATGCATACAACTTGCAACCAAGAGGTTGGGGGTTTAGAATCCGGATAACACAATAAATAATTGCGGCCTGCCCACGCTTCCGTTGCCCACGTCATAGCTCCGAAGGAGCATATATGTGAGGGGGAGTGTTGAGTATAATGTCCGTCCTCCCCTTAGTTTAAGCTTTTGGGTGAACTGGTCTGGTGCATGCTCAATATGGTATCAGAGCTAAGAGGTGCCGAGTTCAAGACCCAGCCAACGTAGTATTTACATACAACTCAATACAATCGAGCAAGCTGTGGAACCAGTGTTTATGTTGTAACGAAGGATTTCTGCTTCCTGCTATCCCAGCCTCCTATCATGCTTTAGAAAAAGAGAATTCCATTCTTTTTATTCAGTTGGTTACTTGTTCTTTGCATCCCGATCATTGAAGATGTGTTAAATTTGATAGCAGGGACCTTCAGCAACCTGGGCACATGTTTTACTTCTCTTAAAAGTTCTATACATTTTGACATGCCTTTCCATATGCCTGAAATTGGGATGGCTTCCATCATTTAGAACACAAACCTTATAACTGATCTCTACAGTTTCATATTTTTATTCTTCTGGCCTTTCGTCTTCACAAGAAATGCTTCCTACGGTATGTAGGTAACACATTACAACCTTTGCTGGGTAACTTATGTGATAAATAAGTCTTGCTGGAGTTTCGAGGTGGCACCTGCAATAATCTTTGATCAATCACATCTTGCTGTTATTTTCTCTGAGCAATGTTCTTATTCTGATTGGCCTCCTTTGAACTTTTAACGTTATATAGGTGCTAAAGACAGGACAATTCAGCGTTGCAGAAATAGGGGAATGCCTACTTTATCTGTAGAGCCAACAAGCAACATGGTGAACAATGGGACAGGATCTGGAGTTGAAAATACACAGGAAACACCTTTTTTGGACATTGATGTAGCATCATCCGCTATGGGTGAGGTCAAGATGTCACTAAAATGCAGTTTAGAACCATCAAAGTTCCGCATGCCTGCTTTACAAGAAGTTTTCAAGATGGTTGAGGACAAATGTCTTCGCTCAGACAAGATCCTCTCTCCTGATTTTTCCATTGGCAGCCTCATGGCTGAGATATGCCAGTGTGTTGTACAACTGGGCACTGATCATACTGCAGAACATAATATGCAATCAGATATTGGTAGTGGCAGCAGGTCACAGAATGGTGGAAATAGGAAGCAGAAAGCTGCTGAAGAATTAATTGTTTTGAAAGGCTCAGAGAATGGTCCACTGAATTCAACTCTTTCCACGTTGAGGCCTATCCATGATGTAACTGATATATCCAAGGGAGAAGAAAGAGTAAGGATATCAGTTGTAAATGAATTTGGCAGAGAGAAATGTCCACCTTCCTTTTATTACATACCAAGAAACCTTGTATTCCAGAATGCTAGTGTCAGCATATCTCTTGCAAAAATTGGTGGTGAAGACTGTTGCTCTGATTGCTTTGGCAACTGCTTGTCTGCACCTGTACCATGTGCTTGTGCAAGAGAAACGGAGGGTGAATATGCATATACACTAGAAGGTTTGGTTAGGCCAGCATTCATTGATGAGTGTGTGTCTATGAACCGATTCCCAGAAAAGCATCATATGCTGTTTTGTAAAACTTGCGTGCTCGAGAGGTCTAGAAATAAAGCTTCACCAGAGCCTTGCAGGGGCCATCTGGTAAGGAAATTTATCAAGGAATGCTGGAGCAAATGTGGTTGTAACATGCAATGCGGTAACCGTGTGGTTCAACGTGGTATAACATGCAATCTGCAGGTAATATTTAATGTAGATTGCTGAGACACTATCAATGGTCTGTTTCCTTTATTTGCCATGTGAAACATGCAGATTATACTGATGCTGGATGGTTTTGAATACTTCCATTACCCAGGTGTTTTTGACAGGAGAAGGGACGGGTTGGGGGCTCCGCACACTCGATGAACTGCCAAAAGGAGCTTTTGTCTGTGAATATGTTGGGGAGATACTAACAAATACAGAACTACATGAAAGGGCCGTTCAAAACATGCAGAATGCTAGGCATACACATCCAATACTTTTGGATGCTGATTGGGGTTCTGAAGGGGTGCTGAAGGATGAAGAGGCTTTATGCCTGGATGCAACATTTTATGGGAATGTTGGGAGATTCATCAACCACAGGTGTGCCGTTGTTGTTCTCAATCGTCTTTATGATGTCCTTTTTATCTTTTAGGAATGATAGCGACAGAGATGAGGCTTAAATTGTCCACTTAGCGACAAAGATGAGGCTTAAATTGTCTACTCATCAAACTTCTTCTGGTTTTAATACTCCTTCACTTAGATGCTACGATGCAAATTTAGTTGTGATTCCTGTTGAAGTGGAGACTCCTGATCATCACTATTATCATGTAAGTTACTCTTAACTACAACTTTTGATGCATCTTTATGTTAGATTCTCAAAATATCATAGCATAGACATGTCCTGTTGTTGATATTTTTGTGTGTGTAACCACAGCTTGCCTTTTTCACAAGCAAGAAAGTGGAGGCTTATGAGGAGCTCACATGGGTATGTCTCGTGTAGTTTCTTAATATTAATGCTGCATGTAACCTTTGTTCATATATCCAAAGATGTGTATTTCTCAATAACATATGACTGTCAAACTCGATTACCGCGAACACCTCATGAAGTTCATGGTTTAACTTGTTGCTATCTAGAAAGGATGAGGGTCAACTGTTGCTGTTCTTTATTTTGAGGCTTCTCTTATGTATATCCAGTGGGTAATATTGTCATGGGCTGAGGGTGTGGGCTTGCCCACACAGGAGGCATGTATCTGTGGCCCCGTGCGGCAGCAATCAGTTAGTATTAGATCAGGAATAAATAAAATAATGATAGAAAGTAATATTCTTTGGAAAGAGATTGGTTTAAATAGGAAGATAAGGATATGGTTTGTTAGGAAAGTTATGATTCTATTCTTAGCGGTCAAATCAAGTCTTCCCTATAGAAGGTACACCATGTACTACATTATGATTAAGCAATGGATTAGTCAAAATACACAACTAAGCCTCAGAGCCTCTCTAACCTCACTAGGGATTAGGTCCTGCCAGTGGCTAATGAGGGCGAGTGCCCTATCCCCCATCTCTGGACCTTTACCAAGTTTAGCACATGACAAATATCTTGTTGAATTCCTTCGTATGCTTGTATTAAAGCAAATTCTCAATTCCTGACTGCAATGCTTGCTTACTGCAATTCTTCCAGTTCGCCATGTTGTTTCTCATCATGTACACTATTTGGCTGCATCTCGCTGCATCGAGATGCAATGCTTTTTGTGTTTTCTCGAAAAATTCTACTCAATTTTGTTTTCATGCATGATGACTTTACTGGGAAGAAACCCGCTAGCCTGCACTGTAACATTTGAATGCATCATGACCGGTTTTTAACAATTATATCTCAACATTGTAATGCTTTTTTATTATATATAAGTTTGCTAGTTTATCCTCTTTTTTGGAGGAAAGAAACATAAATGTCGCAAGCTTGCGTTTTGCATCTTGTGTACAGTGCTATGCAGTTTATCGGATCAGTCTAGAGCTGCAACAAAAAACAATGCTTATTAGTAAAAGATGTTAGGTATATCCATACTTAATATTGTTGGTTTTCAGGATTATGGTATTGATTTTGATGATGAGAAACAACCTGTGAAAGCATTTCAATGCCTGTGCGGAAGCAGATACTGCCGGTGTAGGAAGCATCCGAGTATGTTGTCCCTGCTTGCCCTCAACCATTAGCTGCAGAAAATGCTTGGTGGATTGCTGTGCAACAGCATTCGCAGGAATATTAGACAGTGGGAAGCAGATTGTTAGCTTAGTTAGCTTTGAATGCCCTTTTTTGCAGGGAAACGAAGCAAAGCTGCTGCGGAATGAGCTATTATTATGGGCCCAATGGGACTTGCTACAAGATGCATGCCTGCTCGCTTGTTTAACGTTAGGAAGGAAAAAAGAAGTTATGATAGATTGGCAGCGTATAAGTTATGATGTGTTGGCTGTTTTGGCTTGTCCATGCGTCTGAGACTGAGTCACAACTGGGCAGGGTAGGCTGAGGCTGAGCAGATGATGGATTGTGAGTAGGAACCAAGTCTGCCTGTTTGATATAACATGTAACTACTGAACCTCTTGGAGATGCATCTATAGCGCTGCTACATGTCAGGTCGAATGCATGCCTTTCATTGCCTGCCTGCTGTTCAATTATGCATATGCACTTTTTATTCGACTCGACTGCGCAGGTTTGGAATGTTCAAAGTGTCCAGCCAGCCCCAGCATATACTGGCTGCTGAATGTCTGTGTCTGTCTGTCACACCGAGCCGAGAGAGAATGCATTCAAATTTGGAACTGATTGAATGTCATACGGAAAACTGAAAAATTATTTCCTTTTTTGTGGGGGAAAAACTAAAATTATTCTTTACATGGGGATTTCTTGAGCGATAAAAAAATACTTTACATAAGCTATCGTGATATTTTCTTGAGTGCACAAGGTAGCTTATCACTTGTGTCACCTCGTTTGCAATAATAAACGCTGTACGCCAGGATAGAGCAAAAATACAATACTACACTTTGCACCACCTCTTGTTACACTTGTTTCTGCCTCCCCAATGGTGGCACGGACCCCGCTTGTCATACGTCTCTTCTACCTCCGTCTCACCCCAATGCCGAAGGAAGTGGAGTGTAGAGGTGGGGAAAGGGTCGATGTAGGAGGTTGGTAAGAAGGTTATTGGAGATGGTGGAAATGGAGTGGAAGGTGTTGCAAGTAGAAAATGACCGGATACAGTAAAGTGATTCCTTATATTGCTCTTTGTATGATTATTACATATATATACAACAGGGATAAATGACAGTTGTTGTTTTGAAGCGTCATTAGCAACTACTAATGATGGTTTGCTAATTGATCACAAACAACGTGTCTCTCTGATGAGACATGTTGGTTCACAACAGCCGTCTGTTCACAACACTCCCCTTGATCAATTTCATCATCATATATAAAGAGCATCTGAAAAATTCCTCTAAAACCCTGTGGGAAAAATATGAGGATAAATATATATTTAAATAATATGTCATTGAAAACACCTTAAAAACCCAATGAAAAAATAAAGAGAAAATGACATATAGTGCTTGTATCAATATTGCCTCATTAAAAACCTTGTATGAGAAACCATTTAGGAAAAACTCATAAAGGAAAAGAATGCAATATATATGATCTGATGATCATTATCAGGTTATGTTTTAGGAGTTTACTCTCCCTGAACCTTGCAAATCTCGAATTCGTCTCATACCAATTTCACGAACATATTTCTGGAATAAAGATGTTGGTAGAGATTTTGTGAACAAATTTACAAGATTTTTACAAGACTTAGTTTGCAAGATTTCTATTTTCTCGCTTTTCTGTAATTCATGGGGATTAAATAATTTAGGAGCAATGTGCTTTGTGACATTGCTCTTTATATAACCTGATTGCATTTTTGTGATACAAGCGAAATTATCCTCATAGATAATAGTTGGTGATTCTAAGAAACCGATTCCACATGACTTCTGTATGTGGTTAATCATTCTGCGAAGCCATATGCATTCACATGATGCTTCATATAATGTGATTATTTCAGAATGATTAGTGGAAGTAGCCGCTAAAGTCTGTTTTGAGGGCTTCCAAGAGACGGCTGTTCCACCATGTAAGAATACAAAACCAGTCTGTGATCTGGCATTATGGGGATCAGATAAATAGCCAGCATTTGCATATCCCATTATAGTAATATCCTGATTTTTCTGATAGAATAAACCAAGATCTTTTGGGCCTTAGAGATATCTGAGAATATTCCTTGCACCGACCATATGCCTTTTGGTAGGGGATGCACTATATCTAGCTAATAAATTAACTGCAAATGAAATATTAGGCTTGGTGTAGTTTGCTAGATACATTAGTGCTCTGATGGCGCTAAGATAAGGAACTTCAGGTCATAATATCTCTTCGTCATCGTCCTTAGATCTAAATAGGTTTTTATCTCTATCAAGAGATCGAATAACCATAGTGTCTTGGATGGATATGACTTATCCATATTAAATTTTTTCAAGATTTTCTAGATATAAGCAGACTGATGTACAAGAATTTTTGAGGGAAAATGCTCAAGTTGTAAACCTAAATAGAATTTAGTTTTACCCAAATCTTTCATCTCAAATTTCATCTTTAGATGATCACTTGCCTCTTGGATGCCATGTGTAGTTCCAATGATATTGAGATTATTGACATACACTGAGATGATGCAAAATCTTTTTGATGATTTCTTTATAAATGCACAAGGACAATCATCGTTGTTTGAGTAACCATTCTGAAGAAGGAACTCGCTTAATCGGTTATACCACATTTTTTCCGATTGTTTTAAGCCATAGAGTGACTTTTGTAATTTTACGCAATACATGTTATGATTTACATTTGGATTTGGGGTTTTAAGTCCATCAGGGACTTTCATGCATCAGGGACTTTTATGTAAATATCAGAGTTGAGTGACCCATATAAATATGCGGTCACTACGTCCATCAACTGTATGGATAATTTTATCTGTACTGCCAAATATATTAAATATCGGAACGTTATTCCACTCATAATAGGAGAGTAGATTTCATCATAATCGATGCCGGGTCTCTGTGTGAACCCTTGTGCGACAAGCCTCGCTTTATATCTCACTACCTCATTGTTTTCATTTCTTTTTCGAACGAAAACCCATTTTGCTCCCACAGGGAAGACATTTTGAGGAGTTGGCATTACTGAAGTAAATACCTCTCTACGAGCGCAATTCTGCCTTGATTGCTTCCATTCATTTGGATCAATCCGAGCGCTTGAGGCACTCTGCCATGGACTTAGGTTTTGGATCCAATTGGAGGTTCTTAGCAAGTTTGGAGGAGAAGTATATGTCGACAACTGTAGTCTTTTTATTAAAAGATTCTCCTGAATCGATATAGTTTATGGAAATTTTATTATTATCTTCTAACTCATTGTGATTTCCCTCAACATTTGAGTTAGGATGTTCCGATGTCCCAGCACTTAAATTTATGTGCACATTTTTGCTGGGTTGTGGATGTTGAGCATCCGACAAATGTTTGTCATTTTGTGATTGATTTGCATTTACTATTTGAGGATTTAATGTCTTTTGTTTCCGCGGATGCTTTTGAGAAGCTGGATCCTTTGTGACCAAAGTTCTCCCCCTTTTGCTCTCATTAGAGAGTTGAGTGGTTTTATTAGGTACCTCCACTCTTTCTGGCACATTAACCACTGGAATATGTGATTGTGTTACACCTTTATGGCCAGTAAACGCATCTGGTAGGTTATTTGCAATGTGTTGCAAATTTATAATTCTCTGAACTTTAGATTCAGATTCTTTAGTACGTGGGTCTAAGGATTGAATGCCTGTGACATTCCAATCTATTTCTCGGTATTTTTTGTGGTACTTTTCTTTATCTTCTTTCCCTAATGCCGGGAAATTATCCTCATCGAAGATGGAACTAGCGTACCGGGCTGTAAATAAGTCCCCTGTTAGGGGCTCGAGGTATTTAATTATTGACGAAGAATTATACCTCACATAGATCCCTAATTTTCTGTGAGGGCCCATGGATGTACGCTGCGGTGGTGATATCGGCATGTATACAGCGCAACCAAATTGACGCAGATGGGAAATACTTGGTTGATTTCCACGTACTAACTGCAATGGGGAAGCTATACGGTATGCGGTTGGACAAATTTGAATTAATTCTGCGGCGTGTAAAACCGCATGATCCCAACAAGATATTGGTAGATTTGAATTCTGTAAAGTGGTCGAGCAATTAATTTGACTATTTTGATAAGAGATTTAGCCAAACCATTTTAAGTATGTACATAAGGTACATAATGTTCCAAATTTATGCCTAATGCTAGGCAATAATCATTAAATGCTCACGAAGTGGATTCTGCAGCATTATCCATTCGAATGTTTTTATCCTATGTTCAAGATAATTTGCTTTTAAGTTGATAATTTGAGCAATTATTTTAGCGAAAGCATGATTCCTTGTGGATAATAAAAACACATGCGATCATCTTGTAGATGCATCGATGAAAACCATAAAATATCTAAATGGTCCACATAATAGCTGAATTGGACCACATATATCTCCTTGAATGCGTTCAATGAATTTAAGTGGTTTATTTTGGATCTTAAGATGAGGTGTCTTAAGATTAATTTCCCCGTAGTTCATGTGGTGCATACGAAATCTGAGAATTTAGGAAATTTTACAATTTTTAAGTCATGACTAATAGAATTTTCAATAATTTTTCTCATCATCCCTATTCTGGAATGACCAAGGCAATCATGCCAAACCTTGTATTTGTCAAGATTTTGAAAAATTACTTTGTACGCAACATGTTTAATTGGTTTGATGTATGTGTAGTACAATCCAGATGATAAAGAATGAATTTTCTCAAGTATTTGTTTTCCATATATGTCATTTTTAGTGATAAGGAGATTTTCATCATTGCTCTCAACACAAGTTTCAATGTGAAAACCATTTTTACGGATATCTTTAAAATTTAGTAGGGTACTAGTTGAATCGGGATGCAAGAGTGCATCCTCGATTATTATTTTCGTACCCATGGAGAGAATTATGGCATCGCGTCTAGCGATAGTCATAACATTTCCTTTACTCTTTTTCAAAGTTTGAAAATATTTCATTTCCCTTAAAATTGTGTTAGTGGTGCAACTATCCACTAAACATATTTCCTCCTCCATGGGATTGTCTTAAAAATTCTATATAAAGTAAAAGAGAATTCACTAAAAACTTAATCTATATAGAACACATGCATCATATATTTAACTATTATATCTGAGGTATATAATACAATACAATAATATGTAGGACAATATAATACATCTTTTAATAATTAGTACGTACAATATAGGTTAATGACATAATTTATTAACAATTTGTAGACTAATTGAGGTCTCCATACATGTTTTGGGAATTAAATTCCACAAGCATGTCATCAAGGTCTATGGGGTCATCGTCCTTCTTGGCTTGGTCTTCATTCTCCTTTTGAGGAAGAGTCTGAGAACATCCTGCCTCCAGAGTGATATCTCGTTATTCGTTGAAGTGAGCTTCGAATTTTGCCCCTTGAACTTGCTTGTCTTTGCCCTTGGATTGGAGATACAATTCAACCATGTGCTTTGGAGTACAACATTTCTTAGTATGATGATTCATACATCCACATCTTTGACAAACCTGAGAGTTGTCTTTGAGATCATTTTTCTTAAAATGACCATTGCTCTTATCAAACTTGTTGTATTTCTGCTTGTTGTTTTGTTTCCACTTTCCTTTGAACTCTTTACGGTTCCTCTTACGACCATTGAATTTGTTCTGAGTATTGGCATGAACTTTAGGTATTGCCATAGCGCCTTCTAGGAGATTTTGATAATTCTTCATAAGAAGTTCATTATGCTTTTTAGCTTGAAGAAGCGTGCAAATCAACTCAGAATGTTTGGCGTATTTTTTTGGCGATATTGTTGTTGCAATATGCACACGGAGGGGTGGAAAGTGCACAAGGTTTTTTCAATCAGATCGGCGTCTGAAACTGCCTTGTTGCAGAATTTCAACTTAGCGTTGATCTTATGAATGACGGAATTGTAAGCTGCCATGAAGTCCTGAAAACGAATGTTGAACCATTCAAGTACCGCTCCACCTCGATCTCACACTTTCCTCCTGTTGTGAACAGACGCCCTGTTGTGAATCAACATGTCTCATTCCTGTTGTGAACAGACACCCTGTTGTGAATCAACATGTCTCATCAGAGAGACATATCGTTTGTGATCAATTAGCAAACTATCATTAGAAGTTGCTAATGACGCTTCAAGACAACAACTGTCGTTTATCCCTATTGTACATATATGTAATAATCATACAAAGAGCAATACAAGGAATCACTTCACTGTGTCGAATCTCCATTTTCTACTTGCAACACGTCATCAACACTGCTCTACCGTGAGCACTTTTGGCCACAACAAGAATAGAGAAGAAACCCAGACGAACGGTGAAGATCACAGAAAGAAAGGTGAACAACAATGGTCGAAATGGTAGTTCGACATATCCGCACCATCTTGGCAACAATTGAAGTTGCCATTTCTCGTCTACTTCCTCTACTGTCTTCACCACCAAGGCAGCATCGACGTCGCCATGCTCCTCGTCAATGCCATACTCGTCGCGCTCTCCTTCCGCCAACAATGGCAGCCCGGATTGCGGCGCTTTACCACCTCCTTGCCACAGAACAGGTGGCTTCCTTGGTTGCATCAGTGACCAATGGCCACCCGGCATCCCGGCCGGCGGCAGCATCAACTACAACGGCCACCACCGAGCCCATTTGCTGCGATGGGTTTTCGACGACAGTGATCCCAAGGCGAGCCCGCCGGCTCGCCCTATTTGTAGCAGCGGCGACCGGCGACTCACTGCGTCGGTGCCCATAGGGCCAAACCCCGGCGTTGCTCTCCGCCACGGCTCCTTCAACCAGCAGCCTTGACGGTGGAGCCTCCACGCCCACCTCTCCGACACCCGAGGACCTACCGCGCCTCGGCAAGGCCCTCCTCCGCCGCTCACCGCCAGACCGTCCCTCGCTCTCCATTGGCAACGCAGGCGCGCCTGGCTTCGGCGGCGCAGCACCAGCGGCTAGCCCCCCACCTGGCTTTGGCGCTCTCCAACGCCCCGCCCCCGGCTACCCCTCCCCAACAACCCAACGGTGATGGCTTCCACGGCACACCGCGACGCCGCCTCATGCGCGTCCTCTGACGGCACCGCTTGGCACGGCACGCCGACCTCAAGTGGAGGCGACAGTCAGGCTCCCTACCCTGGTGCGCCTCCTGGCTTCGGCGTAGCTCCGGCGACCGGCCTCAGCCGGCGGCGGTTTTACCACCCCCTCCCCGGGCACAAGGCAGCAACGGCAGCGACGGATAGGGAATCCCTAATCGCCCAAGCCTCATATCCCGGAGGCATGGGCCAAGGAGGCCGGCACAAATGGCCGGCATGGGCCATCAGGCCCCGGCTAGGCTTATCCGGCCTAAAGGCCAATAATAGCAACACGGACCGACTGGGCCTAAAGGCCAACAAAGGCCCCTTCGGGTAGAAAAAGAAAAGAAAAACCTAGGGCTGTATATTTGCAATTAGCCCCTCGGTTTTTAATCTATCTTACGTATTTTCAGCCTTAGTTGAAATATAGCATTGCAATTTTGCAGTTTAACCATCAGGTTTACTGTTAGTTGCACTTTAGCCCCTAATATTTAAGTAAATTACATATTAGCCCTCGAGCTTAATGTAATTTTGCACTTCAGACCCTCAGGTCTTAGTATATTGCATATATCAATATGTAATCATGTATTAATTGTGTATTACCTCCGTAATACTATAATATTCTATAGTTTTATATTATGCATTTTCTTTATTCATTTGCAATTACTATATTTAATATTATAATTACAAATGTTATCTTTTCCGCTTATAATTCTTATTTAAGCCTTATTTTGCTTTAAAATTTATAGAAAATTATGCAAATTTGTGCATATTTAAGTGATTATCTTCTAAAATTTTGGCAAAAGCATAAGGTAATGGAGTCTATATCATAGGCTGCGATTGTAGTATCGTCCGTTTTTTGCAACAGAGTCCATGATAATAGTAGTGATTTAATTCGCCCATTATTGTGAGGTCTACGCCGCTTTGTGGTGACTACCTTCAAAATGTCTAACCAAAATTAAAAACAATATGTAGACTTTTTTTTAGCGGTGATTGTAGAATCACCCATTTCCTCAAAAATGAAGTCCAAAAGTGTTAACAACGATTTATGGTCTATACTATATAGAAGATCTACACTTGGGTCATTAAAAATTATCTTGCCCTAATTTCGTGCAACTTTAGCATTATTAAAATTTTCTTTAATTTACTCTCAAGTAAATTAATACAAGCATGATCATTTCATACAAGACAATGGCAGACATATCCAAAAAGGAATTTGCCAAACTTGCCCTACATGGGAGCAACTATTTGACCTGGGCCATAGACCTTAAAATCAATTTATTAGGTCGTGGTCTTGGTGCTACCATAAATCCACCTCAAAAAGGTGAGGAGGCTCTATCAGAAAGATCAAAATATGCAGCTTGGCATTTCATGCGGCATCACCTCCACCCAGATCTCAAAACTGAGTATCTAATGGAGGAAGATCCACTAGCCCTATGGACATCCCTCAAGGAGTGTTACGACCAACAAAGAGCGGTCATGTTACACGAAGCACAACGCGAATAACGACAGATGGAGCCACGCTCAATGTGGTGTTGAAGCCACTGGAGCAATGCTTCCACTGCACGGGAGTTGGGCGCAGCGCAGGCAAGGACGAACCCATCTCTTTTTTCTTGGAGGATGGGTGTCGGTAAGGAAATGTGAGATATGATATATTTTGGGAAGAGAGTGAAGGCTTTATTGAGAAAAATGTAGAATATACACATGGCATTGGATTCTATACCACCCATTACATTTACATGTGCCGGTTTCATTTCGTTCCGAGGCAATATGAAGTAGCGGCTTCAGGCCTCGACCCCTTCATGTCATTTACCTTCATGTCATTTAGAGACTACTTTAAGATAACTCATATAATAGGATGTGTCTTAAGTCAACTCTATACGAAAAGTTAACATTAAATATATCAATGTACAAAGACAATAAGGTCGACAGCAGAGCTTCAATCCTTCATAGAGTCACGAAGGGTTCATTTTATTCTCTCTCCTCTTTCCCTTTATTTCACTTTAGCAATTATCCTATGTGGCATGATAAAGAGTCAACAGATGTTACACCTTTGTACATGCCCTAACGGGAGGTGGTGTAAAGTGTAGTATTGTTTGTCTCGACTTGGTATACGTTTATATTATTATAAAAAAGATGTAAAATGACATAGGTGGTGATCTAACAATTTGCAATTTACTTAAAAAAATTAGCTAGACATATTTTTTTTCCCTTGCGAGGGAGAAAGGGACACAACTCGTCAGGCATATCAATGAATTTTAGGAAGAAACAAAGGTTGAAGTGATGCCTGAATAACCTATAGGGGAGGAAAAGGGACCTAATCTCCCCGCTAGTTGGCTGATTCCTTCTTTCTTCCAGCAAGCAGCAGCATAAAGCCATAGCATCTCTCCTCCTCCTGCTGCTCCTCCTGCTGCGCTGGATTCCCTTCTTTCTTCGCCTTAAGCTAGCCAGATCTTTTCTTTTGCAAGAGATTTTTTTTACTTGGGTTCGATCTCCATGACCCAACAGCAACAAGGTACCTCCTCATACTCACATCGACGAAATCCGATTTGAGGTGCCTCCAGATCTCCAACAAGGAGTTGGAATTTCTTATCGCTTTCATGTTGATGGCTTAGCTGCAGTAACTAATTCTTGATTCGCGGGAGGATGTATGGAGTCCGATTCCGCGGACGCCAAGAATCAGCGGATGTGTAATGGGAACAACAAGATATCATCTCCCTGTTTGGAACAAGATGTGGATTCGGATTTGGATGTCAAGGGTAGAGGAGGAGAGGGGGACGAGGAAAAGAAGGCTTCCACGAGGAGGAGAGTGCGCTTCAACGATTGCAGCCTCACCCAGGTCCTCGAGTTCCAGCCAAGGTGAGGATTACTCCATCCTCTCTTCTTCCTCATTTCCACTGGTTCGATTGATGATTAAACAAGAACCATTTACGGCGTTGATTAACATGTCTACTTTTCCTTGCCCCTTACTTAGACAGCTTAAAACAGGAAAAACAAAGCTTCCATTAGTTTCAGTGTCCTAAGTTGCATCGGATTTGTAGGCTCAAATACCTGTTCTAGCACAAGAAGAACAAAGCTTCAGCCACTGACGTCTACCCAACTTGATCTCGCACTCATGTTCCACAATGGTCCAATAAAACTAAGTCACAACTCCTAACTTTGACCTCACAAACTATTTCATAACATGTTGTTATCACACACATTTACACTGGCACCCTGCCCTGTGTACCAGTTCCATGACATTGGAATCTTTTATTAGGCCCATGCATTGCCTTGTCTCTAGTATTAATGCCTTGTTTGTGAGATATACTGTCAGTCCCAAACTCACTCCAAAACATGTAAATTGTGCACCTTACTCTAGTATAATGTCAAAATCTTATGTAAGCATCAAAATTCCTCCATTCCTTGGGTGGCATTCATTTACTGATGCAATGATTGGCATATCAAGTGTGTTCGGTTTTCATATTATTATGCTTTTCATCAGTCGAGGAGTTGTTTCACCACTCATGGCGTTCATCATTACGCGTTCACTCATTGCGTTGATCCATTAAGTGAAGTTATAAGTGGATCACATAGCATAATTTGTGACTTAAGGGAATATGTTTTTCGCATCTCCTGCTGCTGCTCTTCTCCAAGTGACGTAATGGTTTCCCTTTAATCTCATGCAGTGACTCAAGCAACTTGGATAATAAGTGCACAATATCTATTTTTCTTTCTAAGCGTAGTGGTACTTTGGTAGACATTGTCTGTCCATGCATGACGGTAACTAGGGACTGTGTGTGTTGTTTTGACAGCTCTCGGGAGGACGCCATTTCCTTATGTGCTCAACTTTGCACTTGGTTGTGTGGACAGAGGACAGCAACTGATGCATAGCAGAAAATGGGCCCTTTCCTGTTGCTGGTTTAATTAATATGTCCTCTGAGAGTTGCCAAGAGAGCTGTGGGAACAAGAAGAGGCCGCAGCCAGAATTAAGCTGAATAGTACTTGCTCAAGAAGATGCTGGCTGTTAATATGCAGTAACATTTGTTACAGTTCCATAGATGGCTGCCTGGATGGATTGATAGAGAGAGATAGAAGGAAACATGCATGTGTGGCTGACTGCTGATTCCTTGCTTCAATTCCGCTTGCTGATACACAAAGATAGCAGATGCCTCGCCTCAGTTTTTATGGTCAATATTACGAGTTGAATTGCCTCAGTTCATCCGGCCATCTAGATCTAGATTCTAGTCCTGATGTTTCTTCACTTGAGCTGTATTAGATGTTTTTACATGCAAGTGCTGCCCGTACGTGCTGGAAGATATCCCCTGACATTACTTAGCTACGGACGACCATAATTATCTTTCCTTTTTTCTGAATTCTTTCTTCTGAAATGAAATGCAATTTTTTTCAATCATTAATTCCTAGCTAAGCTATACTACTATATATTGCAGATGGATTTTGTTCCTAGCTTGTTTTAGGCAATCATATTTGCAGGGATGGTGGTGGTGGTGTGGTTGGCGTCCGCATTGCATCCTGCATGCATGCATGTGCGCGCCTTCCTTCCCTCTGCCTCATGCCGGCAGGCCTTGGCCTTAAATTAGTTGGTTATCCATGGGGCGCCATCGCCGGCGGGTGGCGCCATCCAAGACTCATTTCCTCATCTCCAGTGGCCATTCGGTCGCCTCGACTCCCTCAGCCGTGACGAGCTTCGCGAGTCCGCCTACGAAATCTTCTTCACCGCCTGCCGCTCCACTTGTGCGGGGTGACACCTCGCAGTCACAGTCGCAGTGGCTGGGGATCATCATGAGGGCAGGGGCAGCACGAAGGCGACGAGCGCAAAGAACATGGCGGTGACGAGCCGCCTGAAGCGGGCGCTGGGCCTGCGCACCAGGAAGACGAGGCCCATGGTAGGAGCCCGGCCCATGACGTCGGCGGAGGTGATGCGGCGGCAGACGGGGGTCACCGAGCAGACGGCAGACCGACGGCCGTCTCCGCAAGACCCTCGTCCGCTGCCTCGTCGGACCGCAGGTATATGATGCACGTATATATATTGGTCCTTCATTCAGAAATTAATGCACTCATCGATCATGCTTGGCGATATAGATGTCTAAGAAGGTGGAATCCACTAGTACAGAAAAGGTTATCACTGACGGGCAGATATCACCCATCTGTGACGGGCGGAGAGCCCGTCAGCAACCAATCGTCAGTGGTAACACAAGTTACCTCTGACGGGTGGCAAAACCCGTCAGTGGTAGCACATTATCTCTAACGGGTGGTAACACAAGTTACCTCTGACAAGTGGTACCACCCGTCAGTGGTAGAACATTATCTCTGACGAGCGGCAATTTGGACCCGTCAGGGATAACCGTGGGAGAGGACCACATGAGCGAAACGTAGAACACATCTCTGACGGGTAAGTTACAGAAGACCGTCAGTGATAACTCCTACCTTTGACGGCTACTAGTAGCCGACCAGTCAGAGATGGAAGTTATCACTGACGGTCAATTTACTGGTGCCCGTCAGTGATGATTCTTACCTTTGACGGATCTTTAAAGTTGCCCGTCAGTCATGAGTCTTACTTTTGACGGTTCTTTAAGGTTGCCCGTCAGTGATTAGTGTTATTACTGACTTTTTTGTATATGCGCCCGTCAGTGATGGTCCTATTCAGTGTTGATTTGTTCATCACTAATGGGCAAAAAAATGAACCCGTCACTTTTATTTATAAGTGACGGTCGCCAAATTAGTGCCCGTCAGTGTTGATTTGATCATCACTGACGGGCAAAAAAACGAACCCGTCACTTTTATTTATCACTGACGGTCGCCAAGTAAGGCCCGTCAGTGTTGATGGTGTAATCACTGACGGGCGGGAATTTGCACCCGTCAGTCTTAGTTATCAGTGACGGTCGCCGAATAAGTGCCTGTCAGTGTTGACTACATCTTAGTGTGTCCAGAGTCTAAGCATGCGTTTGGTTCAGGGGATGAGCCTGGATAGCTTGAGTTTGTCACCTGCGACTCAGGTTTGGTAATCTCACCATCTCATACAAATGGTAACCATAGCAATCCATCCATCCAACCAAACATAAAATTGGCTCACCATATCCAACTTCCATCCATCCAACCAAAAAAAACATTGATTCATCCAACTTCCATCCATCCAACCAAATGCTTGCTAAGTGTAAAGGATTCATCACTTGCTGGGCTTCCAGCATAATCAAAATTGTATATCTATATAAATGACAACACTTATATCACCAATGTATATTTACATATCTACATCACATAAATAACAACACTTATATTAAGTTCCGTCGTTCTCGTCATCGTCATCGACTAGCTTCTTCCCTTGATATGTTAGTCCTTCGTTATGATCAGTACGTACGTACGGCTTGGCATTGTTATCAGTATGACGTTTGATCTTTTTCTTTGTCTTCTCATCTTCATCTTCGGTATCCGGATCATCGAATTGGTCGTAGTCTTCTTCGTCCACTACACCATCCACTCCAACGATACTCCTTTTCCCTTTTCTTACAACGTGGCGCTTCTTATTAGATGGATCCAGTACGTAGAACACTTGCGCAACCTGTTTAGCCAATATAAATGGTTCCTCTTTGGACCCGACACTCCGAAGATTCACCGTGGTGAAGTTCTGATCTTCGACACAGACGTCCTTCAGGTGCACCCATCGGTAACGAAACACCGGGACCTTGGTCACGGTGTAGTCAAGTTCCCAAATCTCTTCGATGATGCCGTAGTACCTACATTTTGGGCCATCAATACTACTTTTAGCTTCTATCGTCACCCCGGAGTTTTGATATGTGCTTTTCCGGTCTTGGGCCTCCGTATAGAATGTGTATCCGTTGATACCATACCCTTGCCATGTCACGATGTTTGTCATGGGTTCTCTTGCCAACCATTTGACGATTCTTTCTTCTTCACCTGTCGGTTCCCTTCCATACCAGTAGGATTTTAGCCAACGGCAAAATTGCGCGTTGTGCGTCTTTGTGATCCAAAAAAGTCTTCTATTAGGGTTTTCTTTGCGCAACAGTTGCTGGTGCATCTCTATATAAGGCCTAACCACTGACAGGTGTTGCAAGACCACGAAATGTGCTCTATGGAAGTCAGTTGATCGATCGGTACGTAAAGGATCGTACTGTCTTCTTCCGAGTGTGCCGACACCAATGAGTCTACCCGAGTGCCGCGAACTTGTCACACCTATAGGTCGATGTTCAGCCATGTAATCTGTGCAGAACTCGACACACTCTTCAGCAGCATAGCCTTGCACAATGCTTCCTTCAGGCCGATATCTGTTTCGAACGTAACGCTTCAGAATGCCCATGTATCTTTCGAAAGGATACATGCTGTGTAGGAACACGGGGCCTAGGCTCAGTATCTCCGGAACGATATGTATCATGAGATGTACCATGACATTGAAGAATGTAGGAGGGAAGTACATCTCTAGTTCGCAGATGGTCACGACGATCTCTTGCTTAAGTTTATGAAGGCGATCTGGGCTAATTGACTTCTGAGAGATCGTGTTGAAAAAGCTACAAAGGTTAGTGACGGTCTTGCGGACTCCTGGCTCCATTAGGCCTCTAATTGCAATGGGTAGGATCTGTGTCATCATCACATGACAATAATGAGACTTCATATCAATTAATTTCAAGTCCTTCATCGATACAAGTTTCTTTATGTTTGCCGAATAACCGGAAGGAACTTTCACCCCAGCAAGACACTCGCACAATCTCTTCTTCTCTGCTTTGCTCAGAGTGTAACAGGCGGGAGGTAGGTGCGTCTTGACTCTCAAATCACCCTTGTTTGTCTTTGACGTTATCTGTTTGGACCACAGCTCTGGTCTGACGCTCATTTGTTCCATGTCAAGCCGTGCCTTGACACCATCTTTTGTCTTGTCTGGAATGTTCAGCAAAATACCAACCAAGCTGTCGCACACATTTTTCTCGACATGCATGACATCAATACTGTGACGGGTGTGTAGAACTTGCCAGTAAGGCAGGTCCCAAAATACCGACTTCCTCTTCCAGATGCCCGGTCTTAGCTCTTGTGTCTTTCCGGGTACAATTTCGATATCCTTGACAATCTTGTATATCTGTGCACCAGTCTTCTCCACCGGTTTCGAACGATTTTTCACTTCTCCGTTAAACTTAATTGGGCACTGCCTCCATGGATCGTTTTTGGCCAGCCACCTTCGGTGACCCATATACACAATTTTTCTCGAGTTCTGTAAGAATAAACTCACTGTCTCTTCTTGGCACGAGACACAAGCTTCGTATCCTTTCACACTCTGGCCAGACGAGTTTCCAAGCGCTGGATAGTCATTGACCGTAGTGAACAACATAGCTCGTAACTGGAAATA
The DNA here is from genome assembly GCA_019208055.1 of Stipa capillata. Lineage (NCBI taxonomy): Eukaryota > Viridiplantae > Streptophyta > Magnoliopsida > Poales > Poaceae > Stipa > Stipa capillata. Next base: position 17,446 of record JAGXJF010002629.1, on the reverse strand, counting down.
CTCTACTTTATCAGCGTCCCAAACCTCAGTCCCCCTGGTGCCAGAGTGTCTCTAGTTCCTCCTTCATTGGCTGCATGTACACGTCAATATCGTTTCCAGGTTGTTTCGGCCCTTGGATCAATACGGAGAGGTGTATATATTTACGCTTCATCGACAGCCATGGAGGAAGGTTGTACATCCATAGAAGGACTGGCCATGTGCTGTGTCTGCTACTCATGTTGCCGAATGGATTGATCCCATTTGTACTCATCCCAAACCTTATGTTTCTCGCCTCCTCCCCAAAATCTGGAAATGCATCGTCCACTGCCCTCCATTGGCATGCATCGGCAGGGTGCCTCAGGATTCCATCTTCAATTCGACCCTCCTTATGCCAACGCATTCGTTTTGCATCTTTCTTGTTGGTAAAAAACCGCTTCAAACGGGGAAGAACAGGAAGATACCAGCAAACCTTCGCAGGGGGGCCTTTCACTTCATCGTCATCCTCGTCACAATCGAGCTGGTTTGCAATACGCTTGTACCGGGATGTCTTGCACACCGGACATCTTCGTAGGTCTATGTACTCTTTGCGGTACAAGATGCAGTCGTTTAGACACGCATGGAATTTTTCAACGTCTAATCGGAGAGGGCATATAACCTTCTTTGCCCTGTAAGTGCTTGTAGGCAAGACGTTCCCCTCCGGGAGAACATTGGAAAGGAGCTCTAATAATTTTGTGAAACTTGTGTCCAGCCAGTTGTACGCTGCCTTTAGCTTTAGAAGTTCTAATGAGACGGACAACCGCGTATGCTCGAGTTTACATCCAACAAACAACGGTACTCTCGCGTCTTTCAACAATCTTACAAACTTTGCGAACTCTATTTCATTCTTGGGGTAGAAGTCATTTCTTCCATATCATGCAACATGTCATTCAAATTCCCCATGCTATCCTCTGAAGATTCTGAATTAGCTTCTTGCTCGATAGCTACGCCGTGCTCATCCTCAACGAGGTCCACCGCTTCTGTCGAGTTTGCAACTTCTTTCTCTTCACCATGACATGTCCAACGTGTATAGCCTTCCATGAAACCCTTCGTCAGCAAATATAGTTGCAACTTCTCCGTCGTCGATAACATTTGCATATTACTACATTTAAGACATGGACAACACATCTTCGCTTTTCGCTTGATCGCCATATCCTCTTGAGCGACTCGAAGAAACTCGTTCAAAGCGGTGACGAAACTCTGTGTGGCACGATCACCATACATCCAATTTCTACCAATCGATCCCTACGGCAAAATAAAAATAATTTCATAAAATAAATATATTAAATTAGCCATTTCTTCTCTCACGCGAATAAAATAAAGTACTTACCATGTTAGAGGTTCAAAGAGGAGCTAGGAGTGACGGATATCGTGGGCCTTCGGGGAGAGGGATGTTGACAAGGAGGTAGCTGGGGTCTTTGAGAGGGGGATGGGGACTGGAGGAGGAGAAATAATAGCCTTTTGAGAGGGGAGAGGAGAGAATCAAGAGGCCGGGCTAGCTAGCAATCTTTGAGAGAGGGATCAAGAGGGGGGAGGAGAGAATCAAGAGGCCGGGCTAGCTAGCAATCTGAGGCCGGGCTGGAGAAAAGAGGGCCTTCGGGAGAGAATAGGGCCGCGCGCGGGCCGCAGCAGTTTAGCTGGCGACGGCGGCGCACGCAGCTGGTCCTTGGGACGCGCGGGCACAGAAAGTTTTTCGAGCTTGGGCTGGATTTATATAGGAAGGCATACCACTGACGGGCATCATGAAAGGAACCGTCAGCGATAAACAACGAGAACTGACGGGCGACCCACAATAGCCCGTCAGTGAAATCGAAATATACCTCACTGACGGGCAGGACAAAAGATCCGTCAGTGCTGAACACATATCTATATCATGGCCCAAGTCACCACAGACGGGCGAGAAGGGAGCCCGTCAGAGATGTGGTTATTACCTCTGACGGGTATTACTGGTGACCGTCAGTGATAATTCGACTTCATATCACTGACGGGTTCTTGTAAGCGACCGTCATAGATGACAGTTTACATATGTGACGGGTCTTTCTGTGCGCCCGTCAGTGATGTCTTTCTGTCAAATCTTGTGTTTCTGCTTATGTCAGTACTGACGGTCTTTCTTCTTGCCCGTCAGTGATAACTCGAAACGACACATCTTGTATAGTCACTACTGACTTCTTTCCTTGTGCCCGTCAGTGATATGTGGGAAGCGTGACGGGCTTTTCTCCGCCCGTCAGTGATGCGGTATAGCAGATGACCTTTTTTGTAGTAGTGATCACTCCTCCTTCCCATGGAGGTCCTCCTCAAACCTTCCGAGTTCGCCGACGCAGGCGAGTACCACTCATGGCAGCTCCCCCAGTTCAAGCTCCTCGACGTAGGCTCCCTCTCACACCCCTTCCTGCCGCTCGACCGTCCGACCGCGGCGTCCTCTCTCCGCGAGATGATGAGATCCACGGAGCTGCAGACGAGGCCCCTCGACGTGCGCGCCCTCTCCTCCGCTGCCATGGCGCTGGCCCGGCGCTCCGTCGAGGTCTGCCACTGGGCCGACGGCTACTCCCTCAATGTGCACCTCGACCTGTCACTCGTACGCGCCGTCTTCGACCTCCGGGACGAGACGGCGGTGCTGACGAGTTTGACGCTGATCAAGAAGACGTGGAACACGCTGGGGCTCAACAGGATGATCCACAACGCGTGCTTCACCTGGCTGCTCTTGGAGACGTACGTGGTCACCGGGCAGATGGAGCCGGACCTGCTCTCCGCTACCTTGGCGATGCTCGAGCATGTCTCCGACGACGCCAAGAAAGCCGAGCGTGATCCAGGATATATCAGGGTCTGTCCGCCACACTTGCCTCCGTCTATTCATAGACAGAAAACAAGCTCTCGGATTACCATGACGCGTGCGTTTGACATGGCCGGCACAAATATAATGCACAATGTTGTGGCTCTCGCTGTCTCCGCAGCAGAAATGCTCAGCCAGCACGTTCCAGCTGCATGATCATCTTTTGCTGCTGCTGATCTAATCGAGCGCTATATCAAATCGTCGGTAAGGCGTGCTTTCACCAAAGTGAGTGATGACTGATGAGTACACTCAATCCGATCACAAATGTAAGTCTTTTTTATTTTTTAGTCTTTAGTACAATTTTGACTATAATTTTCATTCATAATATGTTATAAAAAATAATCAGAAGTGTACAGAATGAAATAATTTTGTAAGACAAATCTAATGACATTATCTTCATAAAGTGTATCAATGTACTTGTACCCTATAATTAATTACATGCACCCTATAATTAATTAAGCACATACTGCACGTATGTCAAATTGATTAATACATACATGGCAAATTAATTGGCAGCTGCACGAGAGTGGCAATGTCGGAAAGAAATCCATGGATAGTATGATGGTGGAAGTGGACGAGGACCCTAGCGAGAGCCTGATGCATGTCGTCGCGCAGACCAAGGACATGGCAAGGGAGAAGAAATCAGAGGCCATACTGAGGCAGTGGCACCCTTGCCCGACTGCCGTTGCCGTCGTCACTCTCCACGGCTGCTTCGGTGCTTATCTGAAGTGGTACGTCTCCAAGATGGCCAGCCTGAGCAGCGAGTCCATGCGTGCTCTGCAGGCGGCCTCCGAGCTGGACAAGTAGATGGCCGGCGGCGACGATGGGATCGTCAAGAAGATGACCCCTTGTTTGCTGAGATAAAAAAAGTGCCAAATCAGTTTTCTCAATTGTAGTAAGAGGGATATACCCTAAGTTACATGGGTCTCATGGGCTTTGCTATACTATACTAAAGGCCTAAGCTATATACAAGCTACTCTTAACACCCCCTTCAAACTCAAGGTGGATCTGAAATATTGAGTATGAGAATATGGAGCCTATGTTGGTATCTAGTTTGAGACTTGGTGAAGAAATCCGCCACTTGAAGCTCCGATGGAACATAATGGAACGAATAGTTGACTGTTGGCAGTGAGAGCGTGTGAATGATGCATCCACACTAATGTGCTTGGTTAGCTCATGCTTGACTAGATCATTAGCAATCCGAAGGGCAACAGTACTATCACAAAGAAGAGATGTGGGTGTATCATACGAAACACCAAGATCAACCAAGAGCTATCAAAGCCATACAATTTCTGATGTGGCAGTGGTAAGAGCTCGGAGCTTGGCCTCAGCACTAGAACGTGACACTGCAATTTATTTCTTGGACTTCCATGCAATGAGAGAGGTGCCAAGAAGGAGACAATAGCCAATGACATAGCGACGATCAATAGGACCACTCGCCCAAGTGGAGTCAGAGTAAGCGTGAAGTTGGAGCTGATTAGAGTGAGCATAAAACAAACAACGAGATGCTATCCCTCAGGTACCGAAGCACACGAACCAAATGACTATAGTGAACTGAGGTAGAAGCACTAACAAACTGACTAAGAATATGAACTGAATGAGCAATGTCAAGCCTGGTCACAGTGAGGTCCACAAGGCTACGATAGCGAGAGGAATCCTCAAGAGGAGTCATCAGTAGGATGCAACTGCAGATGGAGCTCTATGGTGTAATAGCTGCGCGTGTATCAGTAAGGCCTGAGCGTGAGAGATAGTAACCATCATCCGTGTGATGAACCTCAACACCCGAAGGAGGCTCATATAAACTTCCTCATATAAATCACCATGAAGGAAGATATTTTTCACATCCATTTGTGAAATTTTTCATGATCGAGCCGCAGCCATGGCTATCATAGTACGAACATATGTCATGTGAGTAACTGGAGCAAAAGTTTCATCATAATCTTGCCCATGAGCCTGATGAAATCCTCTCGCAACAAGTCAAGCCTTATAGCATTCTACAGAGCCATCTGACTTAGTTTTTTACCTTGTACAACCATTTGCAAGTGACGAGAACTGACTGAGGGGGTAATGAGTCCCCTCATTCTAGGGTTTAGGCTGCAAGCTCCTCAGACATAGCTAGTTGCCACTTAGGTAACACAATTACCTCCTGATAGGTACTAGGCTCATAAGTTGCCCCTACACAAAAAGTCAAATATCTCCCTGGAATGGTAAGAGGAGCGATTTCGAAGAGCATACCTCAGTGCAAGGATCAGTAGTACTAGCTGAAGGGACAAAAGGCACATGAGAAGACTGAGGACAGATGAAACTCTGGGTCGACGACTATAGTGAAAAGGAAGGGTATCTAAAAGTGGTGGAGCTGGTACAAGAGAGGGTGGAGATGGTGGTGAAGGTGGTGGAGCATGTGGTGATGAAGGTGAATCTTGTGGTGCAACTGGTGATGGTTGATGAGAGATTGACTCATCCGAAGAGAAAATAGGTGGAAAAGAAAGAAAAGAGGTAGACTCTAATAACGTTGAGGATGATGATTGAGTGGAAGAAGAATAGAAGAAAGATTGATCCTCAACAAAAGTAACATCACGAGAAAAACGAATACGATGAGTAGAAGGATCATAACAACAATACCCTTGTGCCCAAGGCTATACCCAAGAAATGCACACTCAACAAACTTTAACTTGGTACGCTCACGAGGTGTACAAGAACATAACAAGTACAAGCAAAGACATGAAGATGGTTATAGCTGGGTGAAGAACCAAACAAAACCTCACCAGGACACTTACCCCGGAGACGAGAGGAAGGTTGAAGGTTGATGACATAGACAACAGTTGAGACAGCTTCAGCCCAAAAATAAGTAGGAACAAAGGAGGACATCATCAAGGTATGAGCAATCTCAATAATATGATGATGCTTACGCTCAGCAACACCATTCTGAGCATGAGCACTAGGGCATGAAAGCTGAGGAAGAGTCCCCTCAAAAGAGAGAAACTCATGAAAAGCTGTAGATAAGTACTCTCCCCCTGAGTCAGAACAAAAAACACGAATAGCGCTAGAGAACTATGTTTGGACCATCTGAGCAAAAGCCTGATATATAGAAATCAACTGAGACCGATGCTTCATGAAATAGATCGAAGTATATCTAGAGTGATCATCAATAAATATAACATAATATTTGTGATCACCCTTGGAAACAAAAGGAGAGAGACCCCATACATCAGAGTGCACTAAATCAAAAGGATTGCTGGAATGAGTAGTACTAGAAGAGTATGCAAGTTGTATTTGCTTTTCTAGCTTACAACCTGTTGTTGGCATTGATTTTGGTGTGGGCCTACAATGACATGAGGACATAATAATAAATTGATTTTTAACGGCTAAACTCCGTTACTAAATATGCAAAATATTATAAAATAATCATTATAACATGAACCAATACTTCTTGATCAAACGTTTCACTGACAATAAAAGAGCGGCACAGATAAAGTATAAATTTAGGTCATCAATCGAATATCAGAGATGTATACTCACATGGATGATATCTCTTCATGCATTTAAAAGAGAAGTGCATGGACCTCGTAACAGGTCAAATATGCTCGCTCCTAAGTCATCTGTTGACACGGATTTTGACCATGATTAAATATGATACGATAATAATAAACTAAATGAAGAGATAAAATTTGGATATAAAATAAAATAATCAAATATATATAAATATATATAGGTTGGATATTAGCCATTAAAAATGATAGCCAAAGATTATTTTGCATGCATTGTAACCCTTCTTAATCTGTACGTGCAAATCATGAGGAAAATGGCTGATGCATATTGTCAGCCTTTGTTGAAGTCACAAATAAATTGGCACAAACCCCATTGATTAGCTACATGCATCCACGGAGTGGTATTTTAGTTAATTAACAGTTAGTCAGCTATGTGCTGAATTCATGCAACAGACCTACCGCACGATCCCAGCAAAAAAAGGGGTACATGGACGTATATATGCATGTACGCAGCGAGTGCTCATTTTAATTAATTAATAATTAGCTAGCTATACGATTAGAGCTCGACCAACAATGCAAACAAAGCACCTGATGCAACCTTTCCCACGTCAAAGTAAAGAATCCATGCATGGTTGCATGCATGCATGAATTTAACTACCTCTTATATAATTATGTAAGCTAAGAAAATAACATGCATGATTCACGTATCAGGCAAAGCACACCCCCATCTGCCCAAAGAAAATGAGAGTTAATTATGCATGTAGGGATAATCTCATTTTAACTACCTGACCATGTCCCCACGCGGCAGCCAAAGCAAATGTTTTGAAAGTCCCCAGCTAAAGCACGGTTAAAGTCCCCAGCTAAAGCACGATTATAGCTTCCAAATGCACGTCGCTCATGTACATGCGAAGTGGGCCGAGTAAACTGCTTGTTAGTGCACACGATCGGCCATTAAATGAGAAATAAAACTAAAGGAAAATTGAATTAATCGAGGGAGGTTGCTGGTAACCTCCCTTTACGAAAACCAGCGCCATCTTCACTCTATAAATAGGGGTGAGGAGAATGCATTCGGAGGCTGATTCATTCAACGTCAGAACTTTGCTCCTCTCTAGTTTATTCACACATAAAACACAACTTAAGAAGTAAAGCTTGGAGAAAAGAAGAGAAGGTTTGCCATCTTCAAGAAGGTGAGATCATGGCTTCCTTCTAGCCCTTGGTTTGGCCATGGCGGTACAAACTAAGAAGTCTTCTTTATCTTTTCTTGATGTTTTAGTCCTTGGTTCGGCCATCGCGGTACAAATCAAGGAGCCTTGCCATTCTCATTTCTTGCGGTGTTCTTTTGCTTTTATCTCCTCCTTTGATTTGGTCCCGTTAGCGATACAAATCAAGATCAAATGAGCGCTCAAGCCTTGTTGTTTGGTTCGGTCTTACTCATGGATACAAATCAAGGGTAAATAGGTGACATGACCCCATGAAACTCTCCTTGGTTCGGTCCTCGAAAAGGATACAAACCAAGGTTGGGATGAATAAAGGCCTTGTTCTTGGTTTGGTCCTCAAAATGGATACAAATCAAGATATGTATAAAATATGCACCGTAAAGGTAAAGCGCATGAAAGTTAAACATAAAAGAAAAGTATTAAATCACAAATACTAGAGCAATGGAGAACACAGAATAATATGTAATATACTCCTTGTTGGGTTACGCTACACGCGGGTGTCACATTAGCACCACGAGGCACTAGTAGTAATACAAACAAGGAGAAATCCAAACTTCATTTTAGTTACACTACACACGGGCGCCACATGAACGCTACGTGATGTTAGTGATAATACAAATGGAGAGATGTCATATAAAAATCATATGCCGCATATAACATGCATGGGCCACAAATCATAAACACCATGCTTCGCCAAAACTAATCTAGCTTCATTTCGGTCACGCTGCACACGGGTGTCACATTAGCACCACGATGCGTTAGTAGTAAAATAGGTGAAGCAAAACTTAATAGAAGTGATTCTTGTCATGTAATAGATCTTAAGAATCACTAAAAACTATATCATAAAGCTTCACTTCGGTTACGCTACTCGTGAGCATTATATTAATGCTGCGCGGTGTTAGTAGTAATACATGTGGAGCAAAACTATTTAAAAAATACACTCTATATCACAAACATGTAACCTTCATACCGGTTACACATTAGCATAATGTTACCACGTGCTAAAATATACACTCTAAAGCATAAACATGGTGCTACAAAATACCTATGGGTAAATCCAAGTCTCCCTAAGCAGGCGTTAGTCATCGACGGCGAGAAGATTTTCTTTTACATTTTTGTAATAGTCATATGTTGTAATCTGTCATAATAGATATGTTGGGATTCTTAATCAGGGGTTTCATCGTAAGAGATATAATTAACAGAGTTTTTATATAAATGTAAGAATTTCAGAAGTAATGGACTCGCAATACTTGATTTTTTGTCTTATTTACATTTACGCATTATGTTTTATTTAATCTGTATCTATGATGTGGACGCGGTTTTCTGCCCCATTTTCCTGTCATCACCTGTCAGGACCCCGAGTTCACGACCAACTCCAACTGCGATACGAGGTCCAAATACCTAAGAAATCACGCAGCACACCATACGCTTACCAAGCATCGTATGCCTTCACTGCTGGATGATCCAACACCTAACCAACCCACCATACGCTTACGAGATATCATATGCATTCACGGTTGGTTAAACCGGGCAAGGACACACTTATCGCAAGAGAAGCTGAAAATGAATCTAATATCCGGTAAAGAATTAATGTTGCTCTTAAGCTCACTAAGCAAAGTAATCCCAGAGGAGCCCGACAATCGCACCCACAACCTAACCTAGCTTGAAGGCTAGTGGGTCGCTCGAAAGCCCAGTACGATTGTCCACACCCTGCCTAACCGGCACTGCATCTCAGCTAGCGGGTCACTCAACCGAGAATACTTCATGAAATGAACATCAAGAGAAGACATTACTTCTTTACGATCGATTCCATATAATTTAACCATTCATGCACAATATATGGAATGACCACAATTAACAACTTCATATCGCAGTTCATACAACACATAAGTCACAGCTCGAAGGTTGTTCACAAGTCTTTAAAGTTTAAAAACAACAACAAAACCAAAAGTAAAACCATGAGATGGTAGCCCAGCCATCTCCATTTGAAGATACGAAACCCACAACATTTCGACCATGAAGGATAAATCAATGCTAAGCGTTGGTTTCGGTATTTTTAGCATCGTAGTACTCACAGATACTAGGATCACCTGCAACAAGTTTTGAAATTGAATTCCGTAAGTAATTTTGTACTTGCAAGCTACATTTGTAGGCTCATCCTAATTCAATTTCAGCAAAGCTATTAATAAGAATGGAATACTAACATTGCATATCATCAATAATGTAAACATGGCATGAACATACTTGATAAAAGAAGTGCGCGGGGACCTGTAGTCTAAGTCAGTCGGCAATACGGCCTCGGCTCCGCAGACCATGAAGAATAGGATGTATCCGGTTGACCTGTTGGGGGTAGTCCAGAGACTCCAGAGTACCGAAGGTAACTCGGCTGTCCACTTACCCGTGAACTTCTTTAGGCGTTGGAAGATCCGAGATTTGATGTCTTACATAATGAGAGCATTGGAACGCTCAACCTGCCCATTTGTGCGTGGGTGTGCCACGACCGCGAAGTTGAGGCTAATGTTGTAATCATCACAGAATCGGAGGAAGGTGCTGTCGGTGAATTGAGTGCCATTGTCCGTGATGATACTGTTGGGGACGCCGAAACGGTAGACGATGTCCAAAAAGAACTCGACGGCTCTCTCGGCAGTAAGCGTGGCTACTGGCTTAGCTTCAATCCACTTGGTGAACTTGTCGACGGTGACGAAGAGGTGGGTGTAGCCCCCGGGGGCCTTTTTGAGGGGACCAATCATGTCCAGGCCCCAAACGGTGAAAGGCCACGTTATCGGGATGGTTTGAAGAACTTGGGCCGGCAAGTGTGTCTGCCGGGCGAAATATTAGCATCCCTCGCATGTGCGCACGATGTGCTCAGCATCAGAGACGACAGTCGGCCAGTAAAAACCTTGTCGGAAAGCTTTACCGACTAACGACTTCGGCGCCGCATGATGCCCACAGATTCCCGAGTGAATATCCTACAGTAGTTGCTTCTCCTATTCTTGATGTATGCATCGCTGAAGAATTCCAGAGATGCTCTTCTTGTACAGGTCGCCGTCGATCACGACATAGGCCTTAGAACGCCTGGCAAGGCGTCGCGTGTGTCCCGAAGGAGGTAGTCGAGGAAGGGCACTGTCCAGTCGGGATCGATGATCAGAACTTCGTGAGGCGGCTGCTGGGTGCTATTAGGTTCGTTAGGGTGAGATTCGATGGTCTCGGGCACCGTGTCCATTTTGATGGAAGGAACATGCAACTCCTGGAGGAAAACTCCAGCTGGAATGACATCCCGACTGGACCCCAGTTTGGCGAGTGCGTCTGTAGCTTCGTTGTCTTGGCGAAGGACGTGCGTGATTTCGAGACCGTCGAACTTGGCTTCAAGCTTGCGCACCTCTTGGCAGTAGGCTTCCATGGTCGGTTCTCTGCATGACCAATCTTTCATCACCTGCCTGACTACTAGTCGGGATGATACACTTCTTTGATCTCTTCTCCTATTGCCCTACGCCTATCCTCAGCAAAACGGCGCAGACGCTATTTGACCGGCTTGACGTCTGGCCGAATGTTCAAAGAGTGCTCGGCAACTTCCCTCGGGACTCCTGACATGTCTGAAGATGCCCATGCAAAGATGTCCCGGTTATCGCGAAGGAAGATGACGAGCGCGTTTTCCTATTTGTCGCTGAGCGCAGTCCCGATTTGTGTCGTCTTGGAGGGGTCTTCCGGATCGAGCTGGATCGCCTTGGTGTCCTTCGCCGACTGAAATGATGTCGCTGTTGAAACTTTTTAGTCGGGGGTGCTTCCTCGACCATGACCGACTTGAGGTTATCAAGCTCGGCTACATCAATTTGGGTCGCAGCAAGGTTACAGTTTTCCAGGTCACACGCGTGCTTTGCACTGTTATTATCCCGTGGGGACCCAGCATCTTAAGCTTCAAGTAGACATAGCTGGGAACAGCCATGAATTTGTCATAGCAAGGACGTCCCAGGATGGCGTGATACGAGCCTGAGAAGTCAACGACCTCGAAGGTGAGAGTCTCGGTCCGGAAGTTATCTGGAGTACCAAAAGTGACGGGCAAGCTGATTTGCCCGAGTGGACTTGCCATCTTGCCAGGGACGACCCCATGGAAGGGGGCACCGGTAGGTTTGATTTCCGACCGGGGGATCTTCATGTTATCCAAGGTCTTGACATAGAGAATGTTCAGACCACTCCCTCCATCCATGAGGACCTTGGTGAGGCGAACGCCACTGACAATTGGGTCCACCACCAAGGGGAACCTGCCCGGGTGAGGTATGTAGTCGGGGTGGTCTGAGCTGCCAAAATAAATTATGGACTCGGACCACCGGAGGTACTAAGGCACAGCCAGCTCGACTGTGTTAACCTCTCGGTCCGTGATCTTCTGGTGGTGTTTAGACTCATAGCCGTTAGGGCCACCGAAGATCATTAGACAAGCCGTTTCCTTTGGGAACTCGTCGCCCTCCTCGGGAGGAGGATCTTTTTTGTTCCGGTTGGGGACGAACGGCTTGTTCAAGTTCTTCAAGAGATTGCAGTCACGCGTGACGTGGTTGGATTTTGGTCCATGAAAGTGACACGGCTGACTCATCATTTCCTCAAGGGTGTCATTGCTGCGCGGAGGTCGGCACTGCGGAGCGCGGTCAGCAGCAGCAAAAAGTCACCGTCCTTGCGCTTCTGGTGTTTCCTCCTGGGCGACCTGTGACGATCCCTTGCCTCGGGGGACTCGGGTGCCTTGCCCTTGCCCTTGTCGTCTTTAATCGCGCTGCGAACAGCTTCTTCACCGGTCGCGAAGTTGTTGGCAATGTCAAAGAGATCACACGTAATTTGAGGGTTCTTACGTGCAATCTTGTGGATGAGTCAGTGCTACGAACACCTTTGGAGAAGGTGGTGATGATGTCACCTTCTCAAACCTCTGGCAGAGAGTTCTTCTTCTTGGAGAAGCATTGGATGTACTATCTGAGAGTTTCACCCTCCTCTTGGTACAACTGTGGAGATCCCACATGTTTACGGGCCTGTTGTAGGTGTCCTGAAAATTATTCACGAAGAGGGTCTCAAGGTCGGTCCATGATTGGATACAACCTTGAGGCAGACTGGTGAGCCAGGCTTGGGCTGAGTCAGCCAGAAACAAGGGCAGGTAGTGAATCGCAACATAGTCATTGCCGCCACTGGTCCTGCATGCTGTGTGGTAATCGGCCAGCCAGATGTCTGGCCAAGTCTCACCCGTATACTTGTCGATCCCGATGACTCGGAATCACGACGGAAAGACGGCGTCACGGATGCGGGATCCGAATGCCTTTGGGCCCACGTAGGCCATGCCGGAGGGAGTTGGAGAGCTGCGTCGGCTTGTTGCACTGCGGTCGCTACTGTCACCGTAGTGACTATTGCAGTTGTCCTTGCCAGCGTCTTGACGGGCTCGCGTCTGGCATCGAGGGTGTCCCGTGCATCGTGGTTCAGCCTGAGTCGGTTATGTGCCGACCCGGCAGGATGGACATTTTTGTCCACGCTTTGACGGGCGCGGTTTCTTGCGACAATGGTCCCCTGTGCATCACGGTTTGGTCCGAGTCGGTTGCGCACCGACCTGGCGGGGCGATGACTGTCGGGGTTGGCACGGCGACGCTCTGTGGCTCGTGGGTTTCCCAGAGGGGAGACACGCCAGCTCCTAGCGCTCACCGAGGAACCTGCATGGTTCTCAAAAATCTCGGCCTGCTGAAGGGCTGCTTCCTCCATTAGGATCTGGAGCCACCGAAGTTCGTCGTGGCCTAGGGTGCCTTCAGGGATATTGATGGCACGTGCCGCCACCGAGGCAGCGACGATGTTGTGACTGGGAAGCGGAAAAATCGGGATGTCATCCCTCTCACGCATGTGAAGCGCATTATGAACCTGGCGCCCGCGATCCCGCATGTCGTCGTAGCGTTCTCTTTTTTCGCGCTGGCGGGCCAGCACGGTTTTGCTGCTCGGCCAAAGCCGCCTCCTGCGCATGAAGGCGGAGCCGAGTGGCCGATAGTGGCTCAAGAGTCTGGTCCTCAATGGGAATGGGCTGGTCATTGTCATTGATCAACGCTCCCGGGTTCGCCATGAAGACCTCCCGGGAAGGGTGATGGCTTCCCGAGCTCTCAAAGTCGTCCGAGTCATACTCAAGGACAGGCAGTAGAGATTGGAGTACACCAACCAGTCGGGATCCCTGCTCGACGGGTGGGAATCCATGTTTGAACAGGAGATCTGACTCCGGCGTGACCTCGTTCCTGGGGAGAGGAGCCGAAGGCGTGGACTCGGGTTTGAGTCTGAGTGGAGATGTTGATGAAGCCTCCGTGGATCGGCGGAAGTCGAGTCACAGAGGTGAAGCTTGCCGATCTTGTCGGTGATGAAGTCTAGCTTTTCGAATCAGAAAAACTATCCTGGATCAGGGACAACGTCCAAGGAGGCGAAACTCATCACGCTGCCCGGAACGAAGCCACCGTTGTTGTTGAAGAAACCCATCTGGATCTGACCGATGAATCTATGTGCACACCCCCTACCTGGCGCGCCAACTGTCGGTGTTATAATCCGGCAATAATGAATGCGGGGCAGCGTACGCACAACAGATCTAGATGGGTGCACACGGGAGACAAAGTTTAGACAGGTTCTGGCCCTCAAGGAGAGGTAATACCCTACGTCCTTTGTTTGGTGGATGGTATTGCTTGTATCTCGAGTGCCACAGGACCTTGAGAGTAGATCTCTAGGTTGCTTTGGGTATATGTGTAAAGGGTATGGGAACTTATGAGAACCTCTCAGAACTTACCGATTAGGGGATCTCTACCTGGCCTTATATAGACGACCAGGGTAGGTTACAAGAGTCTTGATCGGCTTGCAGATTGGTTTCGTAATTAGGTGCAACAGAATCCGGGATTGCCGGGTAAGTGTTTATCCCTATCTTGTACTCCAAGTCGATGAGGCGCCCCCGTGTAGAAGTCAGATTTCGAGTTGTCGGCTCGGCCCACCCTATGTCCAGAGGGCCGGCTTTATCCTCCTTGATGATACCCGGGTGCCATGCCATCGTCACACGTCATGCATGCGTCCTTAATACCATATCCCACTTTGGTTTTTTGAAATACTGGTCTAACCAGTGTGTGGCCTTACTAGATTGTGTCCATACTGAGGACGCGGCTATTCGAATAGATGTTAACACTCTGCAGAGGTTGTACTGCTTTACCCACAAGATGTAAGTCCTCCTTGTTGCTGAGTACTAACAGGTACACTTCACGAGGTGTACTGGCAGGGTTATTACAACGAGACATTTCCCCCATTTTCATGCTAGGACGGAACCCGCTAGATGAAATCCTACCCAATCCTAGTTTATGCTCGAGTCGCACGACACATAGACAGAAATGGATCACATCTTTGTGTCGAACAACTTCCTACATAGCCATGTGGAGGTTCTCTAGGGATAACATCCACCTAGCACTTATCTTCTTACTGCCCATGGGTCCAGACACTAACACTCGATAGGGTATTTAGTCAAGTTCTTCCCACAAAGGCCATGTGGACGTACGAGGTGAACCTAGTTTAGCGGCACTTAGGTCCGGTCCTTAATTGATCCAAGAAAGACTTCACACCACATCCGAGTCACACGGGTTCAAAAGGGCCTCATCGGGCTATACCTTGATATAAGTCACTCCTACATACACCTTCTTCATTTTGAACCCAGATCCAAAACATCTCCATTTTATTTTTGGTTTTGTAATACCCTTTTTCGGAAACATCCCAACCCACGGACATTGCTGTCCCTTCAAACACCAGCGGACACTATGGTCCATCCCAAGTCCTCCTCATATGAGATTTCTGGGGATTCACTTTTTTTTTGTGAAAACCTAGTTTTGCTACGGGGCTAAGCCATATACATATATACGCTATCCTAGGTTTCTGACAATTCCCTCGGAATATATATTCCTTAGGGCGACAAGGAAGAATGGTCGGACGTGGGTTTCTACAATATCTGTTATAGCTATTTCTACATAAAATACTGGTTTCTGACATATAGCATGCATGTTTTGCAAACAAAATAGTTCTTTCACAAACGTGGGATTCAACATGATCAAAGGAGGAGCTTGCCTGGTGATTCCTGGTCCTGGTTCTGAGATGGAGGTGTCACCGGATCTTCCTTGCGAACGTACGTCACTCCGTAAACTACACGGTAAAAACGTCAAATAAACGACTATGCATGGAAGATCCAAATAAAATTCAAGAGATCATGGCATGCTTGTGAAATGATGCTGGTATGGTGAGTTGGTAGATAAGTGTTGATGAGTTAGTGTTTTAGGGTTTTTGGAGGGTCATAAGCTTATATTAGTTCTTAGGGTTTTGGAATGCTTTGGTTTTCCTCCCAATTAATGTACAGAGGGCATTGGATATAATTAGAAAGGTTGGAACTGTATTCAGGTATTTAGTTAAGCTTTAAACCCCTTGAAAGCTAACCTAAGTCTATTGACCCCTATTCAAGAAATTATATCAGATTCTTAGCTCCTTTGGGTTGCAGAAGTTCTAAGTACTTCAAAATATTTCATCTCCGTATTTTGGATATTCTAGAAATTCAATCTAGACATTTAGAATCTTTTTTCAATTATGTATGACTATACCCTATGTCATTTTAATCTCTTTGCTATATGATGATCCAAATCCTTCGAGTTTCTCGAACTTACGGTTATAACATGGCAGAGTCAAGAGGGAGGGTTATAGGTCAGGATCTAGGTAACATTAGGTTTCTAAGTTCTGGACTCTAGGTTAAAAGAAAGAAGGGAGAAGTTTTGAGCAATCGATACACAACAAGAAATGAATATCCTCTCGAATGAAGGGAACCCACTTTCCTTAAGTTTTACTCAAAATAATTTTGCCCTAGTGACTTGTTGAGTACTATAGATGCCCTAGAATGTCTGGGAGTATGCAAAAACTTTGTTAGGGCTTCCTGGAATTTTCATATATACAACGTATATGTGAGTTAAAGAAAAGGAAAATAAACCCAAGTTGATCCCTCACTGTCTTAACATAAATGGATTTGAATTTTGGATTTGTGTCTAAACCAAAAGGTGGAGAATAATTCCTAGGCTTCAGAACCGGTGGAAGAAATCAAAAAACCGGTCGGGAGAGGGGTGAACCGGCTGAACCAGGGATAGGCGGTTTTAAAAAGGAAAACCGAAGCTCAGATGGGAAATACACTTTCAACCGGATGGATTACACTTTATGGTGGGGGAGACGGGAACCAGTGGTGGGCGCTTCACTTAATCTAACCATGGGACTGGCCGAACATCGAAGCCCATTGTTAGTGGCTAGTGGCGCGCATACCACTTCAGGTTATGTCCCGAAGCAAAGACCCACATGCCAGCGGGGCAAGGCGGCGGTGCTGCTCGAGATTGGTGACGAACAGTGGTGGCGGTTGGTCTCCGACGAGGAAAGGGGACTTCTTTGCTCGGTGCGGAAATCAAGAAATTGTAGAGGGGATTTGGACCAGAAGAGGATGCTGAACACAATGGTAAGGAGGAATTTGTCAAGAAGGCTCGGTATTGGAGGAATTGGTTAGGGCAAGGGCGGCGGGAGTTTGAGGGTGAGAAAGGAAAGCGACACTCGAGGAAGAAATTGAGGTCAGCCCTAGTGTTGGGGAGGTTGAGGAGATGAGGTGTAGTGGCAGAGGGAGCACGGGAGCAGCATTTATAGAGAAACCGGTGAGGCGGAGGTTGAGCATCCGCTGGACCGGCTTGAGCTCGGTGATGTGACCTCGCGGAGAATCAAACAGTGCGGGCTGAGCGTAAGGGAGATGTGGGGCTGGTCGTGGCGCATGGGTGGTGGCTTGGTCGTCGAGGAATCTCCGAACGGTGCTGGGCTTGCCAGCAGGCGGCATGGGATGGGGCACTGGTGCGCATCCTGTGGCG
>JAGXJF010002627.1:0-183524 GCA_019208055.1 Stipa capillata | reverse complement strand
CTCAGCTTGTTTGGTCTCCTAGGCGCCTGGTGTCTTTTTCACTTAGCTGGTGGAGCCCCGTCCGCCTGTTCTTCCTGAAAACCGGTCTCGCTTTCACGACCGGTCCCTTCGTCACAATCGGTCGCGTCTTCAGCACCGCCGGACTCTTCTGCACGTCCAGACTCTTCGCCCATCTCATCGTCCGACGAGTTGTACTTGTTGTTGTCCTCGGCGGTGGGGTCGTCGACGATGGCGGGCCCCCAAGAGCTTTGTTCCTTACGCCCCTCTATATCTCGGGACGAAGAGGGGGCACTTCTGGCCATTTTCGAACTAAATGAAAACTTGTTAATAAAATAAATGTAATACAATTAAGAAGGCTAAAAATGCATATAATTGAGCATGACAAAGATGTACCATGACTCGAAGACAAATGAATAAATGTTTTTCCGCTCCATTTGACACAATTCTTGGAGTTCCCGACTGGCCCGTCCTGCATGCTCACGGCCACACATAACGGACACTCGGGGGCTCCACCACTCTGGGTACGCCCAACCGCACTCGGTCTTTGTTCATTCGAACAATTCGATGTTAACTCTTTGCTCTCGATCGCCGGTTTACGCCACAACCCTACGCTACACGGAAACAGCCCACGGCTAATCTCTACGCAAAGGGGGCTACAACGGGTCGGCAAGAGTACACACAACGGATTAGCCCGCACACGAACAAATCTTTTGCGAAGGAAGAAAGTTAACAGACTTTAAAACCAAGTTTGCTATAGAACATGCATAGACAAGTATCCACTCGGACTTCCCGAGCAGTTGACATACATATCCCAAATTTATGTCCCTACAGCTCGGCTCGGTCGATGAGGGAGTTTGCCGTGTCTTCGACTGCCTTCATCAGCTCCGGGACCTCCTCGTCAGGAACGTTGGTAGCATACCCTTCCCCTATTACTTCCATGTCAAGCAACGGGTAGTGGGACTTCGCCACCGCGAGCGACAACACAGCTCCGATTTGCGAGGCCTCCTTCTGCAGCCACCTAGCCTGATCGGGCACCCATCGGAGACGCTCCGCGATCACCTCCGCATGGTCCGGCATGGGGTCGTTCTCCCACAGTGTCACAAGCTGTCCGACCCGCCGCCTTTAAGGACTCGACCGTCTCGCTGATCTTCTTGAGGCGCAGTTAAAAGGCTATGGAGACAAAGCAAAGACATTAGCAAGGTGCTCAGCGGGCCCCAACTGAACAAGACCCGAGTCAAGGACTTACCGGCAGTGGAGTTTGCGGTCCTTTTGTTCGTCGACTCGACAGCCTCCAAAGCCCTTCTCAGGCTACCGTCAATGATGATCACCTCCTCCTCCAGCTGCCTGACTCGAGCCTTCTTCGCCCCGAGCTCCTCCTGAAGCTTGGCGGCCCTGTCTTCGGCGGAGGCAAGTTGATCGATGCGGGCCTTCATCGCCTCAAGCTCTTCCTTGAGTTTGGAGGCCTCGTCTTCATCAGCTGCAGCAAACAAATCAGCACGGCGAAAGCAAAAAAAACAACCAAAAGAAGCTCGGCTCCATTACCTTGAGCCCGGGCGGCCTCCTGGGAGATACCCCTCCTCAGAGCGGCGATCTCGACCCCTCGAGCGCGGGCTACCACCTGCGTCGCTTGGAGGTTTCCCCTCAAGTTGTCCCACTCGGCCTTGCACTGGCCGAGTCGGTCGAAGGCTGGGAGCTGCTCCTGGAGGAATTCGGTCTTGTCCCTAGACCGTTTGGTTAAATTCTGCAAGAAACAGCAAAGGAAGTCAGCTACTCGGGAAAAAGCATCAAGACCCTCCACTCGGCTCCTTGAACCCAGTGGAGGCTCGGGGGCTACACCCTCTGGGTGCACTAATCGTGCACCCAGAGTGAAGTCTACAGAATAAACAAAGGACCCTCCGCCAGACTATTCTAGTCGACCGATGGCTCGGGGGCTAATTGTGCACCCAGAGTGAAATCTACAGAATAAAAAAAGGACCCTCCGCCCGACTATTCTAGTTGACCGAAGGCTCGGGGGCTACATCCTCTTGGTGCATTGATCGTGCACCCAGAGTGAAATCTACGGAGAAAACAAAGGACCCTCCGTCCGATTATTCTAGTCGACCGAAGGCTCCGGGGCTACTCCCCAGGCAAAAAAAAGAATAACAGAAACAGAAATGCAAGGGCGACAGCCTTACCTGCATCAACGGCCGCAATCTGTCGTTCAATAGGTTGGCGCTCTCCCTCACCGTCTTCAATAGTGCCGAGAGCGTCTCTCCGAGCTGGGCGGCGATGTCCATCTCCTCGTCCCATTCTTCCGCATCCCGGACATCGATCTCCCGGAGGACTTCGCTCGGCCGTGTGGGGTCCGTTTGTCAGACCCGCAGCGGCTGGATCACCAGCTGGAGCCCGGCAGAGGAGGGGGGCATGTGATCGATTTCGACCTCCTCCACCGGCATCGCTAGATTTCCCCTGCGGTCTGACGGGACGGTTCCCGCCGGACTTAGGCCCGCCTCCTCTGTCGCAGCCAGAGCCAGCACTCCAGCGCTGGGCTTCTCCAGCTAAGGAATGGAAGGTGAAGCTGGGGGCGCACCGTCCCGTCGGGGAGAAGGCCGTGGCGAAGGAGTTGCGGCCACCCTTGGAGGAGACGAGGGCCGGGCATCTGATCCCGACTGGCTCCCCCCTTGACCGGACCCAGGGGCACTCGACGAGTCTTTTGGAATATCCCCCGTCCTCCTTGACCTACAGAAGCATCCAGTTCGTTAGTTTTCTCCGTATGAGGACAAAATAAGCAGGAGATGTTCACTCGGTGGTTTACTTGGCAGATCAGGGAACGGGGACACGCTTCTTGGGCCCCGAGGCCTGCCGCCTCGGTGCGGCGGCCGGTGGAGTCGGCAACATCGGAGAACCACTCTACGCCCCAAAGGCGGTCCTTTTTCCCCTCTGATTGGGGGGGACTTCATCCTCAGCCGCCCGAGGAATCTCCTTGGCGGCGGCGACGGCTGGTGCCATCAGGGTAGGTTGGGCGGAGGAGCCATCCTGACCCCCAGGGGCGGCGTCGGTGGCTGTCCCCCTTCTCCGATGTATACGAAGGGGGCATCATCTTCGTCTTCTTGGGCTTCCTCCTCAGGAGCCGCTGTTACAACCGGCGAAGGAGCGCTGGGCTCCTCCGACGCAGAGGCACCTCCCCTTGACGATCCAGCACCAGCGGACGACGGCCGGGCGCTTCCCCGCGGCGGCTGTCCACTGCTGGGGATGTCGGCATATTGGCGCTGGTTCCAGATCTCCTTCTCTGGAAGGGGAGCTGAGGAACTGAACCCAAATAGATCCTGCGAGGTTGGAGGGCACAGACGAAGACCGAGTATGAGTCGCTTGAAGCATATACTACAAATGATGAAGTCTGAGGGCTGGCTGGTAACAGGTTTAAGACTTAGCAGGTTTAAGGGTTTAGCTAGATGTGAGACAGGTCAGCTACTCAGGCAGTATTTCATATGTAAATTAACATGTAGCTGTCACACAGGTAATCTAAAAGCCCTAAATAGATATATGACAGCTAGCTGTGTAACAGGTAACTGGCACAGATATAAGATAAGCAATAGGGCAACTGTGACACAGCTAGATTAACACAGGCAATGAGAAAGGATTGCAGCTAGATTATGTATATCAATAAATCACACAAGCATGCAAATCAGATGAGCAAGTAAGTACAGACTGAAAAGTACTCAGAGAGACAAGGGGTTTTTCACCGAAGTTCCCACTCTTTTCAGAGATGGTACGCCTCTGTTGGAGAGGCTACTTCGAAGAGATCGCCAGCCCTGAATCATGCATGTTCTCCGAGTACCTGAGTTCTCAGGTCTCTTTCTCTTGCTTGTGGAAGTCTTTTTGCCTTGCAGCAGGTAGACTTCAAATCACCTTCACAGACTACTGTACCAGCCCACACAAGTTTGGGTGGTCACAACAACTCCTACGCCTGTCTAGGAGTAGACACTCCAAGAAAGAATCTGCAATAATAACTCTTGGAGGAACCAGTGCTCACTGCTCAAAGCTTTAAACTCTCTCTTGAACTAAGACTTAGGAAGGTTTGCTTCTGTTCAAGAGAAAAGAGGTTTGCAACGGTCGAAATGGATTGCAAAGGTTTGGCCAAGGTTGAGGTCTGAGACCTCCCCCTAGTCCTCTATATATAGAGTCCACAGGCACCTGACTGTTACACTCATGCCACGTAGGATTAAGTGGGTCACCGGTGACAGGCACCGGTGACACAGCTAATCACAACGCACAATGGTAACCGGCTCAGGCAGACCGACACCTGTGTCACCGGAGGCTGACACGGGTGAAACCCTAACTGACGTAGCCTTACTACTCAGGCCGGTCTTGGCACACTACATGCCCTCAGCGCACACACTAACTCTGATACCTACTTAGAAGAGAACCTCCAACAATCTTCTGACTCGACAGACAGACTATTGCAATGCAGTTCCCTTAGCATTTACAAGCTCTCCCCTGGCACAGAGATGTATCTGAGTCATACAACGGTAGTTCACCTGTGACACAGCTGTGCCACACAGGTAACTTTGGCTCTAGGGTTTAGGAAGCTAGCACAGCAGTGTGCTAGCACAACCCAGTTTCACACTTATGCAAAACTGTTGTTACAGGGCCACTGACCTCAAAGCATCAATGCCACTATCCAACACTCTGAGCATTGAGCAAAAGGAACTCCAAGGAATCATTGCTACTTCATCCTTCCTAATAGTATAGGTGTTTCTAAGGACTCAAGAAAACTAGCAAACATAGGCTTCAGATTCCACCAACTATAGTCACGGCCCTTAACGCATCAAGCCACCATCACCTTGCTTGCAACTCCTTATACAGCACCGGCTTCTTCACAGCTATGGCACCGCTGCCTAGCGCAGCTATCTCCTTGTCCTGGAAACCACCTTTGTACTTTTGGGTGGTCATCCTTTCCTGGATGAATCCTCTTCATGGAACCTACTCATCCTGCTTACACTCATTGTAAACATTATATTCTAGTTTGGGTTGCCATTAACCATCAAAACCATTTAGGAGCCTAGATGCTCTTTCAGCTGGTCACCTGATTCGAAGGGTTGGTGCGGTTATGAGGCGCCAGGTGTCTGGAGGTATCCAGATCTGCTCCTTGGGCCATCAGCCTCCCGACTCGGCGCTTGACCTCCTCCTCGTGAGTTCGTCGGCTGACTCCCGGGTCACATCCCGATGGCCGGTATACGCATACATTGGGTGGACCCTAAGCTTCGCGGGCTGGATTCGGCGCCTGATGAAGGTTGCTACAACGCCGACCCCAGTGACTCCCGACTGAAGCACTTGGGAGAGATGAGCCATGACAACCTCAATCGCAGGCTGCTCCCATTCTTGCGGAAGCTCCGTCCAACTCGCCTTGATCTTGGGAGGATGGCCCACGAACTCTAGGAGTGAGGGCTCGGGGTTGCTGCAGTAAAACCAGTCTGAGTGCCATCCTTTATTGGAAGACTGAAATGGCAGCTCGAGGTAATACTTGACGGCCCCTGGCCTCAGCTGAAATCCAGCACCCCCGACTACGGCTGGACTGTTCTTGCTCGGCTGAGGCTTGACGATGAACAGTTGCTTCCACAGCGTGAAGTGCGGCTTGATCCCGAGAAAGCACTCGCAGAGCATGATGAAACACGCCACATGGAGCATCCCGTTGGGGTTGAGATTGTGCAGCTCCAGCCCGTAGAAGTATAAGAGCCCGTGCAAGAAAGGGTGCACCGGGACAGAGAGGCCACGGTGGAAGAAAGAGGTATGGACGATGAGCTCGCCGGTATTCGGAGTGGGGACCTCCTCTCTGACGGCGGGACACCATACGATCAGCTCCCTCAGCGGAAGCACTCGTGCCTCCACCAAGGCGTGCAGCCGGGCCTCCGTCGCGGTGGACTTGCACCAGGGCGCCATCGAACCAGCGGAGGAGATGTTCTCGCTGAGTGATGCCCACACCACCGCGTCTTCCTCCTCTTCGATCGGATCCACTTCCCAGTTAGAGGCGGGCATTCAGTGGCGGCGGACCCGATCTAGGTTTTCTCTAGGATGCCTAATCGGGGCTCAGCCAGCTAGGATGAGGAGGTAGATGCGCGGAACGGCGACAGGGTGGAATCTAAACGGTGGCGAGATGGATGCGAGATCGGTGGCGATTTGGATTTGCTGTGTGGCGGAGCTCTCAACTCAATGTAGCGGGAAGACGAAAGGTTTTGGGCACAGAAGAGACAAAGCGTGAAAGGGGAACTAGTGTGAACGGACGGGGTTTTAAAGAAGAGACAGCCTGGCGGGTGCGAATCTTCTGCCATTCGGGACTGAAGCGCTTCAGCTTGTGTTCTGGTTCTGACGTGAATTTCGAGGGCATTTCCCCAGTGGGACGCTAGCTGGACCCGGGCCACTCGGGAAACCAGATGCCACTTGGAAATTCAGTCAGGATTCATGGTATGCCCCCTGCTGGGCTATCAGCCGGTCTCCATGCGCTAGAAATGACTAGATACCACCAGAACTTACCCGTTATTAACTCAACCGCCATGATATTTCTGCCCTACGGGTGAATATTACTTGGCTTATTATCTCTACTCTACAGGAGTTCTATGAGTCCCTCACAATCTTCCTGCATGCAACAAAAAGGGCGCGCCCAAGCAGATGCTACTCGGAAAAAAGGAAGGAGGCAAAGGCACTCGGCTTGGGTGTTATCATGATGAACTGCGGTCAGATCGTGAAGGACTTGGGGGCTACTGACGATGGCATAGCACCCGAGTATCGTCAGGGAGGACAAAGCTGGCCCTCTGGTCACAGGATGGGTCAGGCCGACTACTCAGAATTCAACTTCTACATGGGGGCGCCTCATCGACTTGGAGTACAAGACAGGGATAAGTACTTACTCGGCAACCCCAAATTTAGTTGTAATTAATTAGGAAATCAATCTGTAAACCGATCCGGACCTTGTAACCCTACCACGGTCGCCTATATAAGGCCAGGTAGGAATCTCCTGATCAGTAAGCAACATACGTTCTCATATTCTCATATACACGTAGCCCTAGCAACCTAGAGATCTATTCTCAAGGTCTTACGGCACTTGAGATGCAAGCAATACCAACCACCAAACACAGGACGTAGGGTATTACCTCTTCTTGAGGGCCTGAACCTACCTAAATTTTGTCTCCCGTGTGCACCCATCTAGATCTGCTGTGCTCACGCTGCCCTATATTCAATATTGTCAAATCTAAACACCGATAAGCGGGAAGTGGAACAAGCGGGAGACTCCAAGGTCAGCACCAGGAAGATGCATGGCTATGTAGGTGTCACCATGAAATAAAAAATTGAGCACTGGAAAGATCATTTCCTCCAGTTGAGCATCCATTATCGCCGGAGCCTCCTCTCGCGATGAAGATTCCCTATAACGAATACCCAAGTGAGATCATCAGCTATTCAATCCATGATTATTCGCTATGGAGGTGTTCGTACTCAAAATTGAAGGATTTACCTGCTGTGTTGCCCTATGGGGCTCTTGCTCAAGGTGCACCAGCTTGGATCTGCTGCTTTCCAATTGCTGAACGTAAGCCTGCAAATCAGAAGGGAAAAAAACTAAAATGACCTTTTATTGTCATGTATATAAAACTGCAAGAACAAATCACAACAGAGGAATCCCCGCAAAAAAAATCACAACAAAGGAACATAATGTTGATGCCTGTAAATCAACATAGCAAAACCAAGACCTTCCTAGAACTGGCTACTTTGTAAGGATTATGCGTTGATGCTACAAAATGCATAGTCAACAGAATCAAAACATAAGCAAAACTGTGTTCATTTTGATGTTATAAATTTCTCTCTGTTATTGAAAGCAAAGGGGATGGCGATTCCACAACTGAAGATATCCCAGAGACTGAAGCTAATGGATTTTAGTTGCCAGAGGAGGATTACTACCGAATCACCTAATCAAGGGCCTAAGTCCATCAACTAGAACCTGACTCCATTCTCAGAGAATAATCTAGAACTCGTTGTGGTTGATTCCGTGCGGGCGCATCAATCATGGCCTTCTCCTGCACCGATCTAGAGCTACAGAGTTAGAAGCGGAGAAGATCAGAAGAAACCAGAGACGAAGACGATCTATGCGAGGAGAGGCGAGTTAAGATTTTTCTGATAGGCCGTCGGCCGTGGGCCTCCTACGTGCTTATAGTTGAGGACAGCCGCGTTATCAGGTGCCTTGTGGTGCTCGGCGAGGCCTGTCCATGCGCCCTTTCGCGTCGGCTCCGCCATCTCCATCGACAGTGTCACCGCCGCGTCAGGCGCCTCACGTTGCTCGGTGAGGGCCGCGGCGAGGCCCTTCTCCACACGCCCTTCCGCTTCGGGTGTTGCATGAAGGTGAGCTAGGGAGGGGATCTGGGAGGAGGAGGTCACCTGCGGCGCTCGGATCTGGCAGGGCGTGCGTAGATCTGAGAGGAAGAGGCTGAAATCGGGAGAGGTAGAGACAAGGTAGAGGGGCGGTAGGACTTGGGAACTTAGGGTTAGAGCGGTGACAGCTTTGGCGTTACTACGTTAGGCCTAATGGGCTGAGAAAAACATAGATGGTTTTTCTAGAAAACCGTCGGTGATACTATTACAGATGGTTTTCCTAACATACCGTCTACGATGATATATATATATTATAGACAGTTACGTGTAATGAGGAGTCTAGAATGACCAGTAGTACGATCACCTTTGTTTCCTGACGGCTCCAGTCCGTCCCTCAAGATATATACATCTTTGAAGCAATCCTCGCAGCAGTGACACATCGCCATCTAACCGTACGTACGTCGTCCATTGGCTCCTGTCCTTGAAGATAAACAAACACGCATCTCAAATTATGGCAAGTTGAAAGAGCTCGATGTCTAACTGAAGCAGATGCAGAAACAGCACGCACCCGACCGCGCCCACATCACGTCGCTGTGCGAGTGACAAGTGACAACCTGGTTTATTTATGGCATGTTGCAAGACTAGTTGGATCGATGTATGGTTGCCTCGGCCCTGACGTGAGTGTCGACGCCTGCCAATCTGTACCCGTTCTAATCGCGGCTTTGTTGGGTGCTTTGATGGCTCGCTTGGCATCACGTACGCATATACGTACGTACACAGAGGCCACCGGGCCCGTATGTCTGTGCATAATTGATCAGAGAGAGAGAGCATGCATGCACATCATACTTTGAGTTTGCAGCAGCAGCACCTGCAGCAAATCAGATGGCCTCTTGGCACTTTGTTAGTATGTTACACTACCGGAGCTCAACGGCATGTGTTTAAGAGTTTCAAAAAGAAGTTCTTTTGGTGTTCTGTCATGTAGGACAATAGGATATAATATTATTATGTATACATCAAATTATTGCATAGTGGGGACGGCGCGTTGAGTCTCGCCACATATATTTGTACCGTACCGTGGCACTTTGGGATGTGTTTTCGCCGCATCTGACAGTACGTAGTGCAGAACCTCAAACAAAGTTTTTTCCTTAGCTAGCTCCCTGTTCTACAATTGACTCGGTATAGTACATGCTCCAAGAGGACTGTTACGGAAGACAAGCAGTACTACATGATTAGTGTTGCATTACTAAATTGTTCTCATGCTTTTAGAAGCCTAAACCTGTACTAGCACTAATCATTAATAGTGGGAAAGACCAAGAAGCATCAGGCACAGCACATGTAGCTGCGACAGTTGAAATTGCGCAAGAATTCGATCCATGCATGCTGTACATGTTCGATCCGTTGGAGAAGTAAAGAAAAAGCAGAAGGAAACAACGCTCTTGATGAGCCTCGAGTACTGCGATGCCCAGCATACCGCTCAGAAAATACCTCGCACGCACTCACACGGCACCGCCGCTGGGTAGCTAGTGTTGTAGTAGTAACGACTTCTCGCAGCTCCAAAAACGGCTGCTAGGAAAGGTGTTGTCGAGCGGTGGAAAGGCTAGCTTGCTTGCCAGAGGTCCTCGGGATATGCGAAAGCGAAAGCAGGGGGAAGATGCAGAAGAACGGAGCATACAGCAGTCGGGCCGGTGTGGAGGACTTTTGAAACATCTAATCGATCGGGTGAAGATGACGTAATTTCATTCGTACTCGGCGGTTTACTCATGTCTACAGTATACAAACTGCTCGAAGATTCATGTCAATTTTTTATGAAAAGTACTTGTTTTATTTATTTTTTAATCTATCTAATTTTCATTCTCGGTCTTTATTTTTTAACCTATTTATCCACCGTCCTCTCTTTCCTAAACATAAAAGCACTCAACTAATTTATAAATAAAAAATTATAATACTTAGTAATATTTGGTGGGGACTTATTTCATCTGATAGTGTTCATGCTCAAATAAAAATATTATACTAATGATTTTTTTTCCACGTTTATGAATAAAATATTGTGTTCATGATTTTCTTCATGCACAAAAATCATGAACAAATGATGCACAAAAGTATAAACCCCTCCTCTCTCTAAAATAATCAAGAACAAATTATTAAAATCATGAAAACAGAAAAATATAAACGTAAAATGATCTTTAAAGTGTCATGCATGAATATTGGAATACTTAAGACGACCTAGATAGCATGCAAATTTTCTACTATAATTGAAAAAGCTACACTGGCAATGTCTGTCGTGAGTTTTAGTTGAAGCCTCTCTACTGTTTTCCTCCTCATGTTAGCGTAGCTCTGAATCACGAATTCGGACCACACCTCAAAGATCACCTTGAGCCGATCGAATCTGGATCATCAGTACTTATGAAACATGAATGGATCAGGGGCACCTAGGATATATAATAGAACAAGACATGAATAAAGGAGTTGCGTGGATCATTTTCAAGTCTATGACTCGGCCGTTCACACTGAAGTGTTAACGCATTTTCGTTCCAATTCTTCGTGAAATTTTGTGCAACAAATGCCATACACAATCCAGCAGTACTATATATGCTACTCGATTCCTTGGGAAAAGAACTGTCAAATAACTTACTTGCACCGGAGCTTTTCGTCTTAAACTTCATTGTGTTATACGAGGTCAGTCATGTACTGATGAACGCACGATAGATGGCACGGCGCCGATGATGCCGCCATCAGTGGCACCCGACCCAATATCATACCGTCCGTCGGGCCGTACGTACACGATTGACCACCCACCTGTCCGCGGCAGAATCCCTCCCACGTGTGCGCACCTTCTCCTTCTCCTCACCTGACGCTTTCGGACAGCAACATCCCCATGTCATGTCCCCTCTCCCCGCCGCGACCATGACGATTCGCTTCCCTTCTTATCGTCAACCCAGCAGCCCCGCGCCGAGCACGCCCCGTAAATGCTTCCAACGCCAGAAACGCCGCGGTTTGGGCCGCCGCCACGCTGCCCTTTTTCCCATTAGACGCTATTATTCAGCAGTTGAAGAAGAAAATAAGATCCTGAAGCATTCAAGTGCTGCCGTAGGACAGCGCCGGCCGACTGCTCGCGCGCGCGCGCACGGGTCGGCGTCGGATGGAGCCAGCCAGCTACAGCATTAGCGCATAGCTTCATAACTAGTAGCTTCATAATTTTGAGCCCGGCCCGGGTGCGCGAGGAATCGTTGAAAGGACGGTGAGGTTTTGTGCGAACCAGCCTACTTTTAGGTGCTAGGAGGCCTCGCGGCGACGTGTCGCGCGCTCGCTCGCCTCCCGACCCCTTTTGCCACTCCAGGTGATTGGTGACGGGACTTTACCACTGCTGAGTGTTGAGTGCCGTAACTACAACACGGCAGGTCGTGGTTCTCTCGGCCTGTCAATCGATCGTGTCAGGTATTGAGGTTTTCTTTTCGTTTTGAGCGTAGGTATCGAGGTTTTTGGGGGTATATCTCATGTTTGCGGCAGAGCCTTTGAGTTGGGCGCCATTCATGGAGAGGTAGCACAATTTTTTTATCCAAGAAAAACTACAGGGCACGGCCATAAATTCGACTCTTTTTTTAAAAGGCAAAGAGTACGAAAGCCTCTGGACAGCCTCTACCACTGTCGGAATAGAGATCTTTGCCGTGTGCATAATACTTTGCCGAGCTTTTTCCGTCGGGCACTCGGTAAAAACATTCATAAACCGAGTGTCCAAGAAAACCACTCGGCAATAATACCACACTCGGTAAACCTGTTCTTTACCGAGTGCCCGATACGTGATACTTGGCAAAGAACTTCTTTGCCGAGTGCACCCTACATGACACTCGGCAAACAGGGAGACACGTGTCCTGCCTCGTCGCGGTTGACGAAGAGGCGACAGCGAGGTTTCTTTGCCGAGTGTCATGTAACGGGCACTCGGCAAAGCAGTGGCCCTTCGTTAGCACTGTTCATTTTTGCCGAGTGTCCATGTTATGACACTCGGTAAACAATGTTTTTTCCAGTACACCCCTTCCCAAACCGGATCTGTTTGATGTTTGTTGTTTGAATCATTTTTTAACAATGTTAGATTTCATATTTTTAAATCGGATCCGTTTGATGTTGGTTTGGGCAGTAAATAGTGCATGGTCTATAATTACTTTGTAGTGTTACGTTTTGTAGTATTCCTATGCCCTACGAAGCGACCGGACCAACTTTTGTAAGAACTTGGCCTCTTTTTGAGTTGGTCATGTTCCTATGCCCTATTCTAGCACTAACAAAGAGGAAAGTCACATAAAGTCACCACTTTTGATGAAAAGCTAGCGTCTTTCCGTTGCGGGGCCCGCGGGAGGGGGGCGCATGAAATCACGCCAGAAACCGTTGGAAACCCTAGCTTTTTGGCATGGAGTCCTAATATGGGTATATAAGGTTGGTGTAAAGAAGGCAAGGCAATACACAACTTTGAAGTGGCACCTCCTTTATAAACAGGACTACCTCGCATGAAGTTTCTGGACTTTGAGTGGAAAACTTCCCCTTCGAAGCGACCGGACCAACTTTTGTAAGAACTTGGCCTCTTTTTGAGTTGGCCATGTTCCTATGCCATATTCTATCACTAACAAAGAGGAAAGTCAGATAAAGTCACTACTTTTGATGAAAAGGTAGCGTGTTTCCGTTGCGGGGCCCACGGGAGGGGGGCGCATGAAATTACGCTCCTTCACAAATTTGAAAGAAAGAAAGAATTATGAAAGAAAAGAAAAGAAAGAAAAGGAAAAGAAAGAAAAAAAGAAAGAAAAAGAAAGAAAAATACCATGTGGTTTGCCGAGTGTCTATGTTCTAACACTCGGCAAACATCCTATTTAGGGGCCACAGTATCCTACGTTGTTTGCCGAGTGTCCGCGTTGTGACACTCGGCAAACATCCGGCACTCGGCAAACATACCCTAAATAGGGGCCACCGGATCCGATCTGCACCATTTGTCCCACGCGCCCCGCCCGCCGTCGCGCCGCTCCGTTCCGCCCCGCCCGTCACTCCGCTCCACTCCATCTCCTCCTCCGTTCCCCCTTGCTAGGTGAGACGTCCTTCCCTTCCTCTCTCTATGAATGTTAGGGTTAGGGTTTTTGCACATGCTTTTAATTCTGTGAACTTTGTAACTGGTGAAAAAAAAGAAGCTATTAGTAACACGATATCCAAATTAACTTTGTTTCTTGTGTTTGTGATTGCAAGTTTAGGATGGTTTAGTTTAGATCGATGTAACTAGCTTATTTGATTGCCTTTTGTTATGTACCTGAGGTGCGAATATATGTATCTGTGTGGTTCACTGCATGCCAAGAAGTAATGTTCTGATGTTAGAGTACATTTGGGTAGCTAATGAACTCTTGCCACTGTAACACATGATTTAAATTGTGAAACGTACACAGGTTGATGCATGTCTGCCTTCTTTGCATTGCAGTTGATTTTTTTTAGTTCACACTTTGGGCACTAGTTTGCTTGGGTTTGTGGTTGGTTGGCAGGAATGATGAAATTAACTACATGCATGGTTGATAGGTAGTAATGATGATTTAATTACATGAGATAAATAAACACATTTATAACATGCCAATCTATTGATAAATGCACCATCTCACAATTGCTTTGCAATATGAGAGAAAATATTGGCACCAGTACTACCTCATCTTGCTTGACTCTTTTGAATTAATAGTACACATGCGGATTTGTTTGTGATCTCGTAGTGCAAGAATGCATTCAATGTATATTAGTACACATACGTCCATATGCATGAACAACCAATCATCCTTCGATAACCATGTTTCATGTGGCGTTAGATTTAGTCCCAATTGTATATGTCGCTTTCACGTGTCTTAGCTATTCACCCTAACCACTAACAAGCCATGTTTTGATCAAAGAAAACCAAAATGAGGAGGATCAAAGGGGGAAAATGAGGAGATAGTGAGGAGTTGGGTGTGGGTAACGTACCAGTGTCAAGCGAGTTGGAGATGGAGGTGGGCCGAGCACAGTTACAAAGGATGGATGATCGTGAGTGGATGTACACTGGCCGCTCTAGTCAGGATTTGTTGACCGATGAATGGATCCAGAAGACCGATGAATTCTTGGAATCAGCATTTGCTAGTGCTAAGAGACCTCGTGGAACTTGGTGTCCCTGCAGTATTTGCGAAAACGCGCGTCAACAAACAAAGGAGGTCATGGGTCAACACCTTTGTAAGTATGGGTTTATGCCACACTATACCCGGTGGACCCACCATGGTGAGTCCGAACGTGCCAGAGAGGAGGTGGTGCGACAATGCACCGACAACTATGATGCCACGTGGTGCCCCGGTAACCAGCGACGTACCTATTCAGAAGTTGTTTGCCGAGTGCTGGGATCGACACTCGGCAAAGAGGTCTAACGGGCGTCCGGGGCGTTTACTCGCTTTTGTGTGCCTAGTGTCGATTTTGACACTCGGCAAACGTTTTGCCGACTGCGCGACGGAAAACACTCGGTAAATAGTGCTTTGCCGGCGGGCTATATGCCGATTCCTGTTTGCCGAGTGTGTTTTCTCCTTCGCCGTGTGCCTTTGGCACACGGCAAAGTGATGGAATCCAGTAGTGTACATTGGTCGATGTATACAATTACTTTTATTAGAAAATTTATTACAAAAGTTTGAACACTCCAACCGAAAATAAAACAATATAAGCAAGGATACATGCTCAGTTAAGTATCACAGAGTTTATTACTAGTTTACCACCTAAATTGGGTAGACAATATCCATGCTACTATTTTCAAGTGGTTGCACCCAGTAGCCAAGGTATCTCATCCCTCCATACGTTGTAGTAAGGACCATACAGAGGAAGTTAGTAGCGCTGGAGATAACCTGCAACAATTGAAAAAAAGTTGTTGTTAAAAATCAAATAATTACGGCAACGCCAAAGAGACCAACATAAAGAACTCACTGCCATAATAATTTATGCGCTAAGTCGTCTGTCTAACCCTGAAAGCTAATTTCCAAACATATTAGAAATGCTACGAGATAGAGGGAGATTGAAAGCAATGTAAATTATTTGCCACACTTGGTGAGCAAAATCACATTGAAAAAGGAGATATTGTATTGTCTCCTATTCGGTGCAGAAGCAACATTGTTACTCCACTGCCAATTCTTTTTGGTGAGGCTATCCTTAGTTAGAATTACCCCACGACTGAGCTATCATAGGAAAATCTTAATTTTCAAGGGGAATTTCAGTTTCCAAATAAATTTTATGCCAAAAAGCGCAATTTTGATGACATGGAGCAGCATGCATGGACTGGACAATAAATTGCCCGTTCGAATGTAGCGATCATCGGAACACATCCCGCTCTTGTGTCAAATGTACCTAGGAGAGACTGGCAACCAACTCTATCCAAGCTTGCCACTTGGGCCCAATCAATGCGCGCCTAAAGCTCACATTTAACGAAACGTTGCTCATGACTTCCGCAAGTGTGGCATTCTTTTTCCGGATAATATGGTACATGCTCAGGAATTGGATACTAATATGCGTGGAACCCAGCCACACATCGTCCTAGAAGCGGTTTGCCTCACCGAAGGAGCCCATCCGAAAGAAATGTTGTTTCACTCTCGTCGGTCCTTTCTAGAAGTGAGAGTCTCTAGGTCAAGCCTCTACCTGGGATAGGGTTTTGGAATACATGTACTTATTCCTGAGCAACTCTTGCCATTCCACATTCTCATTGAGCAAATTGAAAAGCCATTTGCTAAGCAAGTACTTATTCTTAGTTTCCAGGTCATGGATTCCAAGCGCCCCCCCCCCTCCCCCGATCCTTGGGTCTGCATATCATACTCCATTTTGTGAGTCTATAAATCCTAGTCTAAGAAGACTAAATCTCGGTGGTGTGATTGTAAATCCACTCTTTCTCCTCGAGCCAAGTTGTAGGTGCCCGACACTCGCCCACAGTATTATTGACAATTTTGACGATGGAGAAATTGACTTCCTTGACTCCGCTTGGGTCAAGCATTGATGAAAACCTCCAACTTCCTCATGTCAACGGTTCGAGAGGCGATAGCAGTCCTTCTGCAAAGACTCCTATCTAGATCCGACCGAAAAAAAGAGAGAAGAAGGCAAAGATAGTCAAGTCGGTGGCCAATGATAGGTACGGCTTCGGTTGGCCTTAGAATTCGATGGATCCATGTATTCAGCAATGGAGGTGTTGAGTACACTTATCGCAACAAGTGTAGGGAGCAGTGGCCGTGACATGTGAAGTTTTTCCACGCACATTTTTATTTGACTTTTTACTACATGCCTCTCCCCTAGATTTCGAACCAGAGACTCACCATGAAATTGGTCACCTGCAAACCCCTTTGTCTCTCCTAGAGGCTAGAAAAACACCACATTGCATATGCACTAAGAGTATGTTTGGTAGCTTGTATCTCCCTGGCATAGCAATCTCTCTTAAGACATGCTGACCTTGGACATGCTAAGTGGATACCACTGTGCTGTGTTTGATAATATATTTGTTGAGACATGCTGAGCTGAGAGTTGTTTGGTAGCCTATATCTATTGAGACATGTTGAGCTGAGATGTTGTTTGTTTGCCCGTGTCAGTTAAGACATGTTAAGCTGAGAGTGTGTTTGGTAGCCTGTATACAAGTTAGATTTGGTTACCTCCTCCATATGATGGTGAGGATAACACCACAATATGAGACATGTTGAGAAAATGATATTTCTCACAATTTTAGCAAGATTTCAGTACTAGAAAACTTCTTTTTGAAATATTTCAGCAATATTTGTACATCAAAAATATTGCACTAAGTAAGAAATTTTAGCAACAATTTTACATAATTCCAATAGCAATATAACACATTTCAGCAACAACTCAACACCAAATAACATATTCCATCATCAATTTGCATACTTTCAGCAAGATTATAAATATATTTTAGCACAAAAAAATAGATTTTAGCAACAACCAACTCCACAAAACAGATTTCAACACAATTTCATCAAGTCTATATTACATAAATAATAGGTCAAACATAAATAATAGTTCAACGTCCATAATCATCCGTATTACATATATATTAGTCCATTGTCAAATCCTACTTAGCAAAGTGGTGTCCATACTTCAGATTACAGCAAGACATACCAACTCACAGAAGATCGGCATTTTTTGCTATGAAACGCTCAACCAATCCAACATAGACATCTTCTTCCATTTCCATGAAATTAAGGCATTTCTCTTTATTTTCCGTCAAATGATCCAAAATAGTCAAAGATGGTTAGAGGGAAAACCTTGAGGTCCATGACAGCTTTGTACAAACTAGGTAGTCTCTCTTCATGCACTGTGTACTTGATAACACCCAGCATTTCACGCATAGCATCATACTTGTTGTTAAACTAAGTGGAGTTGACTTCACCCAAAAAAGATGACCTCTTCCTATTTTAGTTGAACTAGATGGTGAAGGAGCAGTTGCAAAAGCCCTTCAACACCAAACTCGAAACCCAGCAGCACCAACATCCCCTCCATCTTTGCATGAGCTCTCCACGTCAATAGGAACTCCCAAAAGCTCATTCGAACCCATTGCAAACTTCCATGTAGCTTGCCTAGTGCTGAAGATGGCTTCCATATATGCATAGTTCTTAAGTGGCACGTTCAGGAAATCATCATCCTGAGGATGATCCTGTAAATAACAGATTTGAAGTCAAAATCACATGGATAGCATCAAAGCAATTAAATTGAACATGTATGTACAGACCTTAGTGTGACCCAAGTAGTTTTGCTCTTCTGGCACAATCATGTTGTTGTTTGTCGGAGTATTATTCCGGCAATACTGAATATGGGGCAGCGTACGAGTAGCAGATCTAGATGGGTACACACAGGACACAGAGTTTAGACAGGTTCGGGCCCTTGAGAAGAGGTAATACCCTACGTCCTGTGTTTGGCGAGTCGTCTTGCTTGTATCCCGCGTGAGGGTATGTGTCTATGCCTGTGATCAGATGATCTGAGAGCTCTATTTTTTGTCTACCTATCCGGGGATCCCTACCCGGCCTTATATAGGCGGCTGGGATAGAGTTACAAGAGTCCGGATCGGCTTATAGATATGTTTTCTAATCGGTTACAACTACCACCCAGGATTCCGGGCAGGTACGTGTCTATGTCTTGTACTCCAAGTCGATGATACGCCCCCGTGTTGTAGTCGGACCGTGAGTAGTCGGCCTGGCCCACCCTATGCCCGGATGGCCAGTTTTATCCTCCTTGACGATACCCGAGTGCTATGTCATCGTCATTGTTACTTCTCCAAAGTGCCCCACTAAGGTCTCTTAGCTGACTAATTTTCACCCACCTTGCACGCCACTTGCGAAGATGATTATGCACTTGCGTGCTAGTCACATGACCTCCAATATATTCACTCAAAGACTTTGCAACTTGGTTAAGGTTGATCCCCTTGAATCCTTTGTCGGTCTTTACACCTTTTACAACTATCTCACCTAGTGATCACAACATGAAAGCAAACATGGATGGGGTCCAAAACAAACGCCTTCTTGGAACTAGCCCCAACAGCCTCGGAACTATCCTCACCTGTTGAGCCATCTACAGCAACATATATCAAATTTTAGCATTATTTCAATATGATTCAGCAATAAATATTAGGATTCAACATCAAACAACATATTTCAGCAATACTTCAGCATGATTCAGCAAGAAATATTAGAATGCAGCATCAAAACACATATTTCAGCACCAAATACATTGAGTTCAGCAACAAATCACACATTTCACCACCAAATTTCAGATATCAGCACCATATAATAGATTTGAGCAATAAATCATACAATATTTGAGTACATACAAATTTGAAATGATAATGATGGCATTAAAATAATAAACACAACATGATACATCAAATATGTGCTAAACTCCTGTTCTCCCACATCTCATTTGCACATTCATCCCTCATTTGAGACCAAGAACTATTATCGAGAAGTGACTCATTGTGATTTTCATTTCTGTGGACAGGGTCCCATGTGGTCTCTAATGGGACAAAATCATCATCGCCATATTGAAGAACCCAATTGTGGAGAATGGGACATGCTAGTACAACTTTAGCTTGGATCTTGTTAGAATTGAATAGCTTATTAAAGACAATCTTCCAACGATTCTTGTATGCAGCAAAAGCCCTTTCAATTGATGTCCTTAGAGAGGAGTGCCTTAAGTTGAACAACTCTCTAGCATTTTGAGGATAATTTCTCCCACCATACTCTTTCAAGTGGTAACCTTATGCCACGGTATGGTGGAAGAAATCCTGGTCTCACATCGTACCCAGCATCAACGAGATAGAATTTTCCTAGCACATAACAACTCTTAGCTATGGGCCAATATTATAGATTAAATTTAGCTAACAGGCTTTAGTTTATTACTTGCAGGAACTGTCAACCCATCATCCATTTCCAATGCATTTGCAAGTACAAGGGCATCATGGGTTGACCCCTCCCATCCGGCAAGTAATAGGTGAACCTTAGACCAAAGTCAACCGTAGCCATGACATTTTGGATAGTAACACATTTTCTACTCTAAAGGCAGTTGGGATCTTTATTGGAAACTCTAGCAAGCACATGAGTACCATCAAGTGCACCAATACAGTCCTAAATAATTATCACAAGCATTTGTTAATACACTTCGAACTATTAAATAACAAACATATGATATTTTTGAAAACATTTTACCTTGAAGTTCAGTGGAGGGAGGCCGAATCATCTCATCTTGCAATTCTCCAACAGCAAATAGCACTGCCTTAAAGTACCTACTAATTGTCTCAGTAGATCTTCTAAACGTCGGTTGCATAGCCCTAAACCTATTGTTGTGGCCGACTACTAGAAAGAACATGGCTACTTGTTCGTCAATAGACGTATGGATGCTATCCTTCAACTGTTCTCTTTCTCTAGACAAATTACACAACTGGAAAAAAGGAGTTCTTGTCATTCTAAGCTGATTTAAGCAATTTACATCACTAGAATGATAGACATATCTCAAGTTTGACTGGCTAAATCACTATCAACCCTAAGGCCATTTGTTATCCTAGGTTTCTCTATCTCTTCTTAGGATAAACATCATGTAAGCACACATCATAGCAACTAGGCCGGCTCCTCTCACAATCAGTTGTTGTCTTTTTCTTGCCAAAATATCCATCTAAACAAATATAAACATAGAAGTACATCATTTGTAGTACCATAGCACTGCAATAATTCAGTACAACAAATCGAGACATGCTAAAAGTTGATATAAGCAAGCATCATTGCATAATTACTAAAAAGATTTATAGTCAAGGGTAGATGTCATGTTCTTGGCTGCATAATTAGAGATAACAACACTAGCTCATTTGCTACTTTATTTCCTAAGCACAAAAGGAATAAGACAATTCACTAGTGCACGACCATGTAACAAAAAAATATCATCTACATGTAACCCCTGGTCTTATCAATGCATACTGCACCAACATAATTTAGATGTGGTAAGAAGAAAAGTAGAGTGAAGGATGTTGTAATCTAGCATAATTAGATGATACATTAGCAAGGGAATTTCTTGAACTAGCAATCCACCGAACCAAATACAACTAATCCTCAGCAAATATGAAAATAAGTATGTTCACTACTCAATTAGCTCCCATTCATAGAAAAATCAGATAAGATAATAGTTGATTTTTTCTTGAACTAGTAACCCACGACATTGCACAGCTCCAGCAACCATTCTTCGTAATGCACTCCAATTCAACCAAGCAAGGATTTGGGGGAGAGAGAGGACAGAGGTGAGCTTCATGTCACCTTGTCGCTGCAGTTGTGGTACCTCCCGGTGATCCCAGCAGTTGAGGCGGCAGAGGGGAGATGGGGACGGCAGCTGGGCTAGTGCTAGCAACGTGGAGGCAGCTGGCCGGAGGCGGCCGGACGGAGGCGACAAAGGACGAATAGAGGCAATGTGGAGGTGACTTGATGGAGGTGGCGTGGAGGCAACCAGATGGAGGCGACAAAGGATGGATGGAGATGGCGTGGAGGAGATTGGATGGAGTGTGGAGGTGGCCGGATGGAGGTGGTGTGGAGGTGGCCGGACAGAGGCGGCGGAGGATGAATGGCAACGGAGATAGGGCGATAGATCTATGGGCTGGACGGGGTAGCCAGTGGCGTGGGGACTGGATGAGCTAGCCGGCGACGTGGGGACTGGACGGAGGGCTAGGTGGCGCGGGTGGTGAGAAGGAATGCACTTGGGGAGGGGGAGGAAATTCTGGCTGAGAGGAGGCGGCTGTGTGAGGAGGTGCTACGAGAGGGACGAGTAACCCTAGCGGAGAATGATTTGGGTTGCGCAGATGCAAGCAAAGGGCTCCGCGGGCTCATTTTTTGTGTCTGAGCGAGTAAGGCTGAGCAGGGAGGCTTGATTTTGGGGTGCCTGGTGGGCGTGGCTGAGAGGACCTTTTGGTATGAGGTGGGCATGGCTCAAATGGACATACAAGCTACCAACCAGCCTCAAAATTGTATGAGGTGGGATATCTAAGAGGAGACAGGCTAGCAAACACACAACAATAGTACAATGATGTACAAAGTGTTTATATGATGGACTAGTCGATTGTTGTATCTAGTATTCCGGTTTGGAGGAGACTTAGATTACTTAACAATGATCTCTTGTCTATTATATGCAACCCATTTTGAGATGTACTTGCTTAATTCCAAAATTGAAAAGACATGGATGCAAACATGCTATAATGTGTACATCTACGTTTCTTATTTAGGAAAATTGAACAATTTATGTATTGTAAGAAAAACAACGATGGACTATTATAGCAAAAAATATTATCTTATATATATATATTTATATATATATATATACATACATACATATATACACACACTTCTCTATTTTACTATATCCGTCTTTGAGTTTGAGATAATCCGTTTTAAAATGTTGTCCATAAAAAGATATCGAGAGTGTAGTTATTGTAATATTTCTACTTTATATCCTATTTAAATACTCTAAGAATTGTTAAATAGTTGTGATATTGGTTTAATTGGTAAATGCATGATCATTTTGTATTATTTAAAAAAAAATTAGGGCTACCTTAATCTATGTACATGCTAACTGAGGAAAGATACAGTAAAACAGAGGGAATATATAGTTTATTATTTTAATGGTTATGAAAGAATCTTTGTAATGCACATGTAATCTCTGCCTCTGTTTTCCCACAATTTTTGAGTTGCACGTGTAGTTCCAACCGGTTGCAGGCAGGTTAACCCATCGTCCCATCCTATACTTTAAATACACATAAGTAAGTAAGTACAAATGACCAACACCGAGACTGACGCAGGAAATAGGATCAAGAAACAAACACCTCTCCTTATCAACCCTACAAAAACAGCTGGTCCCAACTCCCGATTAGACGTCCCCACAACAAAAGTGAGACCCTCCAAACTCCAATACATCACCGTTGCATTAGCCCCCATATCCCATTCTAATTAACCTTCCCAGTTACCACCACCACCATCACAAACCCATGAACAAAAATCTCCTACGCTACCACCAGCACCAGAACCAGCACCAGCCTCTCCTCCTCTCCCCCAATCAAACCCTAACCCTACGCTCGCTGATCTAGATCTTCAGCGAGACGATGAGCACGGACAGAGATGCGCACGGCAAGCCCGTCGACGGCGCCGCCTTGGGCATCGACTCGTTCTCGCAGCTGCCGTTCATCCGCCCGGCCCGCGAGAAGCCGCCGCCGCCGCCGCCGTCCAGTTCCAGCTCGGCGCCCATCCGGCTGTTCGGGTTCGACGTGCCGTCGGACGCTGCCACGGACGTGCAGGAAGCGAACGAAGATAGCACCGCCGCCGCTACCACCACCGCTGCTGCTGATGCGAATTCCCAGGCGGCAGGTGCAGGTGCGGGTGAAAGCGCCGGCGCAGGCACTCGGAAGTTTGGGTGCCACTACTGCTGCCGGAACTTCCCGACGTCGCAGGCGCTGGGCGGGCACCAGAACGCGCACAAGCGGGGAGCGGCAGCACGCCAAGCGCGCGCAGTACCAGACGGCCATGGCCATGCACCACCATGGCCAGTACTACCCGCTCTCGGACCCCGCCCACGTCTACCCCGCCGCCTTCTCCGCCTACCCCCACCACCACTTCTCCGCCGCGCCACCACCGCTTCCACCGCCGCACTACCCCTCGTGGGCAGGCGCCAGGTACTACAGCGGGCCCGGGTCCATCTCGCAGCCGATCAACGGCAGCCCGGTGACTCCAGGCCCAGGGCTGTGGCGGGTCCCCGCGGCCGGCGTCGGCGTGGGGATGCCGCCGGCCCCGCGGCGTCAAGAACGACCGGGGCACCCTGTATCGTTGGCCGGAGGCGAGGAGCCAGTGGTGGTGGGAGGACATGGCTCCGCGTCGTTCTCGCCGTCGACCTCGTCGTCGTCGTCGTCCGCTTCGCCGCATGAGCGCCGCGTCCCGCCGCCGGAGCATAAAGAGAATGTTAGTTTGGATCTGAGCTTGTAGCTGTTGAGAAATGATGGTGGGTGTCAGCGCGCCTCATCATGATTGTTTCTTACAAAACAAAAGCAAATGTTTTTTCCTCTCATGTTTGGCCGGAATTGTTAGGCTCAGAGGCTAATACCAATCATGGTGCTCAGATAACACGATAGCATCTCTCTCTCTCTCTCTCTCTCTCTCTACTCTCTCTCTCTCTCTCTCTCTCTCTCTCTCTCTCTCTCTCTCCCCCTCCCCTCACCATTTCGTGCACTTCTGAATTGTTGGGGTTATCTTACTGGAAAAATCTGCACTTCTGAATTGTAGCTCGAACAATTAGAACAGGAATTGGTAAAGAAGTTGGTGTTTAGTTTTAGAATCTAGCTCTTGGTCATTTGGAGATAGTTTTGTGTTTTCCCCAATACTACTGCTTGATCTTTACCTTTTCATTCTCAAAGTAGCAAATTGCGGTTAAATTGCTCCTCTCTTTTGTCTGGCAAGGCGGCCTGTTCTGGTACTAGTAATTATTAGTACAATCTTTGCCAGAAAGGAAATTTCATGTGTGCTGCCTCATTTCTCCAAATTTGTCTAGTTTTGCTACTTGCAATATTGGCAGCGTTATGCACTTATGCTTCTTCTTTAATCTGTTGGCATTGGTTCTGTTTGTCTATTTGGCACTTGCCAAGATTTCGAGAATTATGCAATTGATAGGCCTATTTAACTCGAAAATTAAGTGCTTGCATGCCTCCACCAGTATTGAAGAACATCTACATGCACGCATCATTTCTTCTTCATACTCCGTCCGTCCAAGAATATAAGGCGTATTTCAATTGGTTAAGATAAGACTTTGACCAACAATTACTCTATTCATATGCGATTTATGTGATATAAAATTAATATCATTAGATTCTTCTTTTAAAGTACTTCCTTATGATTATGATTTTGTATCACATAATCTGTATATTAATAGAGTAATTATTGGTCAAAGGCTTGTCTTAATGAATCAAAATACGTCTTATATTCTTGGACAGAGGGAGTATCAAACTGGGCCTATGATTGTTATTTATGGAAGAGAATCTTGAGCCCATTATGTGACGCCATTACATATTCTGCAAGTTCAATAGGTATTTCTTTTCTCAATCCTAGTATTTCAAATTTGAAAATCATATTGCTTTGTTCACCGTGGGATTTGTTTCTGATCATAGCTGGCCAAAATGCATGGTTCATTCTAGGGAAAATACTATCTTTCAGTCTCTTCGGAGCATGTCCTATTATATTTAACACATCTCGAATAGCATTTAACGCAGAATGTACATGCACACTGTGAAATGTCAGACCTTTTTGGATCATTCCTGTAGTCCTATGTCATATATAAGCTGGTCATTTTAACAATTAAGATGAGAACCCGCTGCATGATCGTCCCTTTTTGATTTCCCTTGTAGTTATATCAAACTAATTAAGACCCAGTCAGAACGTATGAATTATTTCTTATTGCTACATGAATTGAACTGTTTACTGTGAGATTTATGTGGTTCCTAAGTTCGAAAAAGACCCTTACCACTGATCAAAGTACTATTTTAACTAATTATATCTATATTTTTCATGATGAACTAACTGTATCTATGCTAACACTACAAAATATAGCATTGCTTAATGACTGAACACCATACATTCCTCTTCACAAAAAAAAGGACCTCGGTTCTTTTGGCTGTAGAAAGATGGGACCACTGATGAGATTGTACATGTAGAAATATATATATGCTTATATATTTGCTAGCTACACTTTCAAAATGTTCTTTGCGCTCTGTTATCATATTTCCTTGTTATTAAGTCTCTTCAGGAGTCAGGTGTTAGTATATTTGTTCGCGTCTTCACTTCTATGTCGATCTGTTGTGGAAAGTGTTGAACGTTATTTTTTCCGAAGGTTCTAATTCGCCGCGAACCTAATTAAAAATGTTGTGGCAACTATCTCGGACACATTCCTTGTAGTGTTCTAATATTAAAAATAGAAAAAGTAAATACTTACACAAAATTAGTCACATAAGTCAAGTCTGGAATTAAAAAATATACTAATACATGTCCAAATGGCCATGTCATAGTAACCATAGCATAATTATTTTCATAGCAAGTACTTAATCACTTCAAAATATGAAATATTGGAGAGTATTGAAAAAGAGAAAGATGAAGTCTATTGATAAGTTTTCTCATAGTTCAAGTTTGTAATATATGCATTAATTGGGCGTTCTAATAAAGTATAAAGTTGGATTTCAAACTAAGCCTGTTGTTTTCGCCCAAGGATACCTATATATCTGGGATAGCAGAGCTATCACTAGCCATGCGCTAAGGAAAAATAGTGGAGCTATAGCATCCGTAGCTAATATAGCGGAACATTGGCCCGTAGTTTAGCGGTTGGGGTCGAAAACAGCAATATAGTGCAACTATCGCTAGTTATTTACAACATTGTTGTTTTTCAAATAGACATGAAATGCAGCACC
The DNA here is from genome assembly GCA_019208055.1 of Stipa capillata. Taxonomy (NCBI): domain Eukaryota; kingdom Viridiplantae; phylum Streptophyta; class Magnoliopsida; order Poales; family Poaceae; genus Stipa; species Stipa capillata. Next base: position 157,222 of record JAGXJF010002627.1, on the reverse strand, counting down.
TTTATGCATAGAAAATTATAAAAACTTGCTTATGCATCCCAACAAAAACTGCAATCTGACTGTTAGGAGGAAAAGGCTGGAAAGCTGTCAAGTTCTTCAATAATTGCATATTCCTTAAAAAGAGCGTAGCGGCAGTAGAATAATCATATCATCCATCATTATAAAAGGTCAAGAGAAACAACTTTAAAGTGTTTGAAATCATAAAGCGTTGGTACAACATACTACCGTGTATCCGATCTGCCAAAGAAATCCGTTTAAATCACTCCATGATCTAGAGAAAGATATATCCAGCAAGCACGTACTTAGACTAAGATTTCATTCGTACGTTGTGTTTTAGCCCAGACAGAATGGTCTTGCATTGCATGCTGCTAGAACTATATATGACCATTCATAACGGTTTTCGACCTGTTGACAGCTATATACCATCTCGTTTTGTGTTTGGAAAAATATGTGGAGATGCATTGTATATATATATATATATATATATATATATATATATATATATATATATATATGTATGGGAAATATATATGCCCTTGTCCCCATGGGGTATACCATTCTTAGATCTAGCGTGGTTTCATGCTTTGAGATTCTCATATTTTTATATTATTCACTGTAGCACATCATCATCTTACATCTTAATAAATTCAATTCTACAATGCTGCTGTGTTTAAAACATGATTAATACGGTTTGAATTTGACTATAACTTAATTGTTACTTTGTTTTCAATGCCTAGCAAGCATATAAATTTATTAATACAAATTAGATCTAGATTGATACATCACGTAGGACAAAATGCTGTATAATATAGAAATAAATATAGGTCGATGGAAGGGGTTAAATAAGCACAAGAATAGCGAATCCAGACACATATGTACTGGGCAATTCTAATGGATGCCTTAACACAGACCAAATCTGTACATGACACTTCGTGTCTTATTTACGTAGAGCTTTTCCTACTACAAATATGAATAGTAGTATTAACATTATTACCAGCAGTGCCCCCGTGTAATATCTTAGTTAAGTACTGCACGCTACTGATTGCTATTGAACTTGCATGTGAAAATATGCACACCAGATAGAAATTATGAGTAAGTATTTACTGCTTATAAATATCTTACGAACATTCATCACAATAGAATTAATTATTTTAAGCATGCATATGCTAGCTTACCAGCATGCATGCACTAGCGCGCATATCCTATATGCAAAAGTCCACAATCCTGATGAATAGGTGGACCTACATTGTCATGCATGCAAGGCCCATCTACACCCTCCACATATAGCCAACAATCTGATTTAAATGCAACTCAGTTATCTAATTTCTGTGTCTTAAGTCTATGCCTAGCACCTGGCTGTGTTGCACTGCCATCTCCCAAGTCCCAACCCTACCTACTTTCAGATGTACATGTAGCCTATACAAGATGCGGAGTTGCGGACGCATCAGGATTCACATCTGAATTTACCAGCCCAATACCCTGCACCACCTACTTCACCCTGCATGAACAAAGTCAATCATGTCAATTCCTCAGACATATTAGGCCAAGTTACATGTAGTTAGACCCATGCCACACTTTGGTATTACCTTTTATCAAAAAAAAATTACCAACGTGTGGTACCATGTAACCAAACCAAACAGCTGTACTATGTATAGATCTCTCTTGATCTCTTCTATGCCTAAGACCTAGCTAGACATGTAAACATTAAGGATGGCCAAACATAGAGCCAGCTCTGCACTGCATGATGGCAGGAATATCCCATGCAAACCGCCAAAATTGATGAAACATATGCACCCTGCAGCATACGTATGTGCATGGCTGATAGTACTGTACAAAGTATAGTATACCCCAGACAGAGACGGAAGCACACCGTTCAATGATACTCCTCAACTACTACTAGCTGAACATATGTATGTCGCACTGGCATCGATCTATGCCTATACCACATGGCTGGACTGCCAGTAGCTGCCATATGCGCCCGGCCTGCCGCGGCAATATACTGCACTGCTGCTGCCTGCGTGCAAGCCTAGCAGGTAGATCGAGCAGATCGATGAGCTCGGCAGGTTATGCATGCACATGCCTTAAATTTACATCACATTTCAGCATTAGTACGTGTTGTCATGCAGCGTGCATGATTTATTTATGTTTTGAAGGTGCTACAGTGTGCATGGTTGATTAGTGTATGTACACATACATAGACAGACACATGAATGGTTAATTTGTAGCTAGAGATGGACTAGCTGTAGATGGATTTAGTCCCACGCCTGCATCTCCATTGTAAGTTTCAGGCGTTAAGTTAAACCGAAGTAGATAGGTAGTGTGTAAAGTATGTAAGTTTACACAACGATAATATTATGCTGTTCCCCACTAAAAGAAGATAATAGTATGTTGTCGACGACCTGAACAAAGCACGTTCCTTTTGTTGTGAAAATGAGGTGATATCCAAGAGCTGAGCAGGTTCTTCATTTTTTGACGAAACGCAGCATCGCTGCTGCTGCTTTTCACTGAAATTTAGAAGGAAAACAAAAACAGTTCACTGCACAAGCCATCTCGCAAGAGGGCTGAAGAAAGCAGAAAGGAAAACATCACGAATTCACGACATACAAAGATTATTAAGGATTCCCAGCTCGCGCGATCAGAAGGAGAGATGACCTGCCCGCTATATCGGTTATTTACTTGCTCTAATTATTTCGTTTTGCTCGTGGGGTCACAGACCTTGCTGCTCAAACACCGGATTTCCCTTTGACTTGCCTTCAGTAGGACTGTAATCCTGCTGATAATCAGTAAAGTAATTAAGCTCTTCGTCCCGGAGGAAAAAAGAAAAAACCTCCGCCGTCCCATCATTCTTCAATTCCGTGTTCACAAGCCAACTCAAGGCAAAGGGCTACCAAGTGAAACTGATAGCCCAACGGAAAAGAAGTGGTGCTGAAGAATCAGATAAGAGATGTTCGCTGAAGATATGCTTCCATTGTTTAGGACAGAGCATTTGCTTAAATAACCAAGAAATTGCAGCAAGGAACCATCCGTTTTTCTGACAGATTGTAATACTGTTAAACCGTTACAGTATGTTGTGTCCTATCCAGCAACTGCAATTCAAAACACTTCAGCTCTAATCCTAGATTCCCATGTGGAACAAGATGAAAACAAGAAGACACTAGGATTAAGGAAGGGGCAAGCTTTAGCCCCAATCTTCAGCGTCTGCCAAGAGCTAACTCCCGCAGAAAGAAGATGTTGAATGAATCTGAGAAAACCTTATCTCAATGACTTTGTGTGAACTGTCCGCACCATGGAATCTGATAAAAGAAACCGAAATGAAAACATTCGATTTGAATAGTTAGCAAGGGGTGAACTAACATCAAAACTTCACAGTTAAGACATAAATAAGGTAAGTACTAAAATTGTATATAATGTATTAACATCGCTCTCAGTTTGGTTCAGGTTAAGAACGAGAAATGAGCATATCAAAGAAATATTTAGCCTTTTTTATCGAAGATCTAAGTATAACCATTATCAGGTGCATATGCCAATCAAGTTTCTTTCTACTTTTGAATCGATATGTATCATATATGTAACAACAGATAAAGAGAACAATCCCAGGATTTTATTTTGTCAGAAAGACTAACACCTTTCAAAAGATATAGTAAAGGGAAATTTGTACCATTCTAGCTCTAGTAAACAAGTCCGGATATGTTAATCCCACATGAATATAGAAAAAAAAACATATTTTCCTGTTTAAGACATCCATAATCTTTACTGTGTTAGAAAAGCTGGCTTATGCAAGAAGCCAAACTCCGTATTATATCTACGGCTCAGACCCCTGAAATAAACTTTGTACACCACTTGCATGTTTCTGTCCAAAATGCAAACAGATTCACTGCAAACACTAGATTTTATTCTGTTGTAGTGACATCTAGACCCTCGAGCTATATAATTGCACCCCTGCCAGTTATATGCGAAGAATTTGTATCTTAACAGAACGTACGTTGGTTGTTATGGCCTCCAGTCGCTAAAATGTATGCTCCGACAACCGACAAGCCAACAACATCTATCAGGACTAGAGAAACATCGAAAAAAAATTCCAATCCTAACAAATGGCAGTTACAACTACAATTCTTCTGCTGTTGGTTCGATCTATTGCAGAAATCTGACGTAACGTCCTGTCTAACTTGAGCAATCAATGAATCAAAGCTAAGCAAGTCAAGCGAATAATTCAGCAGTGCTGGAGTACTGCTTCCATCAGCACAATATTGGGGACACTGTAGTCTGTACTAAATCACAAGGCAGAAGCACCACATGCAAGTAGTATTTCTTAGTTGACATGCCTGACCTAAAATATGAGTAACGCGTTTGCACTTGCAGAGTAGAAACTGACCATAAACTACCTATAGTTCCTGCGAAAACATCTATTGCAGAGACATACATCAAACCATGCCTAATTGCCTTCATACCGGGCATGATCCAGAGACTAACTAAGCCCTCACGTCTCTAGCACAAAGCAGCAGCAAGACCCCACCATTCGCTGCGATCGCACACACTCATCAGCCATCACTACAATTCTAAATTCTCAAGATACGGAGCCGATTAAGAATGCAGCACAGGGGGAAAACCACAAATGCTGGCAGCAATCCACATTAGGGAAAGAGCAGTGTACCATCAAGACGCGGCTCGGCGTCAGGGGAAGGGCGGCAGCCGCAGCACGGCCTGTTCGGTCTCCACGGGATCCGACCGCGAGATCTGCACACCACAAACCAGCCAGCCAAGCCCAAATCCTCAACACGCTAGTACGATTACGCGAGCAAGAATCTGCGGCATGCTCGGGGAGGACGAACCGGGTCGCGGAGCACGGGCTTGGTGTCGTCCGGCGCAGGACGGAACGGCGGCTTCTTCTTCTCCTTCCCCTCCGCCGCCACCGCCGGGCTCCTGCGGCTGCCCGATGCGGACGCCGCGGTGGATCCGCGCGAGAAGTACCCGGAGACCCCCGACGGCGTCGCGAAGGCGGAGCCACGCTCGCTCCCGGCCGACATGGTGAACCGCCGGCGCTCGCCGCTCCGGTTCGGCCGCTGAACACAAATGTTGGGTTCGAGCCGGACTCAGACGAACATGGTCGGGTTCGGACCCAACCCGACCAAGCCGGACCAGATATTTGGGTGGCTTCCCCAATCTCCAAGCGCGGCGCCGCTCGCTCGCTCAGACCCTCTTCTGGTCCTCACAACGCCAAGTGCCCAAGTGAAGTGAGAGAAGCTGCCGAGGAAAAGCGAGAGGAAGAGGAGTCGGCAATGGCGGGCATCAGCTGCCCCTTCCTCCTCTCGCCGGTGCCTGCGCCGCCGCTCTACTCTCGCCACCGTCCGCCTCCGCTAGGGGTGGCGCCCACCGGCCGGTTAAAGGTAACTTCTTTTCTGGTAGGAGCATGCTTGGAGTGCTCCATTGGGGATAGCGATTTCGCAAGCTTCAGCGTTGTCATCATGCCATGTTCTTATCCAGATATACAGAATTATGCTTAATTTTTTTGCTGCTTAAGGGGAAATTGTTTTCTTGGAGAAATATATCTCTGCTAAATTTGGTGCTGAAACTGACTCGTTATGTTTCAGTGCGACACCAAATCAGTTGTTGCTCGAAACGCGATAACTCAGAGGAATGCGAAACAAGCAAGTCGCCCAGCAGTGGCAAGGTTGTGTGGCGTGTCGCCTTCTCTTTCCAACTCCAGTTACTCTTCGCTCTTCACTGAACTTGTATCATTCAGTTGCGTTAGCCATTCTAGCATTACTAATGTTCAGCTTGTCTCAGTTCTAACTGTACAATTCGAGTAGCAAAAGAGGTGGATAAGGCAAGAGACCGTGATATCAGATTATGCATGGTACTAGTAGTCAGTTAGAGCCTTACTGCATGGTTATCACATATTTGAGAATCAAGGTTCTAGATAAGTACTTATGTAATAGGTGAAATCTGCAAGATATAGGACTGCAGATTATAGAAAACAACCCTAAACAATTATTCATGGACGCAAGGCATAGAACCGGACTGCCCTGAATCTAAGTGACAACTATATGCGCATTAGCTTGCTTTTGAGCTGTGACTTGTCGCGAATAGCAACCATAACCATGCCGTTGAAGAATGAAGTTCGAGTGAAATGTTTCCAATTCCTCAGAAAGTCGTTTTATGTTACCCCAATTGTGAAACAATGTTTTAAGAACCAAACAGGTGCATGGATAACTAGCAATCTTGTGTTCCTGGATTTGTTACTCCTTACCACTTACTAGCAACCTTTCACAGGTACCATTTGCTTAGAAATCTGATGCACCTTTTTTTTTCTCTTATAGGAAGAAGAGATTGTTCCTTCCAGACGAAAATGTCTTGCTTGCCTATGTGCTGTAACATTAATCAGTGCGTCAGGCCCAACAATTTGTACACCAAATGGACTTGCCGCAGATATGACGAACCAACCCGGCATGCAAAAGGCTGTATGTCGGAATTGTGGTGGGGGTGGTGCTGTTTTATGTAAGAGTTTTGCATCACTTTTTCTCTTTCTGTGTCATTATGTCTTGTTGATGCTACATGGTTTCATCAGTCGTACGAATAGAGCTCCCAACTTCAACATTGTGTTATTAAGAGCAGAGGTTTTGAAGAATAATTTCGTTGATTGGAATGAATAACAACTTGCAGTATGACAGTATGCCATTCAGAACTACATTCAGTAAATGCAAACATGCTGAGTTCGTAGCCAATTTTATCTGTTTACAAATTCAGACAAACCAAGAGTCATTTGCCCATAGGCATCTTGCTCTAGCAAGTTTTAGTAATGTTCTGCATTTCTTGTAATTTCCATTTTTATCGCTTCTTATAACCACATTGATCCATTCGGAAATATGTGACGTTTAGAAAGCATGCCGTCGAACTTTTCTAACTTTGACTACCAATAGGTTAAAAAAAATATTTAGATTTGTGAGGTAAAAGTAGTATCATTAGATTTTTTATGAATTTTTTTTCAAAATATAAATTGTCATAATTTTTTACAAACATATACATATAAAAACTAATGGTCAAAGATGTATATTGGAGAGTACGACAATGTCTAAAACGATAACTATCTATGATTAAGGAAGGGAGTAGTAATTTGTATGGCCTTAGTGGCGAACTGGGCATAAACTTATCCAATTCTGAGTGCTGCTTCTGTCATGAACATCAGTACTCAGCAAACTACAAAACTGGTAAACTGCTATCCTTAGAATGATAATTCATTTCCAGCTTGGATTTAGGTGACATGTGTGGCGGCACGGGAAAATGGAAGGCCCTCAACCGAAAGAGGGCAAAAGATGTCTATGAATTCACAGAATGCCCGAATTGCTATGGTATGCTCTGCTCTTCTTTGGTCTACCATGATTTTATACCCATTGATTCTGGTTCGTGAATCATTTGTAGTTTGTTCATACACTTGCCTAGGAGTACTACTCTGGACATTCCGCAAGTACTAGAGCTTCATTTGTTTATTCTGGGATTCAATTTTTAGCAACTTTTTCAGAGTTAAGCTATTTGCTAATCACATACTTCTGATATATGGTATATCACCGTGCAGGACGGGGGAAACTGGTCTGCCCGGTTTGTCTTGGAACCGGCCTGCCGAACAACAAAGGACTTCTCCGGCGACCAGACGCCAAGAAGTTGCTCGACAAGATGTACAACGGCAAGATATTGCCCAATTCGTAGATAGCACCTTCACTTCTCCACAGCTAAAAAGTCTGCGTCTTGAGCATGCGTATAGCATGAGATACGTCTTTAGGTCTCGGGATCTTACTTTTTTGTCCGGCATTACAGTATTAAATTTTGTATCAACATTTATGTTGCAAAATTTCAGCTTATTAGTATATGAATATATTGCGATGCCCAGATATTAACACAGTTGTTCAGATCTTGGAAGACTTATCAGTCCGTGGGAAGTCCGTGGCAATCGCCGTGCTTGCTCCATAATCCATACAGGAGACGACGCACGCATCTAACTTGAAGTGCATACAAAAAGATGCTATCATAATCCAAAACTTGTATTGTTTTGAGTAACTAAATTTGTTAGCCGGAACAAGTTTGGATTGTTTTGAGTAAAAACGAGATGAATTTGACGGGAGATTAAAGTGTCGGACAAAGAGATGCACATGCCATACAGGAGACGACGCACGCATGATAACTTGTTCCGGACTCACTGTCGGCAACGTACAGCACGAAGACGCTACAGGAAGGAGCGCATCAGAGACTCTAATTTGTTGCCTTTTGTGCGGCATACACAAGAAGGTTAACTACGGCGATCGGCAAATCCAAGCAAAAAGATGACAAAATTTTGATGTTTCTAAGATACAAGATGAAATTGACGGGAGGCGAGTGTCGGACAAAGTGATGCACATGCCGTACGGGAGAACGGCACATGCATGATAACTTGTTCCGAACTCACTGTAGGCAACGTACAGCACTGAAGTCGCTATGGGAATGAGCGCATCAGAGACTCTAATTTGTTGCCTTCGTGAATGTACGACATAAATAAGAAGCTTAACTGCGGAGATCGGAGAACACAGCGGAACAGAAATCAATTTAAAACGGAAATCAATCAAATCGGAGGGGGAGGGAGGGTGGGATGGGGAGGGGGCGGCCTCAGAGATACATTAGCAAATGTGAATCATCAGAGATGTCAGATGGTACGGACAAATTGTTCACATCACAGGCCCCAAAGAGAGATAGATAGGAGAAAGGGAAATCATGGAAGAAAACGCAGCGAGACAAAACAATCTCATGATCTCAGGTCGTGCTTTGGATGTGGTGGCAATGGCGGCGGCTGGTGGTGTTGCAAGGGGAGGGTATGAGGCGGTTTATATAATGCTGGTCTTCAACCCTAGTTCCCTTCGTGTATGGGCTGTGAGGACGAGATGGTAGTCCATTCAGGCCCAAAGGCCCATAGCCAAGCCCATCCCATCACCCGGTCGGCTATATCCTTCACTATCCACTTCGAGACAATGGTCCAACAGAAATAGGCTCACGATTGATTCGACACCACACGGCTGCACCACATCGACAACTTGAAGAGGATGGAGAGGAAGATCTGGCCATGTAAGAAGCGGTTGGGACATGATCGCAACTTACTTACCTGGATGGGTTGACGGGCCTGAATCATGGCACACTACACTTGGTCAGTGGCGCGAGTGGACGTCATAATTGTGGTAGAGGAGTACTCGTTCGTGTGACAAGGAACCCTTTTCAATTCTAGAAAAATTGAGTCTGCAAAAAAAAATTCTAGAAGTTCGTGTTACTTTGTGGTTTTGGTTAAATTTTGATCATTTCTGGTCCTGATAAGTGGTATTCAGATTGGAAGTCGGTTCTTGAGAGATTATCTATCGCATGCTGTGGTAAACTTTGCTCATTTTGGGTCTTGCTTTAATGTTTGATCATTTCTGGTTTTGATAGGTGGTAATTTCGTGTCCGGTAGTCTTTCTCTTAAGCTTTTGCGAGAAGTCTTTCTCTTAAGCTGACTATAGGCGATTTTGCATATACTCTACTTGAGGTTGTTTCATGCCGCTCAACATATCATAACACCACAATTGAGCTGTGTGCATTTTAGATGCAGAGGTCGGCCTAAGAAAAATAACACCGCAGTTAGGAGAATACCAAAGAGTAGCTGAATATCTCAACATCCAATTGCATGCAAAAAAATAAGTCACAACATAGTGTTATTTGATTGCGATCCATAGCATACGGCAAGGCGTTCTGTGTAATTCCCTTCGTTGCATTCATATTCGTCCTTTTTGCCTTTTTTAAGGAGAAAAAGTAACCGACAATCCACCTCTCGCATATTCTTGACGTGAGCTTCCTCTTATACACCTGCCTGGGATCGACCTTGTTGAACTTGTCTAAGATCAAACCAGCACTTGCCCAGTGGCTGCGGCCTTGAGCCCGTGGTCTCCGTTCGTACTCCCTCCCTTCAACGGTCAGGGCGCGGCCGCACAGACAACAGAAAGAAATGTAGCAGTCGCGCCGCCAGAGAAGGCAGAGAGAGCTTTGGGGCTCGGACGCCAGTGGCGCGGAGGTGTGGCGGCGCCTTTCTTCTTAGTGAGCTCTTGATCGTGTGATACTAGGCCGGCCTTGCTGCTGAGTTCTCCCAATGGGCAGGTATTATGATGTCCATCACATATGTTCTTTGGGAAGAAATGCACTGTTCTTGTCCATCCATCGTATTGCGCTGTGACAAGATAAAAGAAGCAGCACGGAAAAGGTATGGCATACTCGTACCAGCACTCAAACTATAGTTCTCAAACCAAAGCCTCTTTCTGTCATACATCAGTGAAGGAAAACCAAGATGCTGATACACTATGGTTCTATAAAATATAAAACTAGAGCTTGCTTCATGTACAATACTATTCTGCTAGCAACGCGGAGCATAACACTTGCCATCCGTATCATATTTTCTCTTTCTGAGACGCGTATCATAATTTCAGTACTGCTCCATCTGCACGGGCTCACCATCCGTGCTCTAACTTGCGAATCCAATCAATGAAATGTTAACCCTGAGGGGGGTTTTGCCTTCAACAAAGAAAACCAGCCTCAAGCCCCAACCAGCTTTGTTCCGGGTTCGTCTAGTAAGACTATACCCATGCAACAAGCACGAAAATAACAGTTATTCAACCACCAATCCACCATCAGCTGATGAACACTTTTACCAATGTCGACGTCCGAGTCACGAGTTAAAAAACATCGCAAGCACAACTTGCGTGACGAATACAAGTAACACATGTTTCTTTAACCCCAGCAATATGCATAGTTTTCGTTTCTATCAGCATCGAATAAACCGAGGCAGAAAAACAGGGATAACTATGACATGGCGAGGCTTGACTTCCTAAAAAAATAGAAATCCAGATCAGAGTCCAAAGTGCTCCTTCAGATCCCGAAACCGAACACTGCACGTATCCTCTGGAAGATGAGCTCTCTCCAGCCTCTCTCCGTGTTCTCCACCACAGTTGAGTTCCCGTACCTGCGAGAAGTTACAGACATAAGGGCCAGGAATCAGCAATTTTAACAGATTCAAAGTTCCAAGCACATAAATAACATGACAAACACGGAACATACCTGTCTTCCTCTGGCACATCTGTTTGTTTGAGCTTTATGATTGTAACTCCTGACTCAGGCTCATCAAACACCAGCCTGACCTGCATTTCAAGTTTCACACAGCACAATGAAATAATGTTTTTTAGAGAAGTGTGATCCAATGATAATACAGACGCTGTCTACAGAGAAAATCAGCATGGCAGACATGAACTTCACGTAAGCACATCTATCTCCAGAAAATCAGCATGGCAGACATGAACTTCACGTAAGCACATCTATCTCCCTTATGCCCACAGAGCCTTACCGACAAGATGAAAATATCAGCTAGTCAAGCATATTAGGCAGCCATGAAAGAGACATGGAGCATGTCAACAAAACACTAGGCATATTCTAGGATGGAAACGACCATGCACACGACTTCTACGCAAACCTAAAATCTATGGGTAAGAACAAGCTGACATCTCGATGGTGTCAGGAGTTGACAAAAAACTAATGATAAACGTGAAACCACTGTTCGGGAAAGAACTCATGTTCTAAATGTTGTAACCTGCACTCATCAGTGATTAGGTCACTCACACAGTAATGGTTGTACCGTTAACTAGCTGATCATGCTGTCCTAACTAGCTGATTATATGGCAACAGGGAAGACTGACATTCCCTACGTAAGGCACTAAGGCCTAGCATTCGGTCCTTTCTTTTTGGAAGACAGCCTAGCATTCGGCCTTGCAGACCTAATTTGTGAACAATGGTTAGAAGCCTAGAACTAAGATTAGTCATGGTAACTGGGATCACATGAAAATTTATGTTATCACCCTAGGACAAAATAGTAACGCACTACCCAGAAGTTTTGCATATTCACCGTAAGAATTCTAGCGATCTCAATTACAGATGACACGTTTCATGCGACACATTGTTCAGCCTAGATGATATTTGGCTGGAGGCAACAAAGTGATAATGGGAATTGACAAGCGTGAATTCCCAACAGCTCTGTTAGATTGTGTGAATCCAAGTAGAATTATCCAAGTGGAATTAGAGAACACCCACAAATTAAGAACCAAAGGAAGGTAGAGATGGCACTATGATGGGAAACCACTTTCTATGCTAATCTGAATTTCCACATAGAAGCGAACAGCTCCTTCTTACCACTATGCCTAACTTTATCCAAGTAAGGCATATCAAAAATCCTAACTTGTTAGTTCTTTCTTAGTTCGAACTTACCGTGGTTTCAGTGTGGGCGAATTTCTAGCATCAAAGATTCAAAATTTCCTATCTGACACGGCATACTGGAGCGGTATAATTACTGAACACATCCAAGCGCAATACCAAAATGATCTCTTTGAGCGTCAGTAAATTAGACATCAATAATGTTAAAATCTTACTGTAGAATGCACGCCGTCGGGCCAGCTCCCAAATCGCCATTTCTGCACGATCAGCTTCCCTTCCTGCAGCTCCTCGTTGACGCCGGTGATGGACCCATCAAAGAGGCTAAACTCCCCACCAACCTCTCTGCTGATCCTCGCATTGCTCTGCGTGAAACCCTTCCATCTGTTCTCATCCATCAAGATCTCATAAATGTCCTTCGAGCGGCAGTTTAATTTCTCTGTCATCTCAATAGTCTTGAATCCTTCCTTGTCCTTCCCCTTCGCCTTCTTCTCCTTACCTGCTGGCGCTGGTACTGGTGCCGCCGCCGCTTCCTTCGCTGCCGGAGCAGGGCCGGTAGCCGTGCCACCAGTCGCTGCGGCCGCCTTCGTTGGAATCTTCTTAGCATCTAGCTCGTCCTTGGCGGGGCCGCCCTTCGCCATGGTGGCGACGTACTCCCGGATCTTCTCAAGGACCAGGGGCTTGCCGCGGGCGATGAAGGCGTCCTTGGCGCGGCTCGCGAGGGGGCTGTCGTCGCCGCGGACGGTGATGCGGAGCTCGGGGTCCTCGTCGGCGTTCTCGTCAGCGAGGTAGGGGACCTCGGCGGCGCCGGTGACCTTGTCGAGGCCCGACTCCGACGCTGCCTCGGCCTCCCAGGAGAGCGTGAGGGAGAGCTCGTATCCCGGGATGACCTTGCCCTTGCGGATGTTGACGTAGGCCTCGCCGTCAAGCTTGTCGAGCGTGGTAGTGCGGAGGGTGAGGCCGCCCTCGCCGGAGAGGACGGGGAGGCCGGCGAGGAGCGCGGAGAGCCGGGCGCGCGACCACTCGAGGCAGTCGCGCTCCGCCCAGTGCCAGTTGTGGACGTTGGCGCCGTCGGCGCGCTCCTGCACGATCCACCGCGCGTCGCCCTCGCCGTACTTCGCCATGGGGGTGGGGAGCGGGGAGGCCTAGGGTTTGGTCGGGATCGATTTGTTTTTGCACCTTTGGATCTGCGCGTGGTGTGGGGGTGGAGACTGGAGACTGGAGACGGGGAGCTTTTAGAATTGGGCCGGCGGCTGCTTCTGGATGGTTCGGTCGTGGCTTGGAATAATCTGGAAGTCTTCTGCTTTCTAGGAAGTTCTACCGAAAGGACTTCTCTTCAATTTTTGAACTTCTTCTTGACATATTTGAAATCTTAAGTATTAAACGGAAAATTCATAAACACCTTAAAAGTCCACATTGGTACTTGGAAATTTTGAGGAAAACAGAGGACTACAATCCGAACCCAAAGAAAAGTACATATCATAGCCTCATGGCTTCTGTATTTCGTACTATAGAAAATTTTCTAAAATAATTTTTCTCATAAAACAAAATAATATTTAACTATCTTTCTCTCACTAACTCTCTAATCAAGTGTAACACGTAATGTCAAAATATGTACATCTTTTATATGTAGCATTCAAACACCTCTTTTGAGCAATTTATGTGTTGTTATCTTTCATAAAACTCCGACATTCAAATCATTTTTTCTGTATTTGTCTATTGTAAAGGAGAGCGCGGAGAGAGAAGGAAGTGCCTCTACATGTGAATAAGTTTAGTTCTCAATGGAATGTAGGTCAAAGGATGTTATCTATCTGTGAAAGATTTGCACAATTTTGTATCTGTATTATGTGGCAAATCGTTATTTTAATCTGCACATAAAATATGGTGTCGATAGTGGACAATGACAACCATGAGATGGGTAAGATGATGGAGAGGTGGTGGCAGCGTTGACGATCGGAGGAGAGAGGAGAGGATGCACTATCCTCAATTTATAAGATGCTTATGAAAATCTGAAACTAGCTTTAACGGATGACGAAGAGGACACTGGGTTGCTACAAGGAAGTACGGCGCGTCCTTGACACAATAAGATCTGAGCTTTGTTTGGCACCGGTTAAGCGGAAATAAATTGCAATGCAGGTATATATTCAACACGTTCAACTTATATTACTATAAAATCTGTGCAGACACCATGAGTTTTGAAAGGCAGATAATTGCAGATCTAAAATTATTTTCTTAATAGAGGTATGTAAGCAAACATTATAAGAAGGTACATATTATGATATCATGGAGCCTTTGAAGGTCTGGAATAACAAAGTCTACAAATACAAATCTACGGTCTTGGACATAGCAACTCCATAACCTATTACCATCGGCCGTTGCTACTAGTTTTATCGTACACACTTTCATCATCAAGCGAGTCTCTACCAAAGTATTCATTTGCTTCATAGTCATAGCCTGAAGTTCATTTGACTCGCCATCTTCATTTTCGTTGTTAGGATACCAACTGTTTGAAGTAGTGCGATGGGTACAAAACCTTTCTATCTAGGAAAAGATGTAGCGTGAACTTAAGCTAAGAGCTTAGTACGTAGGCCAGTTTAAGCAATTGTAGGTAATGATGCAAATTAAGTAACTGATGCGGCCATACAGTATATCAAATAAGCCATAAAGCATATAAAAAATGGAATGGACATCAGATAGGGATGTCAATTACAATGAGCGCTATGTTTATAAATGTGAAAATAGCAACACGAAGAAAAAGGACTAGCCGAATTTAGCAATATGTACATTGGGCACACAGTCTACATCCACAACAGGTAGCTAGGACAGGTAGCTCGATTTGTACATCGACATGTACACTTCCATCCTCCGTAACTCCGCATGTGTAACATTACTAACATAGGTATTCAATCAACAATAAGCGGCCACTTGCTCCAACATGACTACATGAGAAGCGAACAAAGGAAACTGCTACGGGAATAGAACTATTTAGTTTACAATACAAAATCGTTAATAAGCAAGAAAATGTCAGCTCGTAGCAACCACATTTCAGACCTGGAATATTTGGACCCAAGGGCATGTATACTAAAACGGTAGGTGCTTGATGACTAAAACAATAAAAGCATTTTGTAGTTTAAATAAGAGTGAAGTGCACCATTAGTCCATAAACTAGTAGCGTTTACACAGTTTAGTTCAGGAACTGAAAAACGGTATGATCATCTCTCTAAACTGGTCTAAGTGACTCCTTTTCGTCAAAAACGTGTAGCATGGCAAATCTGTACCAACGTGGTTCACGTTGTCCTCGTTGTCCTCTCCCTTCCCTCGCTTCACTCACTACCCCACATGGTAAATCAGCGTTTGCTCCCACATCGTCGACGACGCTATGGACCGTCGGGTCCTCTGCTCCGCGCTCGGCCACCGCGCCGACGCCCGCGCGCGCCTCGGGGTCGGCCCCGGTATGCTCGCCGACTGCGACACCGCGCTCGCGGCCGACCCGGCCCATCCCGGGTCACTGCTCTCCAAGGGCGCGCTCCTCTACGGCCTCGGCTGATATGCGCTCGTGGCCGACTACTTCCGCACGGTGCTCCATGCTGGCGGCGGCGCCGACGAGGTGTGGGGGCTCCTCGAGCAGTGCAGGCACCTGGAGGCGCAGGCGAGGAGCGGGGCAGTGGACTTGTCGGAGTGGGTTCTCGCGGGGTTCTCCGGGAAGTGCCCGGACCTCGCGAAGTACATCGGTGGAGGTGCGCCGGTCCGCGCACGGCGGCCGAGGGGTCTTTGCCCTGAAGAACGACGTTCTTGTGTGCGTCCTTCTGGAGTGCGTACTCCGCCTTGTTCGGCAATGGCAGACTGGTGAGGAAGCGGGGGAGGCGGGTTCCAGGCGAGGCCGTCGTCGCCTTGTTCGCGCATCTTGGCTCGCTGGTGTCGCCGTTGCGGCTGTGGGCGACGCCGTCATCGTTGTCTTCGTCCACTGGGTCGGGATCTGGGCCGCTGATTTTCTCCGGCGGAAGTGGCAGCTCGGGGGAAAGCTCTTGCCTTGCCTGTTACTGTTGCATCTGTGCTACTTCCTAACAGATAGATCGTGAGATCATTGTAGTTTCTATGTTGCTTGTTTTTTAAGCAAAAGTTTTGATCTTATAGCTACAAAGTATATCATATGAATTCTCAGATTATTTGTGTGCTGCAAGGATGGGAAAATTTGTCTAGGCACAGAATTGCAGATTCATTGTGAAATTGTGGTCGTAATTTATTGATTCAATCCAAGGTTAACATGTGTATAGTCAATGTATAGTAATTGTGTGCATTGTTACTGAAGTGGCACGATGATTTTCACATTGCAGATTTGGGATGGTTGAAAAGGCAAGGAGGCAGCTTACGTTGGCTAGGAATGTGAATCAGTCTGAACCTGCTGATTGGTAAAAACTGCATGAGGTGTGGTGGGTTGGAATCATGGAGAAGGAAGGAAGGAAGGAGAAGTGAAGGGGAAGGAAAGAAAGAGTAAAACGCACGTCTGAGCAGCCGAGCCATGTCTGAGCCACGTTGGCATGGATTTGCTAGGGTGTGCGTTTTTGGATCTAAGTGAGTCACTTAAACCAATTTAGAGAGACGACCGTGTAGTTTTTCAGTTCGTGGACTAAACTGTCCAAATTCTAATAATTTGCGGACTAATGGTGCACTTCACTCTTTAAATAAGAGAACCCAAAATTACGTATTCAAAGTGTATTTTGGTCCCTTAAATGGATTTTAATGTATAATGACAAAACAATTAAGAAACTAATATGTGTATTAAGATGTTGATAAATTATTTAGTCCCCAAGGCAAGTAGGAATAGACGTTGATGACCCCAAAAAAGATTGAAAAAGAGACGTCATGGAACAAAGAAAGTTAAGGACTTTTTCTAGTCCCTTTAGTGATCCAATGATCACATTGAGTATATAACAATCGTGCTATAAAGGGGGAGCTAGTTAATATCATGAAAGGAGATAACTTGCTAAGTGCTCAAAAAAATCTATTTTAAAAGTTTTTCGAAAACCCTTTATACCAAACTTCAGTGTTTATTCGGAATGTCCGGACCAGTCGGCCGAATGTCCAAGTGTGTGAGAATAGATTCCAACGGGTTAAGTGTTGACCCGGACCCTTTGATTGAGATTGGTCCGAAATATTTGAAATATTTCAAAGCTTCTGTCTAGTTGAGTTCCTACTGTTTGGATCTTCCGAGTGAAGTCTATCCGGACACTCCGATGAAGATAGAGTTTTTGTTCAGAGATTGTTTTTCACCTAAACCTTCGAAGTAAAGGTCATCCGGACTATTCGAAGTCACACAATAGCTTTGTCTAGAGTTTTTCATGTCAATTGAAATTTTTGAATGAGGTTTGCCTGGACACTCTGAGTGACAACACAGCTTCTGTACCAAAGTCTTGGTTTCGCCCGGACCTTTCGAGGGAAGTTCATTTGGAATCTCCGAGTTAGGACTTAGCCTCTATTTCAGTATTTTTTTCGTATAGACCTTCGTGGTCCGGGACCTCCAAGGAAACTAAATTGGCTCATTTTGCCTATCCTGAACCTCTGAGTGAGGATGTCTAAGTCAATTTGTGTTTCAGGATAGAAATGTTGTCTTAGTTTGGAACCTCTAAGTGTCTTCAGTCTAGACCCTCCGGGTCTTGAATTTTCTTGAGGTTTTGAACTATCCGGCATGTCTGAGCTGCTCCCTTCAAATAATGCTTCTGTTCCAAACTAGCCATTGTGTTTGAACCTTGGAACTCCGAGACAGGATGTTCGGAACCTCCGGGTGAGGATGTCCAGAACCTCTGGGTGAGGTTTCTTTTGAGTAACGGCTAGATTTCTAAGCAAAGCCTATATAAGCCACCGCCCTCCATCAGTGGAGGCAATCCTTCACATCTCAAATCATGTGCTGTACTCTTGTTCTCCTCTTTCTTGCCTTCTTGTGAGGATCTTTGAGATCTTGAGAATTTGGATTGAATTTTTATTGAGCATTCAAGCAAGGAATCATCTCCAAGTTGAGACCAAGTTCCTATTACTCTTTGAGGTTGGCGCCTTCTAGACGGTTAGGCGTCACTCGGGAGTCTTCAAGCTTGTGAAGAAGCTGAGAAGTTGGTGAAGCTTGGAGTTCGCTTACTACAAGGTGAAGAGGTGCCACAAGAGAAGGAAATCTTCTTAAGAAAAGAGCACAATTCGGTGCCGGCTCAAACTTCAATAACAAATCTCATGTCTCTCTTATGGTTGATTCCTTGCATTTCTATATACTTGTTTCCTTACTTATTTTGATAACTAGAATGCAAGGTTTTGCTTAGTATTATAGTGATACTTATGTAGAATTTAGTTTTAGGATTAGTTTTTATTAATCTTCTATTCACCCCCCCTATAGTCAATAGTTTAGATCCTTCCAATTGGTATTAGAGCCCCTGCTCTCATTTCTTAGGTTTCACCAACTAGAGAGATATAATGTCTACTAGTGAGGGGATGTTTGTGGGAGAGGTCAATATTTTGATGGTTCAAACTAAGTGGGTTTTGATGACTAATGACAAACAATTAAGGGAGTAATGTGTGCATCAAGTGTGATCGGATAATTTAGTCTCAAAGACATTGAATTAACCAGTGTTGATGACCCGAAAGAAGTTCTAAGGAAGGACAGATTGAATAAATGAAGGTTACAGATCCTTTTCTAGCTCTTTTAGTGTACAAGGAATCACATTGAGTTTAAACAAAGCCGTAGTATTAAAGGGGGCTGATCTTTGGAAGTTGGTGAGAGTGTCTTGGCAATGCTTAGCTAGGAATCAAATTTTCTATCCAAAGAGGCCTTTGAAAATCTTCAATTCTCACACTTTTAGTAAAAGTCAGAACCTCTAAGATCAAAGTTGAAATATCCGGGTTCCGTGTATGTGTTGACAGTTCGGGAATTTGGAGCCTTCGAGTTGCCCATCTGTCTGATTTTTAGGATGTCGGACCATCCAAACTTTCCCCGGAACCTCCGAGTCTGGTTCTAGAAACGCCCAAGTCCTTTGAGCTTCAAAGTCAGTACTCTCAGTAGTTTCTGGAGTGTCTGAGATCACCTTCTAGACTTCTCTTTAAAATCTCGGAATGTCTGAATTAGTATGCCAGAACCTCAAAGTTCATGTACTGATCATGCTCTAATGAATCCATTGGAATATTGGCATGTCAGTAGGAGCTCTAAGTTCATTTACTATCCTCACTCGGTTGAGCTCTTTGAAATCTCGAAAGCTTTGAGTGCAATGTCAAAACCTTAGAAATTTGTCTCTGACCTCGCCTCGTTAAAGGCTATTCAATTTTTTTTGGAGAATCTGGGTTCCAAGTTGGAGACGCTGACATGTGCTTCTATCCTCTATGCTTTAGATGTCGAATTTTCTGAGTTTTTGCCGGAGTCTCCGAGATCCGCTTCTAGACTCACTATACAGCTATTGTTTAAAAAGCTAGAGTCTCTAGGTTCTTTTCGAAACCTCTGAGTTCTGTTATTGTATACGCAAAATAGTTGTTGATTTGAAAATTTTTGGAACCTTCGGGTTCAAGTTGGAACCTCCGAGTTTTTCCAATTTTTCAATAATGGCTAGTTTTTGAGGGGTTGGCTATATACCCCAAAGTCTCTTTTCACACATAACTATTTGTTAATCTAATCCTCTACTCTCATAATTGAAACTCCACCTTTTCTCAAGCCTAAAGTGAGATCTTTGTGAGGAAATCATTATGAGAGAGATCGATTTTTAGTTTAGCATCAAGCAAGAGTTCATCTCCAACCCAAACTAATTGAAGCATGTTACTCTTCGGGATTGACATCTCCTAAACGACTAGGGGTCGCTTGGGAGCCTTCGAGAAGTTTGTGATGGCCTCAAGAAGTTTGTGAGGGTTTGGAGCTTACCTATTGCAAGGTGAAGAGTTGGCACAAGTGAGAGGTGGCTTCGCATTGGTAAGCTCTTGGAGAGAAGTGCACGTTTTGGTGCCGGCTTTGATTGTTGGATCAAGATTTCTCAATGGAGATGTAGAGCTTTACCAAAGGCTCAAACTTGATAGAAAATTCTTGTCTCCCATGTGGTTGTGCTTATCTATTACTCCATACTTGCTCACTAGTATGTGAGGTTTTACATAGAGTTATAGAATTGTATGCGTAGGATTTACTTTTGGTCAAAGTTCTTGATAATCTCTTATTCACCATCCTCTAGTCGATAGCCTTAATACTTTCAATTGGTATCAGAGCCTCGTGCTCTCATATCTTAGTTTTCACCACCTAGAGAGATAGAATGTCGTCTACAAGGGGATGCATGCATGGAAGGATCCATACTTTGATTGTTCAAACTATGCTAACTATGCTAGTTGGAAACATAAAATGAAGATATTTTTAATGGACATTAGCCAAGCATATGTCATGCTATTGTTGATGGCTATGCAGTGATCCGCGAAGCCAAGCTCACCGAGAGTGATTACCAAAAAATCTACCTCAATGCCACCACATGGAGATCTACGAGGGAGGTAACTTCTTCCGTCAAGGAGTCCAAGCTCGAATTCTCACAAGCAAGCTTAACAACTGCACCATAATGGAGAATGAGGGCATGAATGAAATGTTAACACACCTCAATCACATTGTGAACAAGCTCAAGTCCCTTGGTTGCCCAAAGATTAACGATCACTTCCTTATCAAGAAGATATTTCGGGCTTTTTCACCCAAGTACCAGTACTTGGTGTTGCTCATCTATGAGAGGGACGACTTCAATAGTTGACTCCCATTGAGGTTCTTGGAAGGATCATTACCCATGACATGGCGATCCAAGACAAGGAAGAGCTCATAGCCTCCAATTCAAGCCTCGAAAGGAATATCGCTTTGAAGACCAAGCATATCTTCGAGGAAGACTTAAGAGATGATGAAGAGGAAGAGGAACTTGACAAATATGACATCGCTCTATTCGTGAGAAGATTCTCCAAGATGTTCAAGATGGATGGTGGTGATGAGTTACTCGGCAAAGGGATAAACAACAAGTACTCGAAGGATACAAAGAAGAAACTCACCAAGAAGACGTGCTTCAAGTGCGGCAAGATGGAACACCTCATGGATAATTATCTCAACAAGAAGTATAAGAAGAATGAGTAGGAGAAGGGGTACAACAAAAAGGAGCGTCATGGAAAGAGCAAGTTCATCAAGAGTAACAATTACAAGGCCGAAGCCTAAATTGGTGAGGAATGAGATTCCTATGACTCAAGCTCCAAGCTCACCGGTCTTGCCATAGCAAGTTCAAGACCCACCAAGTCCCTCTTCGACCACTCAAGTGATGACAAGACACCCATTTGTCTCATGGCAAAGAGGTCAAAGACATATCAAATCACCAAGTCTCCATTTTTTATGTGACTTGCTTGATGATTTGAGTATGCCTAGCTGTGATTCTCTTGTTGCCACTCTTGTTAAGGAGATAGAGAAAAATGAGGTACTAACTCTTAAGCACAAAGAGGTTAAGATCTCATATCGTAGACTTGAAAAGTGTCATGAGGATCTTAGAGTGTTTGTGAGAATATTAAGAAAAATAAAATTATGCAACTCTCAAGATATCTCGTGATATCCTCAACGGAAAGCATGTCTCTCTACTTGACAAGTAATTGAATTCATCTCAAGAGTATGTAGAAAGGCCATGTCCCAAGTGTGCTTTTTTGTCCATGGATGCTCCTACTATTGCTCATGTTGATGTCGCTAGTACTTCTAACCCCAAATCAAGGACATGCTCAAGTGGTTTGACATGGATAAAGCCAAGACAATCAACACTCCCATGCAAACCAACAGCCACCTCAACTTTAATGTAGAAGGTAAACCTATGAATTAAAAGGTATATCGATCCATGATTGGCTCTCTTCTCTATCTATGTGCATCTAGGCCTGGCATCATGCAAGTATATGCATGTGTGCAAGATTTCAAGCTGCTCCTAAGGAGTGTCACTTAGTGGCTGTCAAGAGAATCTTTTGATATCTAGTTCACACACCCAACCTAGGTTGGTGGTATCCCAAGGGTGCTAGTTTTGATCTTGTTGGATATTTAGATTCGGATTATGTGAGTTGCAAGGTTGATAGGAAGTCTGCATCTAGTACATGCTAATTCCTTGGTAGATCTTTAGTGTCGTGGTCATCCAAGAAAGAAAACTCAATAGCCTTATCCACTGCCAAAGCGAAGTATGTCTCCGTGGGTAGTTGTTACACTCAATTTCTTTGGATGAGGTAAACCTTGAAGGAGTACGGTGTCAATTTGAATGAAATGCCTCTTTTTTGTGATAACAAAAGTACCATCAAGATAGCCAACAATCTTGTCCAACACTCCGAACCAAGTACATAGATATTTGACACCATTTCCTTAGGGATCATATAACTAGAGATGTAGCCTTGAGCCATGTAAGGACAGAAAAATAATTAGCGGATATCTTTGCCAAATCCTTAGATGAGTATATGTTTTGTGAGTTGAGGAATGAGTTAAATATCTTGGATTCTCGAAACATTATTTGAAGCATTGCACATGTGTTTGCTTTGTTTTATTTTTGGAGCTTAAGATGTGTGAACGCACTAAGGGAGTATTATTCTTGCAATGATCAAATTCATACCATAAAATGTGAACAAAATGATATTTTTGTGTATTTATTATCTTTAGGGTGATGGATATGTAAAATGGTGAGCATTTGCATCTAGGATCCCATGTGTTTAATACATAGAGGTCCTAGTGCATTATTTCAACTCATACATGGTGGCAACACCACAAAATATCACCACCTTTAGTTCATTAGAATTTATTTGCTTACTCATGCCTTTGGTGAATTTTGAGCATTTTTTCTCTATTTTACCAAGTGTTTAAGTTGATTTTGTCCAATCTCCATCCAAATTGTTGATTTGATTAATTTGTTGTTAGGATATGAAATGGACCAATAAGGAACCCCTAGACTTGGTCCATCTAAACTCTCCTGAAAATTCTTTCATATCTACACATGTGAGCTTTCGATCTAAAACTCAGAGCATCTGTCTTTTCCTAGAGCTTCTGATATTCAATTTTGTGCTTCCAATAGACAAACTCAGTATCTTCGACTTTTTCCTAGAGTGTCCAAGATCGCCACTGTCTTCATCACTTAGGTTTCCGGTGGCTCTGACTTTTCCCGGAGCCTCTAGGGTCGTTTTGATCGAGCCAAGGTTGGATTAAATCAAATTTGTGAGAATGTCAACAAGGCATCAAGTAGCACATAATCAGGAGTGATGTCGACAATGTGGAGCCAAGTAGAGAAATTTGACAACGGTGGAAACTTCAACGTGTGGCAATGTATGGGGAAGGATGTTCTTGTCCAACAAGGGCTAACCGATGCTCTTGAAGGGAAGAAATTGGCTAAGACATCTGATGAAGAAGGATGGTGATGGAGTGGAAGGCTGTCAGCACAATCTGTCTATGTCTCTCCGATGAGGTAAAGTACTCCGTGATCAAGGAGAATTCACCGAAGAAATTAAAGAGTGACCTAGAAGAATTGTACTTGGAAAAGTCCTTGACAAATGGTGGGTCCTAAACTGGCAGCTGTTCAGGTTGCGCATGGAGGAAGGCACACGGTGGGTTGACCATCTCAACGTCTTCAACAAACTTGTCACACAGCTGACTAGTGTGGATGAGAAAATCGAGTAGAGCGACAAGGTTGTCTTATCGACTTCATCTCTACTACTATCATGGAGCAATTGGTGATGAATATTCTCATTGGGAAAACACTCTCAGCTTCAATGAGACAGTTGCATATCTACTGGAGGGAATCTTTGAAAAAGCCATCAAAATCTTCATCTTCGATTGATCGAGCATTGGCTGCCAAAGATGCTACAGGTAAAAGGAAAAGTCACGGGAAGAATAAGGGCAAGAACAAGGAAAAACGTATATGCTATCTATGTGACGAGAAAGGTCATATGATAAAGGACTGTCCAAGGTTGAAGTAAATGAGGAGTGCATGCTCAGTGACGGTAAATGATTCGGACGTACTTGTCGTCAGTCAACCAGGTACTAACCATGGATGGATATTGGATTCAGATAGTTTCTTCCATATATGTTCAGTGAGGGAAATGTTTAACGAAGGGTCTCTACACCGAGCGCATGGTACTACTCAATTAGCGGACTGCAAGGGGTATGCAGTCACTAAGGTGGGAACAATTACATTGGAGATGTATAATGGAGCATGCCGCAAACTGACCAGAGTTCGGTATGTTCCCGACTTGAAGAAGAATCTAATATCTCTGAGATTGCTTGATGGAGTTAAGCGAGTTACTCGCTAATGATAGGTAATCATGAAAGGTATCTGGGACAAAGGTGGATACAAATTGCTGGGAAATCTAAAGGTGATGCAACCAATGTGAGGTCTAATACAAATCCTAGCCAGGAGAAGGAAACCATATCGTCAATGGTAGGTACTCAGATCTCAGTTGAAGTTGTGTGCAGAGCTGCAAAGAGGGTTACAAACTCTAATAGACATATAGGCTGAGGTGCAAACTGCTGGAAGAAGGAAGTCATAGCGGGCCCAACCACGTAGTACCAGTGAGCAGGTGGAGCTCGGAGGTGGTACAAACCTATGACGTGGAAGACTATTGGAATAGGTGGTGTGGTTAACCAAACTACATAACAAATGAGCTCTTAGATGGAGGGAACTCGGACACCAACGCGCACATCACAGTGATGTGCGTAAGCCCCTGTGGTGGGGGCACTCCCGAGGTGGGAGCGAAAATGACAAGCCAACTTGGAACGAATTCTTGAAGGAGCATAATGATAAAATTCAAGGTATAGATTTTTAGAAAAATGACTCATATTATTTTACCACACGTACGAGAGAACTTCTCCCCTCCCGTCCCCTATCTCTCTCCAAGGATTTGGACGCAGCCTCCATGGGGCTGGTCAGAGATGCAGGGGAGGAGGTGTGGCGTAACCGGTTTTAAGGCCGGATACTCCCTCGTGATGACTGTACCGGTCCCTGGATCAGTGGCTGGTACACACGAGTTAACTTGTATATCATTGTCATACATGCGTAAACAATTTAATAGACCGTTAAGGTCGATAATCTGATACCTGTAGCCCAACGGCTATAAACTTGCAGCGGAAATCCAGCGGAGAGGTGGCCCATCAGTATGCCATACCCGACAGGCAACTGACTGGGGTTACGCCCTAGCTTTCGCGATCGTAATCTTATCCTCGGATATTGCTGTCTTCTTCGTCTGGCCAAATCAACAAGCCAGGTGAGTACATGGAATGTACTCGCAAGCTATTCCCACAGGAGAAAATATACGACAATATTTCATGCAGGATATGAATCAGGGGATAGCTCTATCCTAAGTTGTAAGTTATGTGGAAATGTAAGTTCTTATTCGAAATACAGAATAGTAGATTCAAGGGCATTTTCGAAATCAAATTCGTCTCTGTCGAGACAGCATTCGGTGCTGGATAATCCAGCAGAACAGTCGTCAACTAGAGGCCGGTAGCTCCTTCTACCGCCTCGAACAATCCTTACAACCTACCCGCGCTACCGCCTCGCGGCCCGGGCTAGGTTTTCTCTTCTGCAGTTCCTCGCTACCAGACTGTAGCTTAAACTGCTCACTGTGGACACATCATGCCCACGTCCTTAATCCCATTTCCCAGCTTTCACAAACAAAACTCAGTCTAACCAGTGTGTGGCCTTACCAGTTCATGTCCATGACCGAGGACGCGGCTATTCGGATAGTTTTTAACACTCTGCAGAGGTTGTACGGCTTTACCCACAAGATGTAGTTCACCCTGGGTATACTGTGCACCGTATACTGGCAGGGCTATTACAACGAGACATTTCGCCTGCTTTCATACTAGAGCCGGACCCGCTAAATGAGACTTACCCCAACTCCGATTGTGCCCAGGCAGCCTGACACCACAATCCGGAGAAACGCTCATCTTTGTGTCGAACCTCTACCCACGTCTATATGGAGCTCACTAAGAATCTCGATCCATGTAGCACCGTGGGGATTCTCTAGCGATCCATATCCTACCTAGCACTCTCTTCATACTTCCCACGGGTCCGAACCCTAATATTAGGCGGGCTACCGAGTCAAGTCCTTCCCATAAAGGACATCTGGACGTACGGTAGGGGAACTGATTCAGCGGCACTTAGGTTCGGTCCTTAACTGATTCGAGCATGACTCCATATCCAACCGTTTCCTCAGGTAGCAACCGGCTACCCGACCATTTCATTCCTCATGTAGCGACCGGCTACTCTACCACCTCCAAACCCCCTTAGCATTCCTGCCTGAATCCCAGTCCTCCATCACTTTCTTTTGGGATTTTAGCAAACCTTTCATTTTAAAAGATTCCCTCGGAATGTATAACAAACCGAGGGTTTTGATCCCAATCCCATCGTATCGATAAAACTTAGTTTTTACTACAGCAGGACTAAGCACGGCTAAAGCCTATATTCCTACTTAGTTGGTCGGTCGAATACCAACCGACTAAATATTCCTAGGGTTACAAGAATCGGATTTCGGTACCTACCTCACATGCAACTACGAGGCATAACTAATCTAGCATAAAATAACGTTGATATTCACATAGCATGCAAGTTCACAAACAACATAATTAACTTTTACAAATATGGGATTCAACATGTTCAAAGTGGGAATGCTTGCCTGGCGATATTGGGTCGGGTCCTGGTCTCGAAGTTGATACGGCAACGCTTGAGACCTTCCTTGCGAGATATCGCAACGTCGTAACTACACGTCGGAAAACATCGAATAAGCAACGGGGTGAGGAAGAACCAAGTAGGAACCAAACATGCACTCATGAATTCTTAGAATACGTGAGCTGGTTTTAAATGTTTGTTAGGGTTTTTCCTAAAGAGGCAAGGAGGGCTTTATCTCGCATGAATCAAAGGTTTCTCTTAGAACCGAAAACCCTAGCTCATTTGGTTCATTAGCTTGATGGCACTTAGATGTTCTTGGTTCCTATACTCAGTCTTCCTAGGACGGAATGCACATACATTCCTTAGGTCCCCCACTTTAGGGCACTTTCTTTAGGTTCCAACATCACTTGAAAACACTGGGCGACATGTAATGCCGAAGAACCTCTTGAGTCAGTAGGTTTTTATGGGTGCAATAGAGTATTTATCTTATAGGACTTTAAGCCCTTGGGGTTTCTTCTTCACCTTCTCTTTTCTGATTTTCCCCACGTGACAGGTTATTGGGAGGTCTAGCTAAATGTCCATGGATAACATGCGAGGAATTGAAGCTCTTACATTAAGGGTTTTAAGACACATACCTACACCCCGTGCCCTATAGCTTTTAAGGTAATCTCTTCGGATTTCAGAGTATATTGGAGCTCAAACTTGTTGGGAAGTACTGCAGGAGCTTAGGCAAACTGCCTTGAACCTATTGTACAGAATATGTGGTTAGCACAAGTAAGTAGGGGGTTAACGGTGCGAATGCCCGAGTGTTTTAGCTGCTGCTTACATCGGCCATGCCCAGCGTCGGCGAGGTATGAAATGGGGAGGGGCTGAGGGGTTAGACGAAGTATGGCGGATGCCCGGCTAGCGTGAGGACCGCTCACCGGTGGGGAGCGATAGTGCAGCCGAACTCATGCCGCTACGCGTTACTCGGCCACATGTCTCGGCCAAACAACCTAGCCGAAGGCACTAATCTTCTGGCCACTAACAACTCAGCTAATGACTAGTACTTGCCCTACCAGCCACACACACACACATGAGTTAAATGATTTGAACCTGGCTGCTACCCATGCATGACGTGCTGCCGTGCAAAACTAGGGATTCTAAATGAATGCAACTAAATACGACGAACACTTTACACAACATGATTAGCATCTAACAAAAGAGGAAAAAGAAAATGGAGAGGGAGTTCGAGCTGGTTTGGCCAGAGGAAAATTAAGGAATAGGGGAGGAGCTCTGGAAACAGCGGAGAAGAGCGGACCTCGGCGCGGTATCTGCCGCGAGCTGCCGCGGCAGTGAGGGTGGAGATGGGTTCTTGCCGCGGCAGGGGAAAGGGGGCAGCGGCAGTTGCCACGGACTGCCGCGGTGGCGTTTTGGTGTTGTGGGCGACTATAGCGAAGACAGAGTCAGGGCTAGTGGGGGTAGCGGAGCAGCGGCCGATGGCGTCCGCGAGAGGAGGCGGAGTTCAGGGTTGGCTCAGAGAAAATGGAGTGCACGGGAAGGGAGCATGGTGGCGACGTTGTACCAGGCGGAGGTGTGTTACCGGCCCGCGGCGAGAGCTGGAGAGGGAGGACCGGGCAAGGCCGAAATGGGTGCTCCGACGAGCTCAATAGCGGACCGTAGGGCACGGGGCTTGACCGCTCCGGCCAAGGTAGGTGGCGAGGCGTGCCGGACTGGGGCGGCGGCG
Organism: Stipa capillata; assembly: GCA_019208055.1. Taxonomy (NCBI): domain Eukaryota; kingdom Viridiplantae; phylum Streptophyta; class Magnoliopsida; order Poales; family Poaceae; genus Stipa; species Stipa capillata. The sequence continues at coordinate 128,623 of JAGXJF010002627.1, read as the reverse complement.
TCTGGACCGAAGGCGCGCGGGGAGAGCGGATGGTGGCGCCGGCGCTGGGGAGTCCCTAGGGGCGGGCCGATGCGGCAGTTGGCACGGGCGGCGGATTTGCTGGTGCTGGTGCCGCTGTACAGGGGAGCTCGGGAGGTGGTAGAGGGGCCAGATCTACGCCAGCGGCCGTGGTGGGGCAACTCGCCGGAGAGGAGGAGCCAGCGGCGGGCGGCAGGTGGTTGCGCGTGGCGTCGGCTACGCCGGGCCAAGCAGCGGGTGAGGGTCCAGGGCGCGGGGCAACCCAAACGGAGGCGAGACCACGGGGAGAAGAGCGGACGCCGAGGCGGGTCGGCCGGCAGGCAACGAGGGGCGTTGGGGCCGGTGCTGGTGCTTGCTGGAGGAAGAAAAGGAGGGCTACGGTGGGAGGAAGTGAGCAGCGAACGGCGCGCTCGGGAGGGGTGGCTTGGAGCGGCGTGGTCTTCAACAGCTCGAGGTGGCGCTCGGTCTTGAGAGGGCCGGAGCAGATCCAAGCGGGGGTGGCGGTGAGTGGGTGCTGGAGCGGGTGTGGCACAGAGGAAGTTGGGGAGAAATGGGAAGGAGCTCAGGCTTGCTGGAGCAGTTGGAGCTTGGGGAGAAGGGGTGAAGAGAAGATGGATGAAGAAGAAGCTTGGCTGCTCGGTTGGGGAACTGGAACTTGAAGGGGAGGAGAGGGAAGAAGATTAGCTCTGGATTGAAGTCTGAGGAGATGGAGAGCTCGTGGGGAAGAAAAGGCAGGGAAGGGTGGGAGACGATGAAGAGTGCTCGTGCTGGTGTTGTAAGCCAGAGTGAGGAGGGATTTAAGAGGGTAGGCGAATTAGCTACTCAATGCTATGCTGTAGAGGTACGGAGGAGATGGGAAAAGTTAGGCACCTCTTTTATGGAGAATTGACAGCTCGAGTAGAGGAGCAGTAGGTGAGTAAGCTGAGCTTGGTTTGCAACAGAGAAGGCAGGCAGAAACGCACATGATCAAGGGCGCGTGGCAATGCTATCAACGGGATTCCAGCCGAGTTGTTGTGTTACGTGTTCCTAGAAACACAGTACTGGTGATGGAACGTGTCTCCACAGCAGGATTTAGGCACCGAAACTAGTGCCAGGATAAGACGGTACATGGGTGAACAGTGGGCCAAGAATCTAGGGTTTAAATAGAAGGGGACGAAATGTGCTTGGATGGTGAAATCCAGGGAGTATAAATGCTGATTTGACAGAAGGGTGGCTCATTGACTTCGAGTTGGTGCTCACTCCTCAGGTGTGCTCATGATTTCATGCGACGAGCTAATCCACAAGAAGGTGCTCGATGCTGCTTTCTTGAACTTTCTGAGTTGGGCATGCCCATGATTCTACATATTTGCCCTTCTAGTTATACGAGGGCCGTTGTGGAAATTTATCGGGATTTTTGAACAGGTATCTCTAGGGATTGCAGTGCCATGCTCCCGTTTATCCCGAAGTTCATTAATTCCGTATGTAGATGTTTTTGGTACTGGACATTGTTATTTTATGTTATAGTCGAGTTAGGAATATTATTAGGTTGTCCCCCAATTTATTTCAGCATTTTCGGGAATGCCGGAGAGGGTTTAGCTTCACGGTTAGGGTTTCAAAAGAATTGAAATTTAAACAGAAGGAAACGGTCGGAAGCTAGGGTTAGGGTTTTCGAAGCGTGACAAGGTGGGGTAGAGACATGGAACTCGAGATAAAACATTTATCTCGGCTTGGGACGTGTTGGTGACGAGGTACCGTTGACGCAGTGGCGAATACGGTGCGCGTATTGCGTTAAGTCCTTTTACGTGTTAGGGTTATTCCGGGTCTGTGCGTGTGTGGCGGGGAGAAAGGCTATCGCAGCAGAGAAAATGTTGCCGTGGTACTGCCGTGGTAGGGGAAAGACTTGCCGCGGTAGGGGAGGGGTTGCCGAGGCAGAGGCATGGCAGCGACGGTAGCTGCTGTGAGATGCCGTGGCGGGGAATCGGTGGCGCGGCAGAAGCTTGTCACGGCAGGAGCGGCTTGCTGCGGCAGAGAAGGTTAGCAACGGCGGTGGCAGAGGCCTTGCCGCGGCAGAGGAAACGGGCAGCGGCAGCTGCCGTGGCAAGAGCGTGGCAGCAGCATCGGCTGCCATGGGGTGTCGCGGCAGAGCAAGTTGGCTGTGGCAGCTGCCTCAGGCTGTCGTGGCGGGGACGCAAGGGCGAATGGTCCCGCATGGAGACCAAGGATAGAGCAGGGTTTGTATCCCTTGCTGGACGGGGTTTCGACAAAGCAGAAATCAAAGGAGCAGGAACAGAGGGAACGATTTTGGTTGCTTTGCTTTAGGTTTAGCAGGAGTACAATTTGGGTAAAAGGTTTTATTGGGGTGTATTATTAGCAAAAAGTTTTTGTTGGCCCTAATTTTCGAGTTTTGGAAAATCAGGTTGTGACAGGAGGCGTTTCCAGCATGATTGTGAGTGGTGGCCGTGAGTAGGGAATGGAATAAGGGCTTGGATTTTGTTCTCTCATGGTTTGATTCATCACCCCGGCTACGCCGTGGTTGAATCCGGCAAGCATGGAGCGGCGTCGGCTGGATGTAGGGATTGGCAGGAGGATGGCACGGATGGGGTGCACCGGCTTGTGCTGTAAACTGCACCTAGCTCCTCCGCCATGGACACCATGCAAAACGATGCCATTTGTCAGCTCAGGATCAGTGGTTACACACGCCAACATGCTGGAAACAAAGATGAACGCTAGTCTCTTTTGCGACGCTGCAACTGCCTGACGTCTTTTCCCTTTTTCTTTTAGTCAATCAAAACGAGCTGCCCAAGACTCACCCACGATCCCTCCTTAATCATGTGCCATCCCACAGACCGGGCATCATGGCTCAACTACTAATGCAAACCATACCTCGACGTGAACATGCACGTTTCCGGCTACAAAGACACGTGCAAATGTAATAATGACATCATGCTGACTCAACTATAGTACTATGCAAATAGAAAACTAACACGCAACGAACCACAAGATTAATACTAACAAATCAACCCCCTAATCTTGCAGTTTGTATTTTACCTTCCTGATGCCCAGCTTCTCCCTCCACTCGATAAACTTGATTCAGCCAAGAGCTTTTGTCAGGATATCCGCAAGCTAACCTTCGGTACTGATATGATCAATATCGATCTTGCCATTCTCGATACACTCACGAATGAAATGATACATTGTTGCAAAGTGTAATGGCTGATTTGTTGTCCACCAACAACTTGATCTTCTTGGGTGCTTGCTTCTTCAAATCTCCTAAGAGACAGCTCAGCCAAACACCATGGCATGCGGACGTCGTTGCCGCAATATATTCAGTTTCACAAGAAGAAAGGGCTACAATTTTTTGCTTCTGTGAAGCCCGAGTTATCAAACTCTGACCGAGAAGAACAATGTTCCTGTGGTACTCTTATGATTATCAATAATACCTGCCAAATCACTATCACTGAACCCCACAAGTTTCGGCTCGTGTTGATCCGATCCCTCATAGGTGCAGCCATAACCCTTGGTGCCACAACGTACCTCAATATATGTTTGACGGCTGCCATGTGCTCAGTAGTTGGTGCCTCCATGTACCAGCTAACAACGCCAACCGAATAAGCAATGTCTGGTCTTGTATTCATCAGGTAACATAGGCTGCCAACTATGCTTCGATATTCAGTTTGATCCACAGGAGAGCCATTCCCTTTCTTCCTCAACTTCAAATGAGTATCTATGGGGGTTTGGCATGGGTTACAATCTACCATTCCAGATAATGCAAGAATCTTGCAAGCATAGCCTGCTTGGCACAAAGTGATATTTTTGGCTGTTTGTTTCACCTAATGCCTAGGTAGAAACTCAGCAATCCAAGTTCACTCATACTGAACGTCTTCATTTGATCCTTGAACTCGGTTATATCATCCACACTTGATCCAGTGATGATCAAGTTATCTACATACACCCCAACCAAAAGAAACGTGTCACCTTTTGCTCTTCTATAAATAGCATGCTCAGTGGGACTTCTCTCAAAACCTAGTGACGCAAGTGACTGGTTCAGTTTAAAGTTCCATGCCCAGGGTTCTTGTCAAAGCCCATAGAATACCTTCTCGAGCTTCAATACCATCTCGAGGTTGATGTACATAAACTTCCTCAGCTAGCTCCCCATTGATAAATGCAGACTTGACATTCATATGCCGTACTTCCCAACCACCATGAGCTACTACTGCAATGAGTAATCTCAAGATTTCTAACCTGGCCACTGGTTTAAAAACTTCATCAAAGTCCACCTCCGACGTTGAGCATACCCTTTTGCCACTAACCGAGCTTTGTGCTTGATAATATTCCCTTCACTGTCCTTTTTCACCTTATACACCAACTTCAAACCAATGGGTTTTCGGCCAGCAAGCAAACTCATGATTTCCCACGTTTCATTGTCATAGATAGACTTCATTTCCTCTTGCATAGCAAATCTCCAGCACTTATGTTCTGTTGTAGCTTCATAGCTCATGGGCTCTTCCGGTGCTAGCAAGCATAGGCCAAACTTAGCCCATATCCACCACACAAAACATATCTGATGGCTCTCCTCTGCTTTAGGGGCTTTAGTACTACTGCTGTTGCTTTGCAGTGAAGAGGAAACGAAATGACTTGCTTGGTTCAACAAAATAACAAGTCTGACTCTTTTACACTGAGCTGAAATCTTCCAGGAACTAAAGAAGTTCAACAAAATAACAAGTTTCATATTTCCCAAACAACTTTGTACAATTGAAAGGTCTACAGAAGTTCAACAAAATAATGAGTCTGATGTTCTCCAAAGGTTCATGATTAGAATATATCTTCAGTATATACGTCTCCAATAGAGGGTTCAGAACTAGGCATATTCAGTAGTTCAGTGAACTTTGTAATGTGCTCATATCCATGCAAGTTATTTCAGCTCAATGTAAAAGAGTCAGACTTATTATTTTGTTGAACCGAGCAAGTTATTTCATTTTCTCTTCACTGCAAAGCAACAACAGTAGTACTAAAGCCCCTAAAGCAGAGGAGAGCCATCAAATATGTTTTGTATGGTGGATATGGGCTAAGTTATGCTTCTAACTTAGCAAGAACCAAGTTAGAGGAGCCAGCTCGGGTGACTCGTCACTTGGTGGTGATGCCCGCTCTACACCAGGCGTGCTGTAGAGGTCATTGATGTTGGCGTCTTCGGCGTTGTTGGTGCCGCCGCCGGTGGAAACATTTGGCTTGATGCAATTCTTGGAGTCGACGTCACCTTTGAGTTGTAACAGCTGCGGCAGGCGTTGCTCCTGCCGCGGCAGCTGCGGCAGACGTACGTGACACCGGCGGACGCACCCGTCCACCCCGGCGTCGCTAGCTCCTCTTGCTCATTCTGGTTTGGCACTTCCGAACCTGTCTCAGTGTCATCATCATAATATACAATGAACGTGTTACCGTTGCACCGGTGCACTTCCTTGTGCTAGACCTGCATCCCATTCCTAGCACTTGTCTTCATCAAAGCTTACATCACAACTGACGTGCAGTTTTCTTGTCTTTGGATCATAGCACCTGTATGCCTTGGATCCTGGTTCATACCTGACAAAACATACAAGTGCTCCGGTCATCCAGCTTCTTCACATGGGGATTTGATCCTGAGTATAGCGTGCCTTCATCCGCTCCAACCGGCCTCCTAATTGGTCTAGCTATCCGCGCGATCGCTGCACACCTGCGGCCGGTCCTGTAACGGTGGGTCCGACTGCCCCTTGAAAGGTCTAATCGCCAATCGCCCCGCGTCGTCACACCCGCGATCACACCGTTGGTCGACGTTGTTGCTCCGGAAAATGACGATTTGTTGAAAGATCACGGCCTCCTCGAAGCCGTCATCTCCTCCTTGATTAGACTGCCCTGAGCCACCTGCCTAGAGTATTTGATCCTGACCAAGCTATTTGGGCCACCTGCTCGAATCACCTGATCGCCATGCTCTACCTTGCGCCATGTTCGCCCGGCACATTACTGTGCATTGCTTGACACCTTGTAGATGCATGTGTGGGAAACGTATGGTGTTGTCCTCGCCAACCGTGCCCATACACGTCGATGGGCTTTGTCGGCCTCCGCCGAGATCTTCTGCACTGCCTCTAGTTCCAATCCGAACCTTGCGCTCTGATATCACTTGGTACAAAATTAGCCTCCATGGCATCGAGCCATAGCTAACTTCCACGACTAATACTGTGGCCGCTTGGTTTTACTAGTCACAATACCGAGGTCGCACAGCGTAGGATCTACTGAGGTTGCATGCAATAAGAAGATGACACCGATGTTTATTGACAAGGTTCAGTCGAAGCCTGCATCTCCGGGAACCGACTGCAGGCGCTCCACCCCTATATCAACGAGAAAATACCAAGGCTGTGTACAAGCCACGCCCTTGCCTACCAAGATACAGTAGACCTCCGACCTGGCTTCCCCGAGGCCGGTCGATTTGACCGCCGCCCTAGGGCGTTCTGATCGTCCCCTCCATACTAGGGCCAATCCGAGTCTCTCTCTTTTGTTCTCTTGTGGTTATGTTGTGTGGTGCCCCCTTCTTATATAGGAGGCCTAGGATACTTGAGTCCAACCTGTATCCTATTAGGACTTCTCATAGTACTTTATTACAATATTATGTCTTTTCTAAGTCCAACTTGTAACCTATTCGTACACATATTCAACACGATCTCAATAGTTCAGACATTGGAACATGATGTTTCTTCTGTGCAAATATCAAAAACTGAGCCATCTCCAAATTTAACTGTGCCACTAATTATCTCATCGAGCTCTGTGGATGCCAATTTGTCAGCTGTCATGTGGTTGCTAGCCCCTATATCTAGGTACCAACCACCACTTCCTTTTTCCTTCTGTGTAAGCAAGTCAGGCCACACTTTCTTCTCGTTGAGCATCACTTTCTGGGTAGTATCTTCAATGATCTGAATGAGCTCACACATTTCTGCCATGAGCAGTGCTGGTTTGTCATCTTCTTGCTTTTGGACAAAGTTGGCGTGCTCTCTCTTAGGCTTGGGACACTCCGACGCAAAATGTCCCATGAAATCACAGTTGAAGCACTTGATCTTCGACTTGTTGAATTTCTAGTGCTTCTTTCCATCACCTTGACCGCGGCTGCCGTCGTTCCAGTTATCCTTCGTCCCACCGCTAGAGCCTTCTCCGTTCTTCTTATCCTTCATGTTGAGCGACTCCCACTATGCACAAGTGATCATAACCATCTATTCTCCGTCCTTGTCGCGGCGGTCTTCGACACGAACATCGTCGATACGTCTCCTGACTGCTCAATCGTGTTGACGATTTGAGAGAATCGATCAGGGACGGCAGCGAATAGCTGCTCGATGATGGCGATGTCCTTCAAGTTTGCACCCAAGACACGGATCTCACTCGCCAGAGTGATTCGCTTCCGCGAGAACTCCCCAATCTCTTCAGTGTCCTCCATGATCATGCGATCAAATTGGTGCTTCAGCTACTGCACACATGCCCTCTTGACGTGATCCTTACTGATCCACATTTCACAGATGGTCTCCCAAGCCTCACGCGCCGACTCGCACACATAATGTGATTGAACCACATGCATGATGATAGGTGCATGTGATTAGACTCCCTAAAGGAAGAGCGTTGGAGTCTAATCACATTATGTTGACCATTACTTTTTAAAAGATGGGATTACGAGACCAATTTATAGTTCAGTGTGTAGGAAGCAAGTCATATAGTTCATTTTCAGGCAATTTAGTATTAGAAAAAAGTGGCGTAGCGAGTTGGTGATCTCCAACAGCGGGCGGTGTGTCTCGTCGAGGTTGTCCATCTTCACCGACTTTGCACATTGCAACAAACAGCAGCAGTGCGAGGAGTTAAGTCTCAAAGCCTTGCTCGCTCGTGGTGTATGGCTACGAAAGGGATGGATCGAGTTGATGTGATCGCAGTGTACGGTGACAATGTTCGGCAACGATTGTGAGGGACTTGTTGTGACCTACTATGTACGGCGACTGCTTTGGCTTAGTTTTTCAGTCCTATTTGTATCATTACCTATGTTTTTCCTAATATGCTACTAACTTGTCTAAATTATGCTAAGTTGCCTACAATAATATAGTTCCTAGTTGTTTATCTAGGAGAGGTTTAGGATGTGTGGTTTTGTACTTGATTATATGTATTATTACCTATGTATTTGCCTAATAGTGCTACTAACTTGTCTAATATTTTTACTAAGTTTCCTTGCCTAATAACACCCCTAAGTTGCCTATAATATTATAATAGTTTCTAGTCGTCACATTGTTGACCGTTTCACAATTGAGCCAGTGGGCCGGCCGCAGTCTATGCGGTGGCACGACTTTGGCCAAAGAGACGTAGCGAATATTATAAGTATCCTCTGCTACAATTGAATCACCTACAAAGAGAATTATGCTAAATGGCAGAAAAACTCAAAATTAAATAGGTGCACCAAAAAACTCAAGCTGAGAAAAAACAAGTTATAGTAATAGGTAGGCAACTTAACATTGATTGCACGAACAAGTTAGTGGTTTTTGACATGCATGAGTTGTGCAATTATAATTTGTTATAAATGTTTTGCCGTAGAGTATGGTGTTCGAGATGGCTTATTAAAGCATGTATTTTGTAGGTTTACACATGCAAGAAATTACGAGTTAGAAACTTGCTTATATGTTAGTGAAACGTGCTTTCCGTTCATGTAATACTAATTTGCTTCTATGAGAACTTGCTTTCCATCCTTTACAAATGTTTCATAGAGGGATTAGCTTTTCCACTTCCCCTTAGATATATGCTGGGGAGAGCTTAGCTTCTACCATTCTCCGAATAAGGTCCCTTTTTCCAATTACCCCTTTAGATATATGCCGGGGAGGGCTTAGCTCGTAACACTCTATGCACAAGTTGTTGGAGGCTTTAGAGCTTATGTTTGTCTTAGAAAATATGGGTTATCAACTAATTGTTCTTTGAAAGTTTGAAGCCATGCTGACTAAGCACTAAATGAGATAGGATTTTCCTTAAGAGCAAAGAATTAGATTGAGATTAGTTTGTTGCAATGTAGCTTGCAGATTGTATGGAGACAAAAATTTGCTCGCTAAGCGCATTTGGACCTCCTTCCAAATTCATATCGACTTGCTCTCAATTTTGTCATAAGTTGATTTTTATATTTTGATAATTTCTTTCCTTTTCTTTATATGTTTTCTGATTTTGCTTTAACTGTAAACAAATATGGGTTTTTTCTGTGCAATTTTGTTGTCAATGGTTAGGGTACTAGACTACTAGCACCTGTAAAGTTGCCTTACACTAATGTTAAATAACCTAACAATACTAATAAATTGCCTTTTAATTGATTTAAGTTTTTGGTTTTTTGATATTCATGTGGTGCATGTAGATGCTTAGCTATTGAACTGAGTTAGTAGTTTTTGACATACTGATGCAATTATAAAGTTTGGTTATTACAATGTTTGGTTGTTTATCTAGGAGAGGTTTGAGAGGTGTGGTATTGTGTTAGATTATGTGTACAATTAGTGAATTTGACTAAAAATATTGCTAACTTGCCTACCGATATTGCTAAATTTGTCTACCTCAGATGCTAATTTTCCTACAACATTTCAGTTTCTAGTTGATTATTCGGGGGAGGGTTGAGAGGTGGCATTGTGTTAGCTTATGTGTTCTAGTACCTATGCAATTTGCCTGAAATGCTACAAATTTGCCGAACAATGATGCTAAACTGGCCTGCCACTACTACTAAGTTGCTTTGAGATAAAACAATTTTCTCCCTTGTATACCTAAATTCCTTCTCCACATGGAAGAAGCTGTTGCAAGTCTTTATGATGACCAACTGGAACTGCTTTCTATCTTATAGCTATAATGACCAACTGGAACTGCTTTCTGTCTTATAGCTATAATTACACTAAATTACTATTTTTAATGAAAATTTTATGCTACATTGCTTTAGTAAAATGAATTAATCAATGTTATGTTGTCATTTCAAACATGCTTTGTTTACTAAGCATCTATAGGTTGCTTAGCATGCAGTATACAATTTCAAGATTTTTGGGACTCTTCTGAATTTGCGTTCTTTAATATCTTGCCAACCAAGCTTCTCATATACATTATATTCTGACTTTGTATGCATGCAGAAAAAGAAAGATGTATGATATTCAAATTTTGTATCCATGCAAAAAAGGAAGATGTATGTTATGGGTTAGTAAGCTATGTAGGGGCTTATCTGGATGAATTGTAAAGTTTGTTGTGGCTCAGCCAAAAGGAAGCATTCCTACTTCACATAATTTTGTTAGTAGTTGGAACATGAAGGCCATATTTCCACAAGGCAATTTTATACAAATAAAAAGCAAATTGATTTTTGGAGGAAATAAAAATGGTATTACAAACTTGCTTTTCACCAACGTTATTACCGGGTCACATGTTCAGAAGCTATGTATACACATGAGTTCAACAATTAGAAAATAGCAATATGGTAGCAGTTTTTTCTAGGAAATTTGCTAATGCTTATTTGGTTTTTATTTATTATACGTTGTTCTCATGGCTATTTTCTAGTGATTAATGAGCAAAACCAGCATCAAACTTCAAAGACAATGTAGATGGTTCATGTGGACCACTTTTCTCAGCAATTTGTGAATAATATTTTCTTATGTAGTATTTTAGCTTGTTTCTTCAATGAACTACTTTAGATATTTGTTTCATTCATGTATGTGCAACATGTTAGTAATACAATGTACGTGTTGGATGTGACCTTAGTGCTGCATATGCAATCTTATATGTGCATTTGTATCAAGTACTAGTTTTGTCATTCTCCACACCATATTTATTCATCAACTAAGGTTATAAGAGGGATTTCTAGGCGCACTTTACTTTTTGGCACCAAGATTGCCTTGTGTGAATGTTAGCCGACTAGAAAGCACCTCCAAAAAAGCAGGTTTGCTTCCCAGGTATGCTTCTAGGCTATGTTACAAAATTTGGGGGATTTTATCGGTAAGTTGCATTTTGATATCCGGATTGAGTTCATAGTAGATGTGGAAACTGATTAGTAAGCTTGGAATTTACCTTTTGTGCAAGCTTGTTGGTTGTGTTAATTCAAGCAATGTTGGAAAGGATTAGTTCTACCTAGGAACAGTAAAATAATCTAGGAAAAATTAGGGGGAATGTTGCTCTTTTAAATATGATTTGGGATAATACCCTAGGAGAGGAAGGGGATTTGCTTGTTGAGCATCCTAGAAGAAAGTAGAAAAAGAATAAGGAGAAAAGGTTGGGCTTCGGCCAATAATTTTGGCGAGGTGCGCATCAATAATGTTTCGGTGCAGGGTGAGGGGGACCATTGATTCTAGAAAAGGAATTATGGGTTAGCTTGTGTTTAGGGTTTCCAGATTTGGAGGTGCGCTAGATTAGGCACTGAGATGCATGAGCGCCCTATAGCCGCATCCTTTTTTCAAACACATCATCCGCAGTGGGCTGAAAGAAGATCAATTTACTTGAGAAAAGTTGGCCAAATAAAAGAAGATGGTCCTCTTAAATTCACTTCAAGCCTTTGAGCTTCAGCTCGGTCTGAATTCTAAACCCAACGAGGATCTTTGATTAGGCCTAGCGCCCAAACCCAACGAGGCTCAGCTGGGCAAGTAAGAAGTGTGTGCGGAACTACTAGGCTCCTTTCCCTCAAGAAGAAAAGACTAGTCTACGTTAGCATGTATATAACTACTGGCCTCCATCTAGTTACTATCAATTGCATAACTCCCATATACAACAAACTCAGGAACGAGGCATTAGTTTCCCGGAGCAGAAACCCTAGCTACCGGCGGAGAAAAAGAAGAAGAGAGCAGTTACCATCTTTTTGCTGATGTTTACACTGGTTTCTCTTGCCTCCGGTGGCTGATTAGGTGCTAGGAAGTGAGGGGAACCCCGGATCAACGTTTAGCATGAAGATTAGTGACGATGAGTGGTACAAATCTACTATATACGATGACATTATCCGTATACAAATACACAAGGATCTCCTAGATACCTGGAGCTATACCCGTACCGGGGAGAGGCTCTAGGAAGATAAGGAAATTATCCACAAGTGTCCGGGACTCCTTAAGCAAGGAAGTCAATCCCGACGTTTAAGGATGATAGGAGTCTTACTCGGAGACGAGTCCGGGCATACCCTCTAAAAAAGGACCCAGGGGCCCTGCGGAGAAGACATCCCAACTCAAATTGACAAGCTCAAAAGATCCAGACAACAACACAGAAGCCATACACCTCCATCCAAGAAGACTTCCGAGCAAGTAGAAGGAAAGAGGCATCCCGACACCCACCTTCGACTAGTAGTAGATCCCATCTAGATTAGCTATTCCTCTTATACTTTGTCTCAAGATCAATATAAGACAAACATGACGTAGGGTTATTATCCTGAGGGGGCCTGAACCTGTCTAAAATCTCTTGGTGCCGACGGACTCGACTTAGCTCTAGGAGTCTCTGCCCCTACTCTTTTTTTTACCACATATCACATAAGATTGATGGTTTACCGATTGTCAACAATTAGGTTTCTATTATGTTAAGTTGGTGTGTCCTTGCCGGTGACGTCCAGACAGTGGAGGTGGCAGCGTTGTATGGAATAAAGGTCTCTCAGCTTTATCCCCGTCCTAGTGTGGTTGTCGCGGTCAACACTAGGGAGCCAGTAGTGTTTTTGTCCCATGGATCGATGACTCCCAGTGTGATGGATTGTCTTCTAGTGCCTCGGTCTGACTTGGTTGTGGTGGTGGCAACGATGGTGTTTCGTCCTTTCATGCTATTGGTCTTTCCACGACGATCTAACAACGAATTAACGGTTTGGCATCCTGCCTCATGAGGGGCGTGTTCCCGGTCACAGTGCTTTCATCGGTCTTAGGTTCCTACCTATTAGGGTGGGTGGCTTATGCAGCTCTTCAAAATCTTCGAGGTTAGTCAAACTTATGCAAGTTTTGTCTTTTACGTTTTCTTCACCAGAGGTATGGAAAAACGATGAGATGCGAATGATGGAACTGGAGACGACGAGGTCAGAAAATCTCGATGTAACTTTTATTTTAATCGAGGGGCTCTACTACTAGTGTTTATTTTTTATTTCTTCGATATATTGTGCTGGCTTTATTTAATTGATAAAGTTATTACGTTGCTACCAAAAATCTAGTTACTACGAAAACTGACAATGTTGTAATCAAATGTTCATATGTACATGGATGGCAGAAGTGCATTTTACTGTTGATTCACGCTAGCCTCTTCAACCGCTGCGAAGTGAATGAAATCATTAGCTCTTTGATAAAAAAAAATACGGCATTGAACGTTAGAAAGCTCGCAGTGTAGAAAGCTTGATGTATGAAAATAAAAATATTATGTATTCTCATGTTAAATAGTGAAAAGCTCAAGATGTACAAGTAAAAAGATACGTAGTAGTATCTTTAGTTAAAACTCAATATTAATGGGCTAAAATTTTGAAAAATGCTTCACTTCATGTATATTGTTTTTCACGGTTGAGCACCTCGATGGAACATGGGATGACGTGGATGGCATTTTTGTTGGCTTCGGCGGGCGTGTTTACCGCGTGGTGGCCTCGACAGCTACGAGGCTCGGAGGCTGAGGCACAGAGAGGAATCACATGCTAAAACCGGAAATAGCTGGTTGTTGGAATTAAGCGCGCCTCACGCTACGCGCGATTAACTGTAAATTAGAACTACCTCTAGTTACTCCCTCAGTCCTAAAATATAAGACATATTTTAATTTATTAAAACAAAATTTTAATTAATAATTATTTTATTAATATATGATTTATTTAATACAAAATTATAATCATAAGTAAGTATTTTTAAATACGAATCTAACGACATCAATTTTATGTCATATAAATTACATATTAATAAAGTAATCGTTAGTCAAAATCTTATCTTAACAAATCAAAATATGACTTATATTTTAGGACGAAAAGAGTATAATAGAACCTTTCAACTGAGAGATGTGGCTATTCACTGGGGAGCTTTCTAACAGGTGCATGCCAATTAGTCCTTCCTTTTGAGATGTATCACCGTGAAAACAAAAACAAGCATGTCCGACGGACGGGACAACTTGAAAGATGTATACCAATGTTTCTTTATAGACAAGTAGTACTTAATGTATATGTATAAGAAAAGGAATAACAAAACACCAAGCATGCAGAACGCGTATAAGACATTGTCATCTAAATTAGCAATGCACACCGAAGAGAAAAGCTAGCACTCCAATTTTTCTCTCCTAAGAAAAGAAGCATTAGCATGTCCTAGAAGTGCAACCTCCAATTCACATGTGAGTATTGTATGAAATGTAAACAACCGATAAGTTATCAAATCCTCCGTTTCTACGAGAACAAAAACAGAAACACACAAACGATGTACGCTACGTGGCTTGTATGAATTATTTGGTAACTTGTAATAGTTCATCGTCTATATTATCAACAGCTATTGCTGACAAAAAAAGACTAACAGTGCTAATTTTTCTCTTCCTTTAAAGAAAACATGTTTTGAGAGCACAACCTCCAGCTCACATAATAAAAATTAAATTTATAACAAAATTGACAAAAGGCTGACACCATTATTTCTCTTCTTTTTAAGAGAAAAATATAACGTGTTCGAGACATACAACTTCCAGCTCGCATGACAAATGTCGAACCTTGTAACGCACCATTGTCAAACTAAAAAAAGGTTGGCAATACCAAATTTTCTCTTCCTTCTAAGAAAAGAAGCATTGACGTGTTCCAGACGCACAACCTCCAGCTCACATGATAAATGTAGAACTTATAACGTACCATCGTGAAACTGAAAAAAGGCTGGCACTGCCAATTTTTTGATTCCTTTTAAAAATAGTAGTACCCAACATGTACTAGACGTAATCTCTAGCTCACATGACAAATGTTAAGTCTATTGTGTATTATCAAAGCGGCACCAATAGATAAAGATATGATACGAAGTGCGTTCCGTGCTTGCATTCTCTGTGCGTGAAAAATAAAATAAAATGCTCTGGATATATTTATACTACTCATACAATGTTATTCTTCTCGACCTCTTACTCATGCGACATATCTACTTGAAAACCAAAACACTATTCGTGATTAACTGATCGTAGAATGGAAATGCCGCTTGTTGCTAGCTTGGACATTTATAATATACATCACTGCCAATCATTTGATTCCAGGCTCATTTCTCAAACACGTGCCATATACCTTTGACAGAAGTCGCAGTTATTTAGCCTGCACTGGTATTCCGAGGCGTCCTACCCGAGGGGTTCGTCCGCGTCACTCATCCAGAGGAAGCACCACGGTGGTACGGCGGCCGGCGAGCCGATTCCCCCGAGCGACTGCACGCAGCGTCCACCCAACCCAACCAAACAGGAGCGAAAAAACCACCAGAAACGCTCAAAAACACGTACCCCTCCATCCTCGCACCGAACAACACAGGCTCAGGGCACGCGCGTGGCCCCTACCCCCTGCGCCAACCTCACCCATACCCTCACGGCCCCCGAATTTAACCCGGCCGCACCGTGCGACCCCGCAGTTTTGCTGTAGCCGGGGCCCCTGCGCGGCCGAAAGCTGCGAGAGGGAGGCTGCGTGCCGCGCGACTCGAGTGCCCCCAAAACAGCCGAGCCGTGCGCACCCACCGAATCCCCCCACGAGGGGGAGAGGAACCGGAGCGACGACCCGGGCCGGAGGCGGAGCCCGAGAGGCGACAGAGAGCCATCAGCCATGTCCGCGTCCTCCCCTCCTCCGGCCGACGCGGCGCCCGCGAGCGGCGCCGGGGAGGCGGCGGCGGCGGCGGCTGCCGGAGAGGCCGCGCCCGTGGTGTTCTACTGTTACGAGTGCGAGGCCACCGTCTCGCTCCCGGCCCCGGCCGCCACGCCCTCGCGGCTCCTGCTCTGTCCCCGCTGCCGCAGCGATTTCCTCGAGGAGAACCCTAACCCTTCGACCTCGTCCCCTCCCCCGCCGCCGCCCCCGCCTCCCGGGTTCCTCTCCGACTCGTCCTCCGAGGAGCCCGACGATCTCGACCTCGGGATGGACCACACCGCCGCGCGCGCCTACCTCAGCCGCCTCGTCCGCCGCCTCTACGACGATCCCACCACCGTGGCCACGGCCGCGGCTGCCGCGGTGTCCGTGCTTCAGCAGCAGGGGCATCGCGGCGTCGGGCAGGGGCAGCCCCCGGCGCCCGCCGCGTCCATCGCCGCGGTGCCCACGGTCGAGGTGTCCGAGCCCGCCGCCGTCTGCGCGATCTGCAAGGACGACCTGCCCCTCGCCGCCGCCGCGCGGAGGCTCCCATGTGGTCACCTCTACCACTCCGTCTGCATCGTGCAGTGGCTCGAGATGCACAACTCCTGCCCTGTCTGCCGCTCCTGCCTCCCGTCCGCCGACCTCGAGGAGGTGGAACCGTCGGAGCTGGATCCGCAGCCCACGCGGATCACTATCCGGTTCACTACAAACCGCCGCCGCGCCCGCGGCAACAGTGATGCGGTGGCTCCGGTCGCGACGTCGCCGACTCAGCTGGCACAGGCGATGACTGGGGAAGGAGGTGCTGGACCCGCGAATAGCGCAGAAACTGTGTCTTCTGAATGGCCACCGCCCCCTGAGTCCGACGCCGTCATGTCAGAGGCCCGTGACGCCGTCATGTCAGAGGCCCGCGATGGTGAGGGCTTTTTCGATTGAGCCAGAGGTTAGAGTTTGCAGGTACGTTTTGTCCACTAATGTTCATCTTTTGTGTCCATGGAGCATGGATTGAACTGCTTAGTGAACTAATCAGGCGCAGTGAAACCAGGAGTTTAGTTTAGTCGAGTTACATTTGGTTATGGGTACGTTCTTTTATGCTAGTTGATGAAGGATAAGCTTCAATAGCTTATTATCTTATATAAGCCTGAATAGTCAATCACACGTAGCTGAACTTCGTGGGTTCTATGAAATTGAAGTTAGCTTATATGTGGTGATATATGTACTTTGTGTCGAGGAAGTGAGCCTAGCTCACTTGGGTGGGGGCATGGATGTACGATCTCACTACGGGTTCAAGTCCTCGTGGAGTCAAATTTGGGTTCTTATTTATTATACTGTCAGGGCCTCCCCTACAGTTTCCTTCAAAAAAGTATGTGTACTTTGTATTGTTGATTATATGCGGCTTGTACCTTGTGCTGTGGCACTTTTGCGAACATCTAAGCATTTGTCTAGAGTTTTTGTTTTCAATCAGGTATAGTGTTCATGTCCTCAATTAGATCAATGCTATACAGTGTGCATTGTTCTGTTGATTATATGTGATGTCTAGATTTTATGCAATGTATTGTTGGCTTGTTGCTTAGTTGTAACAAAGAATGCACTACGTGTTGTTACATATGGATTCTTGTCGGATGTTTGGTGCCCTTCTGGTTCTGTTCCCAGCCTTCAAGGATTACTGAACTGTCAAATGTAAAAGGTTTTTTCTTTTGCCTTCATAGTTCATAATTGAAGTACTGTTGGGATATTGATGGTTTAAAACACAATCAGCATCACGTTACTTGGTTAGTCCTACACTATCAACCTATTCTCACAATCAACTTACTCATATTTCATGACAATATGACATACTTTGACTGGTAAAGATTATTTGTCGTACGCTAATACTCATGTCACAGTTGTTCTCATAGTGTTCCAAAATTAGTATGCCTGAAAATATCAAACAGTTTATCTGTTCAGAGTTTTTTCTTTTAAGTTTTGTCACTGTGTCTTATTGTCATATATGTCAAGTGCTATTTTTTTTATTCATGCTAGCACTGCAAGGGAATCTAGAGGACTAGCATTTCCTTGCATGAAGTTTACAAGTAAAGCAAACCTCCTCTAGAGCTGACAAAGCTTATTGGTGAAAGTTGTTTGTCAGACTGTTTTTACTAATGGCCTATACAGATTTACTTGTTTTAACTATTAGAATGTTAACCGTTGTGTGTGCTTTACAGTCAATTTTGATAGGCAAAAACTGCGAAGTGAGTAGGTTTGAAGTAAAGATGTGATTTACCGAAGTAGCTGCAGGACATTGATCCAGTAGGACCCACGCATGACCTAGACCCTGGAGACATTACTGCGTGCGTATCACCCTGTCCTCCATGTCATTGGTTTTCTGTCCTTCAAACTGTGATTCTGAATTCCGACATCTAATGTTGTATAAGTGGGGTAACTGCTTTGCAAGGCTTATGATGTTATTTCAACAATTGGTGTGCAATTTTTAAAAAGCTTTTCCTTTTCTCATTTTGAATTTAGTGAATACTCACTAGTGGCAAACTCGCATGGTGTGCAAACATTAATAAAGTAAGGGCTGTTCCATAGGAGCAGCAATTAAGTCGTGAAATGAATGAATTCTGTCGAAAGAGTAAAGGGTATTGGTACTTGCTTGACTGTCATTCAGTAGCACCTATTTGACTTGTCTGACCAAAGGTCCACTCTCTTGAGCTTGTTGGTACCGTGCATTTTTTCTTAAAGCTTGCACAGTCTTTCTGTTGCTGTGCTCATATTCTCCTGCCATTTCTTGCCTTTTAAGCTTGCAAAGTCTTCCTGTTGTTGTGCTCATATTACTCTGCCATTTTGTGTCGTTTTCAGGTGATAAGGTAGGCAGGTAGCTGTTGTTAGCCATCAGCGAAGAAGAGTAGAAAGAAGGCTGCCATATTCGTCCTCCTTTTGGTTTCTGCTTTTACTCGAACAGAGTTGCCTCTGCCAAGTGTCTTTCTCGCTACATGATAGCGTGCATGTTACATGGTGAATTAAGTTGTGCTATGCAGAGACTGAGAGCATTCGTTGCATTTCTTCTCAATACCTTGTATATTGGTTAAACTTGTTGCGCAATAAATATGTAAAATTGGCAGTGTTTTACTTTTTTCGGTATTCTTCGACTTGACCTGCACTGGCAAGATAAAGATGGGAACCATTGTAGTCTATGGTGCACTCTACTCAGTGTTGATGAAGTATCGGAAGGGCAGGCATGTTAGACTTTAGATTGGTGAGAGAAAGTTCTGGTAACTGAATTCCTCGAGTTGTTTGATTGAAGCTAAGACTGTTTGTCATCGATGTTGTATTGTTCCATGGCACCGTGACTGAATCATCATAAGATCAAGCACACCGTCGAATGTTGAATGGGCAAGAGAACAATTGTGAAGTTCATAGGCAATGGGAACGTGACGACAGGACTACACTTTGATTTTGGTGCTTGGCGTTTGTGTCGCCAGTTAGAAGTGCAGATGAGACAAGAACATATGTATAGTGCCCTGCCCTTCCTTCCAGACCCTCCAATGAAAGATTTATTAGAAGATCGAGCATTTTCGCTGTACAGGATTCTGTAATGTGGTTACATTCTGTTGCCACTTGGCACATAGCTGAAGCTGAGAAAGAGCCTCTCTGCAGATGTCCTGCTGTGATGCAGTTTCATGGAGTGGCTGTACTCAGAATCGTAGTTCAAGAAAATTGCTCCCTTGATATATGTTTGACATGCCTCGTGCCTCAAATATCCCACTTTTGATGCTTTGTTGTCTTTGTATGCTAAATTTGTTCAAATATTCTTCGATTTGTTCAAATAGTCATACTGAATTAGCATCTGCTCTGCAGAACGCAAGTACAATTTGAGTTTGAGGAGCACGTCCAGGAGATGGGGATTTCGGCCTACCTCGATTCCTTAACCGTGGTTGTATTACGGCTTACAGTAATGATGTTTAATGTCAACTCCACAAACAGTAGCAAGATATGCTCGGCATTTCCTTTTCATTGACACTGAACAGTGGTCAGAATGTGAAATCACTTATTTCACAAAGCAAAGTAGAACAACTAGCATCAAAGCAAAAATTGATAGAAATTAAGATAGAGATAAAAGTTGATCAAGTAGCCTCCGAGGAGATGTTCCGTTTATATTCCAAGCTCAAAAGCCGACGCATCAAAGCTATCGGATAGACCGGTGTCAGTCTTGAATGTTATCTTTCCTACAGAACACTCAACATAAACCTCAACCAAACTTAGCCACAGAAACAACTCTCTAGTCTTGACTCCAGTAACCTTCTTTAGCTTGCCCTTTTCGACAAAAGCCGTCACCTCGGTGGCATAGGAAACTGTCTGCTTGATCTTCTTGAACGTGTGCTCCTGTTTCTTCTTCTGAATAATCCACATGAACCCACTCGTACGGTTATACCCGACCTCTCAATATTGTCTAGAGGAAATAAGCCTCTTGGGAGGCCAAGTTCCTGAAGAAGTTCGATGCACTTCTTATTTCCAACAGCGCTGCCATTAGCGACGTCCGCATCTGCATGGTGGGTTTCAATGATCTGGGATGCCATTTCTGCTATGTCTAGCTACAACCTAGGTGCTTGTGCTTCTTTCTGAAACTGAAATAGGCGAGAGATATGCGTACTTGTATAAAGAAAATAGTGATGCCTAGGTGCTTGTAAGAGGCTATGTAATTGTGAATTTGTGATGAGAAGTGTTGAAAGGAGGAGTTCTATATATAGGGAAGTATCAGGTGTTCTAGTTGCATGGTTTGTACCGTAGCGTGACAGAATTTATTTATACTTGGTACGGAGCCTGACTTCTTGGACAAGATCACAGGGACTTGTGGACCAATAGAAATGGTCAATTTAGTCATCTATGGCCAGCTCTCAAGTGTGCTATTATGGCGTTGGACATTAAGACATGTCAATGGTCAGAGAAGGCTAGACAATAACGTTGACTTAATTTATTCCTGACGACCAAGAACAGGAAGCCCATCAAGGAGAGCTGCCGGTCTCGCTCAGTTGGCGCGCACACAAGATGAATCAGTCGTACAAGCTAGTTCGCAGAATCTATATAAGCAGCACCAGCGGATCATATTCAATCACAACAAGCTTAATTATCTGCCTCTTCCAATTGACAATATTAGCGTCATCTTTTTAACAAATCAGTCCTAGACAGTGCTCACATGGCGTCCCAATGGTTGAGAGCCACCGTGCCGGTGCGGAGGTCGTCAAAGGGGACGTTATCTGCAAGAAGAGGTCTATTGAGCTTCTCGAAGAGCTCTGCTTCCCCAGGGGCCTGTTCCCACTGTCTGAAATTGAGGAATTCGGATACAACCGTGCAAACGGGTTCATGTGGATTGTTCAGAGAAGAAGAAGGAGCACACGTTCAAGAAGATCAAGCAGACTGTCTCCTACGCCACCGAGGTGACGGCTTTTGTCGAAAAAGGCAAGTTGAAGAAGGTTACTGGAGTCAAGACCAAGGAGTTGTTTCCGTGGCTGAGTTTGGTTGAGGTTTACGTTGAGGAGCCTTCCGACGGAAAGGTCACTTTTAAGACAGGCACTAGTTTGTCTGAAACTTTCGATGCAGGAGCATTCGCACTTGGAGAGTAGGGGGTAAGGCGAACGCCATGACTCACGAGCAAATGATACTACAAAAATCAAGTCTATGGCCAATGGTAGTACATTCAGATATGTGCAGAACTATATCTTTTTTCCAGAAAATAAGTGTGTGTTTTTAATTTCTTGTAATCCTCAAATTATTGTTATAGTTCACTACTTAGAAGCCTTGTTGTAGCTTGTTCAGTTTGTGAGCATCATGAAATGGTCTAATCGACCAATATATCTCATTGATATTGTTGTCGTTGTCAAAAATGACTTAGAGAGAGGGGGTGCGTATCTAGCACGAGTGGATTGTTGAAAGCATCGTGTAAGTAAAAGGGCGTGAATGACGACTGCGTTGTTTGGCGTCGAACACTAACACAAGTGAGGTGATGACGTTTTTTAACCGAGTTTAACGTCAACGAGATGTAATCCCGTTGAGGGGCGTGACTAGGCTCCTCAGATCTATCTCGAGGATGGAGTTGTCGACCAACGGGCAAGCCTTAGCTTAGAGTTCTCTGCAGCCGAATGAACGAGCCATCAGGCACGAGAGAGATCTCCTCGAGGAAACTCATCATGCCCAGAGGGGGTGACCAGACTCTTTGGATCCGTGTCAAGAACGAAGTCGTCAAGCAACAGACAAGCCTTAGTTTAGAGTTCTCTCGAGCCAAGAGAACGAGCCATCGGGTATGAGAAAGATCTGCCCGAGGAAACTCGTCACACCCAAAGAGGGTGAAAACTCTTATATTCCTCAAGAGAGATGATTTACAAGTGACCCACGAGATGTCTTTTATAGGCTCAAGGCATGTACAAATGACCCAACTTACTCTTGGTGGAAGGATAAGCTGAGAGTATTTTAGACTAATTTGGTCTATACTCTTGATCCATGAGAGAGAGAGGTCTTAATCTATGGTTCATGGCGTACGATGGGTGTTTGTAACGTTGGACTTTTTTACTTTTGTTTTATTTGTGTCTTTCTTGCTTCTTATGTACATTGCTTGAGAGGATAGGAACGGCAGCCCCCTAGTTGATGCTTATTTCATTCTTACCAAAGTAGCCCCCTTGACTTGTGAGTGCAAGATAGCAGTCGTAGGTCATCATCAGAGATTTATGTTATATTTGATTGTTGTATCATTTGTCTATGGAAAGACAAAGGATTTAGAGAAATTGCCTGATGCAACTTATGGTAAAATCGTGTACAAAATTCATTTGTCCATCTTGTAGTAAAATTGTTAGCCTCTCCTGTAATAGAATTTTCTGTTTTTTTCCGCTTTTCTTTTCGTCTTCTCCCTAGGTCGGGTGGTGCACGCCATATGGGCTGAGAGGAGGAATTGAGGCTCTTGCGTGGGCCCTGAAAAGTGATGAGGAGAGAAGAATGCCGGAGCCCGTCAATTTACCCTAGCTCTTGCGTGGTCCTAAAACGAGATCTTTGGCATCCTGGGCCTGCTTTGGCGCTACAAGCCCAGTGGGACTGCGCAAGAGGGTGATCGGGATCCAGTGGTTACTGAGTATTGTGTGGTCCTTCATTAGACTGCTTGAGCGGCTCGGATAGAAAACGAGCCACCGACGTCTCACGTTCTAGGGTTTCCTTTGCGAGTTATTCAGTCACCGGAGAAAAGATGCTCGAGTGGCGTTCGTGATGGAGCAAGTGAAGAAACCTTCGGGACGTAGCCATCGATACAACCGTATGAGGACGCGTGGGGGTCATCAACGAGGCCACTGGTGCTATAAAGTGAGGAGGAGAGCCCTTGTAAGCAGGCACCTCTCCCTAGCCATTTCCGCCGCCAGCCGGAAATGGTGAGGTCCCGAGGTTCACGGCGTCCCCCTTGCTGGCTGATGCCCAGATTTATGACAGAAGAAGAGGTAGACTATCCGAACTGCTTGTGGAGAAGAAGGCAAGGTTGCTAATTTGACGACCCAGTGGCAACGTCCTTGCTCAAGGAGGCTAGCAGGTCGGCTACGACCCGTGGGTGGCGTGCTTTGTATAGTGATGGGGCCATGGAGTAGGCACCGATGCGCAACAAGGAGAGCTGAGGGTGTTATGTGGCTTCGGCGCCACTGTTCGCTCCTGGAGACCTCCCTCTCATCACGAGGTGAGGTCCTTGGACATGGTCTTCCTTCGCTGTATCTGTGCAAGCAATGCGGGAGAAATGCTTGTTTAGTTCTCGTCCGAAGCTTGGTTGGTACTG
Organism: Stipa capillata; assembly: GCA_019208055.1. Taxonomy (NCBI): domain Eukaryota; kingdom Viridiplantae; phylum Streptophyta; class Magnoliopsida; order Poales; family Poaceae; genus Stipa; species Stipa capillata. Next base: position 105,101 of record JAGXJF010002627.1, on the reverse strand, counting down.
CATATATGGTGTTTGATGAATTGACCGACAATCTTGTCTTCTAATATAATCTCTTGGTTTGTAGACACCCCTAATCATTCTTGACTTAGTGTTACTGATGGATATGTTCGGCATGTGCACTGTGTTGGATTGCACCACGGATGTGTGCATATACCATGCATGTACCTGTATATGAAAAATTCAATTTTCGCTAGCTTGGTTCCACTATATTGCCACGCCAAAGATGTTAATTATGTCCTAATTGCCGCGCAACATTTTGTGCTTGGTTGTTTTCGAGAACTGGCATGTTGTACAGTTGCAGTCAGTTACTGTGAAGTTGTGATCGAAAAGACATATAATGCTAGCTGCTGCAATGGTTTAGTGGGCTTGTCGTTATTAGGGATTTCAGAAAATGGTGATGGTTGGTGCGGGGCCGCCAATCCTTGATTGGCTCTCATGATCTGTAAGTGGCCGCAAAGAAGGTATTCGACAGAGACGGCTCTCATGGTTGACGTGTATTCATGGTGAAGACAAAGCGAGCTTACGACAGAGCCGACGCGTGCTTCGTAGGTGTGCTCGGAAGACGCTCACACTAGAGGTATGTTCACGATGGAGATGATGCTCATGGCTCGCGGAGGAGGTGTGCTCACAATGGAGACGATGCTCCTACAGAGGCATGATTTCGGTGGAGACTATGCTTACGATGGATATGTGCTCACGAGAGAAACAACACTCATGACAGAGGTGGTTCTCTCGCCGGAGGCATGCTCATGGCAAAGATAGTTCTTATGGTGGAGGTGGTTCTCACAACGAAGGTGTGCTAACGACAGAGGTAACGCTCATGATGGAGAAGGCGCTCGTGGTGGGGAGTCAAGTCTTGCTGACTTGAGTGTATGCCTTGTTCTCGGGAGATCGTAAGAATTATGGCATAAACGCGGGGCTTGATCATGTACACTCCTTGGGATTAAATAAAGATGACCCTCACATGGAAGTATCCCGATGAATAAGTATTCCCATGATTTTCTCGACCAAGCTGGTAGAGAGAATTGGATGCGTGATGTGACTTGTGTTCACGGTTTGACTTAACGTCTGAATGTCATGAGTGACTAGTTCATGAAGCTCCTTATTCCTCTTGTTACCTGGTCTCAACGGTGTTTGTTATGAGTTTGATGGCTGCTTTCTTCTTCAGAACTCAAAGAACGGTCTCAGGGCCTAGTATTATTGTGGCCATGCTGAGCCCTTTTTGAGTGAGCTGCTGCGCCCAAGAACTTGCAGTTTGTTTTTGATTGTTACATGCTTTGTCTCAGCGGCTTGGACTTGAGGCCCTTTAGCGATCTTTTACTTGGTGTGGTTTTTTCAAGAACTATCAGCGTTGTCAAGACCCTGGAATTACAACCATTTATATACGATGCATAGTCTGAATATCCGAGAAACTATCCAACATACCACACGTATACAAACGTATGTATCCATCACCACTAGGTAGTCCGACACTGGGCCAACATATCATACGAACACCACATGTCGTATAAGATCACCGTTGGCCAAGCCAGGCAAAGACACAAGATCGCTATATGAGCTAAATGCAATTCTAAAATCCTGTGAAGACTTAGCGCCCTTCTCACATTCGACCAACAGAATAATCTCGGAGGAGCCCGGCAATGGTATCCACACCGTAACTTAGCTCTAAGGCTAGTGGGTCGCTCGAAATCCCGGTACCATCACCCATACCCTACCTAGCCGGCCAGCGCATCCTAGCTGGCCAGTGCATCATAGCTAGTGGGTCACTCAATCGAAGATCATCCTGCTAACCGAACAGAGAGAACAACTCTAATTCTTCACGGCTGTCCTATACACTTCAAATCATGCACATATGGTGTATGGAAAGCCACATAAATACTTAAATATCACAACAAAACTCTACATGAAAGGGTTTATAGATAGATAAGCATGTCCACTACACAGAGCAGTTATTTAACTTACATACAACATGACACGAATGTCGTTCTGAACAAAAGTAACAACATAACCAGCAGCTGGAACATTATAAACACATTGAGATGGCAGACCATGCCATCTCCCAAAAGCCTTACAAAAAACCATTTGACCAATGCGAGCAAACTATGCAACTAGACATTCAAAGCAATGTGATCGGAATCATAAAATCCCCCTACACGAGGATCATCTGAAGGAATAGAATTCTAAAATGAGTACTTTCGTATTCGCAAGATGCTAATGTGCTCATTCCAAGTTAACTTAGGCATGGCATGGAATGGAATCCAAAATGAGTACTTTCGTACTCGCAAGATACTAATGTGCTCATTCCAAATTAACTTAGGTGGAATAATAAATGACAACATAAGCAATTCATCTGAATTTGATCATACCATGATAAAGAGCTACACATATCATCTAGTTCATGAACCCATAGCATATTTAATTGAATCAAGTTAACCACTAACCATTCAAAACCAAGTCATTTTCAGATCTGAACATGTATGAAGAACTATCATACCAAATTTCAAATTATCACCTCGAGTTCATACTCAACTTAAAGCAACTTCGAAATAGGATTACACTACCCAAAATTCCAACATTTTCTTAATCATGGTAATACCAAGCATTTTAAGATTTGGATTCATATAACAACCATCACAATCAATTTAAATTTATTTTTCCTTAAGTCCTCCTCGACTTAAGGAAAATCTGGGATAAGGTTAAATCCACTCAAATCCCGGTAATATCGAGTCGACGGATGGTTAAATCCACCCTAACCTCGAACGAGAGTGCTCCGATGATGTCATGGGTGCATTGTTGGCCCACCATTACCCTTCCCAACATCATCGGTAGCACTCACGCCATAGGTGAAGGAAAATATCACAGGCCTGAGATCGGAAAGGTTAAATCCACCCGCCGAACCCCACTATGTGTATCAATTCCCGGCTCTCATATATTGCTTATTAGGGTTCAAGTTATTAATTAGTTGACTTAAATATCACAACCTTGCTGTTCATGAACACCAAACAATCCTACTCATGCTAGTAACAACATATTCAACATTTACCATGATCAAAAGCATCGAACAAGCAAAATCATCCATTATCCAAGCATGACATAAGTTAATCAGAATATTTTCAACAAGCGAGCATGCTTGTCTTGCTGTTCGGAGTTGTACACTTGTTGGGGATCACCCTCAAAATGGCCCTTGTTGCCCGGCTCTATCGACAAGAATACCGAACTCCGGAAAAATGACGAAAATGACATTCAATCAATACCAGCAAAATCATAGGTGGTATTATGCATGAAATGCATTCAAAAATTTAGGAAATACAATTATGAAAATAATGTAATTGGTTTCATTTAATGAGATATGAAAATTTCAACTTGTAGTTTCAAATATTTGAATTTGAGGGAAATTTGTGAATTTAGAAAATTTTCATAATAGGAACATAGATGAAACCTATTCCATTAAATCCTACACATTAAAATATGAATTTTAAAAATAATCAACTGATTTGCAGTTCATATGAATTTTCTACAAATTTTGCAAGTTTGAACCATTTTTATCCATTTTCTGTCTTTTCTCGATAAAGAAAATATAATGAAAATATTTTATACTTAGCAACAATATAGCTACAGAGTATGACATGTGGGGTCCCTAGTCAATGTTGACTAGTCAACATTAACTAGTCAAACTAACAGTGGGACCCCACATGTCATTCCCTGACATTTTCTTATTTATTTGTTCCCTTAGTCTATTACATGTGGGGTCTGGCTGTCATAAATTTCTTTTTGTTATTTTTATTATTTTCTATTAGTTTAGTTGTGGATCCAACATGTCATCCTCACACCTTTAGGTTTGCGTTGAAACAAGGTTTACATTATCCACATGTCATTGATCAATTAGAGCATTAATTATGTCCTAAACCGAATTATCCTAACCCTAAGCCGCCATAAATGCCAACGTTTGTACGGACATAATAGTCAGACCAGCCGTTACGTTTGTACGGGTAGCTCGGTTAGACCGTTGGGCTACCCGGTCTGACCGGCTAGTACAGTCGTGCTCCAACGAGTACGTGCACAAGCGATGCAACGATAGGAGGGGGTAGATGAGGAGAAGGGACACCATGGGAGCTCACCATGACACTGACCGAGTGACCTCTTAGGGCTGGGGAGGTCGATTGGCCAGCGGTGAGGTTGATGATGACCGGTGATGTCGGGGCAGATGGCGAGTGCGGCGGCACTTAGGGAGAGACCGGGGGAGCTTGGGGATGCCTTGGATGCTTGAGGAAGATCACCTCAGCTCTTGGGGGCTCACTGGAGAGGGATAGCCGGCAAGGCAGATCCGCCGGTGTTGGAGAAGAAGCCCCTGGTGCATGGTCCTTTCGAGGGCCTGAGTGCAACAAGAAAAGGAGGTGGGGATTGCAGAGGAGGCTCATCGCCGGTGTTGGAGAAGAGGAAGATGTCAAGGAGCTCAGTTGCCGGTGGAAGCAAAGAGGAGCTAGGGTTCCAGAACTAGGGAGAAGGAAGAAAAAATAGGTGTGGAGCAACCGAAATGGAGGTCTTATAGAGCCCAGAAGGGAGAGATAAGGGCGGGCAACGACTCTTTGTCTGTACTCAATGCGTGCCCCATCTCTCTAAGTCTCTTCTAACAATGATAATAGTGATGTCGTCTGTGGGGACCCACTAGAAAGGAGCAAGCCCCGTCCCCTCCATCAAAGAGCTCGATCAGTTGATGACCTTCCAAGCCGTTTGCATTTTCATGGCTCCTACCAAAAAACAATTTGCTGATGATGGCATGAAGAGGTCTCGCATAAATCATGCTGCCAAGAAAAAAGGCACTCAAAATACCATCGAAGAGCAAGATCTTGTGACGATAATTCTAGCGACTCCCAAGGATACTACCATGGCAAATCCGATCAACGCCATACCCTCCGCCTAGGTTGAAGTTAGAGTTTCGACTAAAGAACATCCACAAGTATGCGAGAAGCTCGTTGCTACCTTGAGACCTATGGTTAACACAGACGTTCTCGACATCATTGCACTTTGCGTGTTGCTTGGGTCTACACAAGAGCAAAACAATCGGCAAGCTCCCAGTATGTCGCCTTCGCATATGGGGGCAGGCACATCAGCCCTGTGCAACCATCACCTCCAACCATCCAAATCAGAACAGATCATCGGGCATCCCGAGAATCGAAATTCGCTCAAGGCACTCAACTAGGTTTTGACCCAACTCATCTCTCACACCTTCTGCCCCTTGGCTTGTGTGACTGTGATGAATGGAGCACCATAGTTCCACCCATTTTGAGTCAAAGCTTTCAGTGGAGCTATACCACAGCTCTGAACTAGGACAGATCTCAAGTAAGGCCAATAGTGCTTGAGGGGCCACAACAAGAAGATTATTGCCATAAGGGAGGGGTGCTGATGAAAGTTGGAAAAAACATCACCGCATGAGAAAACTGCAAGTTTTGGCACCGCCACTCGATCCAAGAGGACTTGACATGAACTTAGTCGCACATCATCAAGGTCTCGACACCGTTTCTCAAGTTCAGATGACGAGAGCAGTTATCAAACTTGTAGAAAATGCTATTGAGACTACGGACATGACTAACAGGCAAATTTGCAATCCTCTTTCAAGAGAAATCAGAGAAGCACTACCCCCAAATTCTAGCAACCCACGTTGAAGCAATACAATGGACACTCTAATCCTTTGCAATTTATTGAAGTTTTCTCCACAACAATTCGGCAGGTGGAGGAGGATCAACGTAAATGTGCAACTTTTTCCTATTTCATTAGAAGGAATGGATTGAACATGGTTCTATAACCAAAGAAACAATTCCATAAGGTCATGGGACTGCCTCCGAGAACTCTTCATCGCAACTTTTAAGGAAACTTGCTAAATCTTGCTGTTGAACAAGCTGTTCACCATCAAACAAGGAGAAGGAGAATTCTTATAAAGTTACTTCCAAAGGTTCTCGGAAATAAAGTGTCAAGTGGCCAATGCTCCAGTCACCACGGTTTGTCACCAAGGACTTGTTCTAGGGGAAGAAAATCGCGACCTTGAAATGCGCCATGAGGCCAACAAGGCAACCATTTTGGAACCACCCTAGAAACCTTCCCAGTAGGTGAACCACAAAAATAAAAGATTGCTAGAATCTTCATTCACAAAAGACCGTCATCTCCACCACAAGCACGCTTCCACCACGAAAACTATCTCTATCGTGAACACGTCTCCACTGTGAGCATGCCTCTATGTTGAGCATCATCTTGACCACGAGCATTCCGATGCCACAAGGATCGCTCCGTCATGCTCGCTCTTCGGTTTTACCAGGCCCTTAATCAAACGCCATCTGCTATGAGATAATGATTTCATACGAACAACCCCATTCGCTGGCTCCAGTAACTTTGAAGTATCCCGGGTCCTCTACCCCCTCACGAGAACGGGACAACGATCACGACCGTTTCCTGTTCACAAGCAACAAATCAGGGTGTTACGAATGAGCCGCATCACCAACCTTCAGTAACAAGCGAAATCACAAACGCGATGTAGGCCTATGAAACTATCCCAATAGACTTGATCACAGGTTCTTTCACCGGTTCGGATAGATCATTCCGGCCCTTCGACGTCATGTTGTCACTGTCTGCCCAAAAAAAAATCGCTGTCAATTCCTCACTGGTTTAGCATCATTAACACATCATGAGACGAAATACCCTCGATAAAAGATGAGCCCTGTGTTACTGTTCTCCCTCGAGAATGAACACGGAGTAGCGTCAAAGTCATATACAAAAGCCAGAAGTCTCAAAATATGTGTTGCCGATCTGTAAAAGAAAATTTTGGCTTGAAATCTCGTGGCCTATGCGAGGGCCCAGTCACTGACTGCAAATCGTCATATCCCGTCGGCGGCAAAGCCTAACTGCGCAATCAAAGCAGCCCGAGCAGGCATGGGCTCAAGCCCATCTTTGACATTTCCGGACGGAGCCCGCACGTACCAGACATCTGTGAGGGACGGCGCGGCCAAACCCGCGCTCCCAACTACTCGGCCCAGAAAGTGATCAGGCCCATACACGCATGCCCGGCCCAGCTCCGGTAAACTGCCAGCGCGACCCTTTCATAGCAAAAGTGGGTTCATTTTCTTAAAAAAAGGCAAAAATGGTTCATGGATACCCGCCGCATGTCCTGTACGATTCGCATCCGCACGGCGACGAGAAGTTTCCTTCTCCCGCGCCGACGTCAGCAAGGTCACCTTTTTTCCCGGCGGCGGCATGGAGAAGATAAACAGAAGCTACGTTACGTGCTGGACGGCAGATTATACCTCACGTGTCGCACATCCGACGGCCGATACCGGTTCTTGATATCTCAGCTCTTCTGGTCTCAGCCCGTTTTCCTCGGCACCTCGGCCCAGTCCCACACCTGCAGGAGAGACCGCCCGCGCGGGCAGTTCAATAGGCCGTCTTAGCTTTACAGCTCGTCACGTTCGTCGTTTCCTTTTTCCATATATGCACAAAACGTTGTCATTTTCCAAACACCATCTTATGCTGCCAGCAAGGATGCCCTGATTTGAAACGTGGAATTTTTCGAAAGATCCTCGGTTTTCTTCCTGTCCTGGGCATCGAAAAATGTTCACTCAAGTCCTTGTGTTAATAATGTGGTTTGGGAGTTCGTCGTTGACAAATTCCTGGGGAATCATGAAGATCCTCGCCAAGCAAGAATGCAGTAGCTAAGCCAACATCGATTTTATTTTCGGCATACATGCACGTCTACACATCTGCAAGTCAAGGGTGTTACTATTGTAAAGGAGAAAATCAATTCATGCTAGGAGGTTTACCTTCACGATGATGATATACGAACAAAGCTACCAAAAGAGAAAGGGCAAGAAATAGAAGGATAAAACAAAAAATAAACATAAGGTATGAACTAACGCTCTTTTCTTTTTGGTTTAGACTTATGCAAAAGCTAATTTAAGCTTAGCTGTCCAGAGAAACTTTGGTGGAAGGAAGCCTTAAAAAACATTGAATCCCTTTTTTTGGCTTATGAGATGTTAGCTTATTTGTTGTGATGAATGGTTGAATGTTTGTAATACCCTGGAATTGTTTGTGCTCTGTTTAATTGTTAATATTGATCTTCTCAACTGTTTTAGCATGCAATTGATGAATAAAATAAAGTTGAAACATAAATGAGTGCTAAATTATAATAGTATAGAAGGGCATGTGAAATAAATGCAAGATCTAAATGTTTTCTTGCCAATAAAAGGAGTTACAAGGTATCACGATCATCACATCACGTAGCCATACACCTTCACGTCGCTAAACTTGCAGCAATATCATCACATATTATGTCCATGGTACCATCGTCGATAGATGCAGTATTGTCCACACCTATTGAGCTGGCACGTCCTCGAGAACATATTCTCTTTTCTCAAACCTGTCGAAATATGCATCACATAGATCACTATCACGAATGAAATTGTGCAAACACATGCATGCATAAATAATCTTCTTTTGCTTCTCAACTGGGTAGCTTGGTATAGCACGGAGAATTCGTCATTTCATCTTGAGAACACCAAAAGACCTTTTGATGACGTTTCGTAGAGATGAATGACAATGATTGAAAACCTTCTTCATCCTAACTGGAACTACTTGTATAAATACAAGTATAGGGTACCGTTGTCCTTTGAATGGGGCTAGATAGCCAGTTCTATTTGGATACCAAGAGTCAACAAGATAGTATTTCTCTATAACTAGAGCAACAATAACATCACACGTTACAAGACAGCCAGTGGCTATGAGCAAAATAAAAAAATAAGACAAATACTTATACAAGTGAGTTACCTTCTGGAGGATGTGGATAATCATCATATTCCACCAAAGCATCTGACCACACACGTGTATCATGAACAGATCTAGGCCATCCAGTGACCACAAATGTAAACCTCATATCGAATCACATATTGCCATCACATTTTGATTTTTATAACCATGTCTGTTAATGTGCATCACTTTGAGATGATTGGGCACTGTAACATGAATGTGTGTCCCATCTATTGCTCTAATTGCATTCTTGAAATGGGGCCAAAATCATGGTTTCATAAGTCTTGCATGAACTATAGTAAAAGTAGGATCTATTGGTTTGATATAATCTTTAGCCATGCGGTCCAAACACTCCAAAACCTCATTAAATTTCAAACTAATTGTAGACGCACAATGTTCAAATCGGTCTACACCATTACTGTTAGATTGAGGTGATCCACATGTCCATAAAAAGAGGGCTAATGCTTCTATAGAGCAAATGCTATGAGTTGACTTGAGCTGATAATTGTTCACTAATGTTTCATGTAACATGAAAAACACTGACCTCCTCATTCTGATTATGTCGTAGAACTCTTTTGGATCCTTCAACTTCTCTTCAACCCATTGAATCCCTGTCATGGAAGGTATCTTCCTAGGCGCATAGGGAGCTTTCTGACCCTCTTCATGTACGATACAAGCAAGAAGAGACAATAATAGATCCAACTCTTCTTTTGTATTCTCGAAGAATACATCACCATCACTTGATTTACTAGAACTTGAACAAAACATCTGTCATTGCACACACACAAAATAGAACATGAGACCAACAAATCAATAATATAGGTTCATGACATTACAACCTCAAATAGCGCCAACACAAATCAACATAGTTTCATAACATTACAAGTTCACTAGACAGTACAAATAATAAGGTTCAAGACAAATTAACATATGTTCATAACATTACAAGTTCACTTGACAATGCAAATAATAAGGTTCGAAGGAACCAACGCATAAGAAAGAAAATAGTGATATCTAATGCTTCTTCTTCTCCTCCAATGTCCTCTTGAGTCATCCAAGCCTAAAACGAGGTGTCTCTAAAGTGGTAAACACATCACGACATTCCTTCTTCATAAATAGCTGTGTTGCATAGAAATGCTCGTCGCTCCCTGGCTCAGCTCCATCCTTAACCACTAAGGCTAACATCTCTCTAATCTCCTGCCTCATAGGATCAACAATGATTTGAGAGGTTCCAGAATGTTTGCTCTGTATTTGGTCCAAAATACAGTCAAGCCTAGTAGTACTGTCACTCTTCTTTCCACCCTTCTTTCGCACAGGTGTGCCATCACCAACCTCCTCCTCTTCAAATTCTCCACTAGAATGATCATCCTCAAGGTTAACATGAGAGCGTCCTCCCGGCAGCCTCGCATGTTCATTTGTAACACTATGAGAATAAAAATTTATTATCATTTTGTCCTCGCTATCAAGTGGAGCAATCCGAAACTTGGTCGCTTTTGGACATTTCTGAAATTTTTTATCACAAAACCACATTAGCACTACATCAACATTACGAAAATCGAAGAAGTAAGGAAAATAATATGAAAGTGAGCATACCTGAATCTCTAAAGCCGACCTAGCAATGATGTTACTCATAGGATCCCTTCCTAGGTCAGATGCATGCTGGTTTAGTGACTTCCAAATATTGTAGTCTTTTTTTAGCGTCTTCCATCTATTTTTGAATTGTTTCCGCTCATATTTTCTCTTTGTCCGCTCATTGAACTTGGTGATCAAATTGTTGTACCCAACATTGTTCAAACATTGGTTAGGTCGATTATTGGCTCGCACTTCCTCCACACATATGTCAAGAAAAACCCTATGAGCGACGGCATCCCAAGTAACTTTCCCAGATTTCCCTTTATCCATCTATGTACATGGCATAAATACAATAGCTCGTTGTTAATTTTTGCACACTATCATAAAATCCATTCACAATTGTCACTATGGTACTCATTATTGAATTCTTAGATGAAATACACACATGACAAGATATTACGAATGAAGATTTCTCTACAATTCACATGACTTTGCACAAAACAGCAAATGTAAAATCATTGCAATACATTGTAAAACTGCTGATTCTAGCTGAAATAAGTTTTTCATAATCAAATTCATATAAATTCATACACAATCATACACATTTCATACATTCACCTCATATATTTCATGCATTGCATCATATATTTCATACAACAGTCTAGCTGTAATATTTTTTTTACCTTTACCTTCACCTCACGGCTGAACAGAGGAGGGAGGGAGGCGGGGGCGGAGTCGGACGGCGGAGGCGGGGGCCAGAGCGGATGGCGGAGGCGGCCGAGGCGGACGGGACTGTGGCGACCTCCGGGGTGGGGCGGAGGTGGTGGACGGCGGTGAGCTTCAAGTTGAGGCGGATCTGGGCGGAGGCGAGTCGTGGCGGATCTGGGCGAAGGCGGGTTGGGGCGGAGCCGAACGGGACAGAGGCGGAATGGGGGGGAGGAGCTGGTTGGATCTGGGAAGATGCAGGAGAGGGGCTTCAGCACTAGCGACAGAGCGGCGGGGGAGGAGGAGGGCATGGGGCGGTTGGTGGCGCAGGTTCGTAACAGAGAGAAGAGAGGAGGGCAAGGAGCCAGGTGCAGGTGCTCGAGACGGGGTGGGGAGAGGTGAGGGAAGACGGTGGCATTCCTCGGTAATTTGTTCCCCAAGTTAAAGGGCAATTTCATATTTGGTAGCACAAGGAGCTTGGGAAACTGCTAAAGACCAACTTTTCGCTACCAATGGGAAAAAGAGGAGCTTCTTGGTATCGGTTGGGCCTTTTTTTCAGCTTCAAGCTTCCTACAGCCATAAGCTCCCACATAAGCTCAAAAGAAGGGCCCCTAAGTCTACTATAGACCATGAACCAAGTCTATAAACCAAGTTGACTAAGCTACCGTTATTTTTTCTTCCCATCAAGGACATGGCGAGTCTTTTGCCTCAATTCTTTGGCCTATAAAAGGCACCTCATGGATCATTTTAAACTTATTTTTCACTTGAAATGCAAGCTCTCACCTTTACTAGGTGCGGCCGAGTTCCTCAAGAGGTCTCTCTCGTGTTAGAAGGATTCTCCGTCGGCGTGTGAGAAGTACTTCCAATGTTCGAGAAGTTCTTCTAAAGCACGAGGACGATACTCTAGTCAAGGATCCGAGGTACTAATAGCTGCATTCCTCAACAAGACTACACCTCCCTGAGTCTGAACCCAGTTAATAAATATTGCCACGTGTCTCTCATGTTAGTGTTCAACACCGTGCATCACAGTCATTGCTCACACCTTTTTACTTATTCAACGTTCTCGATTCTTTGTCTGTACCCTCTTTCTTTAAGTCGTTTCTAACATTGAAAATACGTACTCTCCCAAAAAATTTATGCATGACATGAGATTGCAAAAACTAAGAAAAATTGAGGTGAAGAACGAACTAATTACCAACACAATTGCACAACTGGCTAGGATAGTAGAGCTAGAACTAGACGGAGAGGAGAATTGAGGTAGACAGCTAGCTTAGCCGATAATTGGGCTAGAGTGACCAGTGATGAGGGTGGAGCCGTAGAGGATCGGCGTGTGCCACGCGTCGGGAGCACAAGCGACAGCGCAGCAGCGATGCCATCTATTTTTCTCACGCACATGGTTTGGTTCGATTCAATTGCATCTAGCACAACCATACGAGGTAAGGCACACCTCCATCCATCTCTTCTACTTGCATCGATGGACTAATGGGCCATGCCCACGCACACACATGGACTGGGGGTGGAAAATGGAGTTGTGGGCTGTGCAGCCATGGTTAGGCTCGATGGAGGGTGCACTCATCATGGTCCATCTTGGTGTACTAGGATAAATTTTGATACTAGATACTAGTAAGAGAATTGGGCCCGGTGCCTATTTACCAGGGTCAGCCCATTGGGCTGTCCCTGAAGGCGGCCTTGACGGCTCGACACAGTCACGCATGGGAGGGTCATAGGAGCCTTGACAGAGCAGTGCATTGGAGGGTCGCGAACTCGACGAGCTACACAGGCGAGGATGGTGGTGGCCGCGAACAGTCACGCACGGGAGGGTCACATGAGCCTTGACAGAGCAGTGCATTGGAGGGTCGCGAACTTGACGAGCCACACAGGCGAGGATGGTGGCGGCCACGAACAGCCACATGGGAGAGGTGGGGAGTTGCCTTGGTTATCGGGGAGCGCAGTCACCGGGGGTAGATGCAACATGGGGATGATGGAGTGGAGGAGCAAAGGAGGGCCTGTATCTGTTTGGTGGTGAGCAAGGGGCACGAGGAAGTGACAGCTGTATCAGAGTTTTAGGGGCAGTGTGGTGGCTATTTTGGAGGAAGAGTTAGATAATCGGGCCAGGTCAGGCCATTTTTGGGCTGTTAATTGAAGCCGTGTCCGGCCCAATTTGTTTGTCGGGTAGTGAAATGAGACTTGAGCCTAGCCCAAAAGGAAAGCCTGGTCCGGCCTGACCCGAGAAAAACAGGCCGGGCTCGGACTGGGTCATCAGACTAGGTTGTTTATGTCAGGTTTAATTTTATTTTTATACCATCGTATATATCCCTTGTATACTACATGAGACGAGTCGACAAACTCATGCTGGCTTGGCCTGGACCCAGACTCATCATAAATCCCTGCTAGCCTGGCCTGGATCCATCCCGGCAGGCCTAAAATCGAGCGCCTAGGCGTGCGGCCAGCCTGGAATGCTAATCCCACTTAAGAAGAGAGAACAAGTAAAGATGCGCAGCAAGCCAGCAACAACAAGGTAGGCGGTGCCGTCGCCGGAGGCCAGCCCGCCGCCATGTCGAAGCTCCACCCCCGATGCAGATTCCGAGGAAGTCGAGCTCCTAAGCTTGGGGATGGCGAGTTTTGCCGCTTCCGCCACGGAGCTCACGGGCCTGCACCCATCTCGCCACGGAGCTTGCCGCCTCCGCCCACATGTTGCCTCCTGCCGCGAAGCTCGCAGCTTCTATCCCCGCCACGCCGGTTCCACCATGGAGTTCACCGCCTCCATCCCAAGCTCCGCTTCCATCCCCATCTCGGCGCTCTCATGCAGAGGTCACCACAAGTTGCATCCTCCCCTTTCGTTGCATGCAAGCTCCGGCTAGAGCCCATGCAGGCTCGATGGATCTATGTGTGAGAAAGCTTGGAGATGCATCGATCTGTACTTTTCTTTTCTTTGGGAAAGAATGAAGCGGTCTATACAGGGGTTAGATAAGTTTTGTGACTTTTTTTTTCTTCTTCAACAAGATACTAATTGATGTGAATTGCTTAATACTCTACCAACCCAGGTGACTAACCAAACACCTCTATCTCAGGCTAGCCGGATCAGGCAAAAAAACACCAAAATCTGAAGCCCATGCCAGGCAACACTTTTTCCCAGGCATAGGGCAGGAACCAAACAGCCTCTAAGGGCCTCTTTGAATTGAAGATTTTCAAAGAAATTTTGTAGGATTTGAATCCATAGGTTTTTTTCCCCACGGAGGCCATTTAAATCGTAGAAATGAGGTCATATGAATCCTACGAAATTCCTATGGAATGGCTCGATCCATAGGAATTTTGGAGGAATTCTAACATGAGCTTAGACCTCATGGAAAATTTACTTTGTGTCATGCATGAACCTTCTCTTTCTTCAAATTTCTGTAAAATTCCTGTGAAGTATCCAAAGAGCTGGTTTTGCATATTCCTGTATTTTCGTTTTCTTTAGGATTTCACAGGCCATGACATTTTATTACTGCGTTTTTTCTATTCCTGCATTTTGAAAATCCTACGTTTCTAAAGAAGTCCTAAATGACCCAACAACTACTACTTACTGATATTCTTTAGGAACCTGGCTGATCTGATTAACTCTGCTCAAATCCACTGTATGCATATTCCAAGATCAAAGTCGCAACCAAGAGTTCAAGAGGCAGCTCTCTATCCCTAGAGAACGAGTGAAGGAGAGCAAGTAGGGACCATGACCAACTAGAAGACAATGCGTCGATGGCCACACTGATGCCTCAAATCCAATCGAACAGTTGGAGCCTGGAAGCAGAGGCAAGTGGTCTACTTCTGAGATGGACCTAACATAACACAAGGTGGTAGCAGGGGAACATACCAGATCACAGGCAATGCGACTGACAGGATGCAGTCATGCAGCTCCACCATAAGTCATGCCTCCCGGCTCATCACCATGCCGGGTGATATATGTTTCCTGATCAATCCCGCCATCTGATGGCAATAGGAATTTCGTAGTAAGCAGATCGATGAATAAATAATCGAGATAATTTGATGAACTACTCCATTTGTTCGAGTACGTAGAGGAGGAAGCGTTACTCCACGTCCTTTTAGAAACAAAATGATACCGAAGGAAGATGAGAACAGTTACACCTGCATATGCAGGTTGCAGCAGGGTGCATAATTGCTAGACTTATCCACAGTGATGACCCAACTTGCGGGGGTGCAAACTGTGCGTTTCTCACGTCTGCAAGGAACCATAAATGGGACGCAGCGGTCAGCCCTACATATGTCCAATTAATATCAGTAAAGTACAAACACGCTTAGGAGCTGTATCATGCTAAGCAGATCTCAGGTCACAGCCGCTTAATCACCTGGTGGATTAAAAAAGGGTGCAGGTCATACCATGGGTCATGGGTCCATGGCTTGTTGACCACACTCACTGCTCATTTCTTAAGGTCATACCATGGGGTCAAACTCTAATTTAAGACGTGACGAGCTCACGTCTTCTATTTGTCCATGATTTAGCTAACACTTGCAAAAAATATTGAATCACAGAGACCAAACCAATTAAGATAGGAAGGACTACATCAAGAGTCAGTCTTGAGCCCATAACTTTTTTCCTTAGTGATGAATGAGGTCACGAAAGATATACAAGAAGATATCCCTTGGCATATGCTCTTTGCTGATGATGTGGTGCTAGTAGACGAGAGCAGGATGTGCGTCAATAGAAAATTAGAACTGTGGAGACAGACTTTAGAATTAAAAGGGTTTAGACTTAGTATAACCAAAACCGAGTATATGAAGTGCGATTTTAGTGGTGTTAGGTGTGATGATGGAGAGGTTAGTCTAAAAGCACAAATAGTGCCTAAGAAAGACTTTTCGATACTTAGGATAATGCTACAGAGCAATGATGGTATCAATGAGGATGTTAGCTACAGAATCAAAGCGGGGTGGATGAAATGGCGGCAAGTATCTAGCATTCTTTGTGACAAAAAGGTTTCACAAAAGTTAAAAGGTAAGTTCTATAGGATGGCGATTAGACTTGCGATGTTGTATGGAGCAGAATGTTGGCCCACTAAAAGAAAACACATCTAATAGATAAGTGTCATAGAGATGTGTATACTACGGTGGATCTGTGGTCGTATAAGAAATGATCGGATTCGGAATGAGGATATACGTGATAGGGTAGGGGTAGCACCGATTGAAGAGAAGTTTGTCCAACACCAACTAAGATGGTTTGGACATATCCAACGAAGGCCTCCAGAAGCACCGATGCATAGCGGTATTTTAGGATCTATTGACAATACTAGAAGGGGCAGGGGGTGACCAAAGTTGACATAGGAGGAGGCAGTAAAAAGAGACTTGAAATATTGGAATGTATTTAAGGATTTGTCTCTAAATAGGACCGCGTGGAAATTAGCGATCCACGTGCTCAAACCATAATATTCTTTTCAAACCTTTTTTCTTTTACCTTTTGGCTCATGTAATTTTTATTAGGTTTCATCTTTAGTCTATCCTAGTTTATTTGGGACAAAAGGTTTAATTGTTGTTGTTGTTGTTGTTGTTGTAGAAGAGACAAAAAGCATGGACATAAGCATATTAAAAGTTTAGTAATTATCAAACAAGAGTAATATTTTTTATCATGGCTAAACAATTTAATAGCGTATACTTTAGACACGAACCAAATACAACCTTATACTTTGTGCTTCAGAAATACTCTTTGCAGGTGCCGCACAAAAGGGAACATCCACGCATGCAAATATAGACCATCGGCTTATTTAAAATCACTAATGATATGGAAGTGTTTTCTTTAAGTACACTATTATCCATATACATGTGAAAATTCTATAAATTTGTGTACATATCCTAAAACGGCATGTAGTTGACAATGGACAGAGTACGTGGTAGAAAACGTATATGATATATTTTTGGATTTTTTCTCATAACTTTCTAGGGTGCTTGTTGGTAGCACAATAACACCGCAAAACTTGGTAGCATTGGGGCTCCTCTCCATTTGCTCATATTATATATATATATATATATATATATATATATATATATATATATAATAGTTGACATCACTATCATGCTTTTATCTTCTTTTCATGTTTATCATAATGCCTCTTCTTGTGAGCAAATGAGCAGATCTGAGCTGATATCACGAGACACGAATGAGTGCGTACAATATGGAAAACGAAGTAGATAAGTATAATAGAGAATATCAAAAACAATAACGATGATATAATCACGATAAGGGAGAGCAGATTAGCAAATCCCACAATACAAGTAGCAATGTCATGAAAAAGTAAAGTGATTCCGCTCTGTCACAATCCTTTAGAACCTTTCAGACCCACATAATATGGCTTTATACAGTGTTCTACCTAATAATCATTATTGTCTAGAACCCTTGGTTGGATCTATTTGAAGTACAAAAATCTTAAAGTACAGGAATAAAAGAGACATATGACTAAAATGACATGACTTTTCTATAAAAAACAAAACTACAATAATTGCTCAAAACGTATGTTTGGAGCTTTGATTTGCAGGATTTAAAAGACATAGAAATAGGAAAAATATAGGAATCAAATATCATGACATGTTAAGTCCTATAGGAATTGAAATCATAAGTAATAGAAGTTGTTCAGTTGCACCAAAGAAAAAACGCAAGAATTTTCTTGAAGGATTATGTGTCTACAATAGTTGTTATAGACTCGAAAGAAAATTTTCATGAGGTTGGATTCAATTGAATTTTCCTTTGAATTACATGCAAAGTAGTTCATAAAAAAATTCTTATGGTTTTCAATCTTATGAATCAAATGAGTTCTATATAATTTCTTTATAAATAGAATACTAAAGAATTTCTATAAAATTCGTTTGAATAAAAGAGGCACGAATGATCAGGCTACGAGTCACGTGTCACATGACTTAGTTTGATTTTACTATTTCTTCGTTCGGGTGGAAAGTTAACTGAAACTTAACATGAGGCAGTGGATAAAGTGCTGGTTTTCACGTTAATGGTTTCCAGAATTTCACCAAAATAGTGGGGCTTTTTTATAAGAGAGCTTCTATTTATATGTTATCTGGAATTATTTTTCATTTCGGTAGCTCTTTAGATCAATATCAGACGTTCGTATCTTTACCTCACTTTCTCTACTACTATAGTGTACCAAGTTTAAACTTTTGAATTTGCATCCCGTTTCTCTCTCCTCATAAAATCCAGAAATCAATATCAACCGTTGATTCAACTCCCCATGTTTCTGATCTACGGTCGGATCCCTACCAGACCGAATCCAACGGTTAGGATCTTCCGGATTCGCGGTCGTGCAGCGCACGCAGGTTTAGGGCCTCTTCTCCACACGCGTGAACTGCAGAACACCCTAGATCCAATCGAAAACATCAGCGCTCAGCACCTCCGCGCTCACCGTCGCCGCTCCCCGCGCCCGCCGCTGCTTCCCGCTCCCCCCGCCTCCCATCACCACCGAGGCGACCGCCGCTCCTCCCGCTACCACACGCCCATCACCGCCCGCGCCGCTCCCGGTGCCCCCGGCCGCCGGTGCTCCCCGCGCCCGCCGCCTCCCATCACCACCGAGGCGACCGCCGCTCCTCCCGTTCCCACACGCCCATCACCGGCCGCGCCGCTCCCGGTGCCCCCCGCCGCCGGCGCTCCCCGCGAGCACCGCTCCCCCCACACGCCCATCACCGCCCGCGCCGCTCCCGGTGCCCCCGGCCGCCGGCGCTCCCCGCGCCCGCCGCCTCCCATCACCACCGAGGCGACCGCCGCTCCTCCCGCTCCCACACGCCCATCACCGGCTGCGCCGCTCCCGGTGCCCCCCGCCGCCGGCGCTCCCCGCGAGCACCGCTCCCGGCCCCCCTCCCCCCGGGGGCCTCCCATCACTAGCGCGGTCTGCGCCGCTCCCGGGCGCACACACACCCCCCCTTGCGCGCCTCCCATCACCATCGCGGCCTGCACCGCTCCCCGGCGCACCCCCCGACCTCCCATCACCACCAAGGCCGCCGCCTCTCCCCACGCCCGCCGCCGCCGTTTCACCCACCGCGGCGACCCCAAACATCTGAAAGGTAACCTACTATTTCTGATTTCTAAAATCTGAGGGTAAATCGAGTAGCTATAGCTCTCTCTGCAATTTGCATCAACATATTCTGTAATCAGCTCTCTTTTCTAGAGTTCATTCTAGGTTCTTGTCATTTGGCAATTAACCTAGATATTGTGTAACTTGTTAACGAGACATGAGTTAATCAAAACAGAGTAAACTAAAGATCAAAATTGAAATTTCAGAATGTGAGTGCCGGCATCTTATACTTCAATTTGAACTAACACTGGCAGTAGCTAGCTCGTATAGAGAAAAGAATGAAGTTTTTTCCCCATGGATTCTTTTTTACTGAACATTAAAGTAATAAAAAGTGCAAACATTGAAATATTAAAAAGGATTATCATGGATGTCATGAAGAATGAAGGAAATTGAAAAGCAGGCGAGTTAAAATCTTGATGAACTTGCTATGGAGTAACAACCAAGACATCATCTATTACAAACTAGCTTCTCTCTGCAATGCCATTTGGCAATCCAGACCAATTGAACTTGTCCTGGTAAGTGATTCTTGTACAAGTCTCCTACCAAGCAGTACATGCAATTTAGCCTCTATTATTTGTAAGATCAGAAGACAAAAAAGAAGGGCTGCTGGGTTAGTAACTTTTCAGCTTGAGGGTTGAGATGGAATTCCTGGACATGTGCAAGCTGGGCTCTTCAAGTGTAAACCAGTGATTTAGAATGAAAAAACTATAAGTTTTGTGCCTTGTAAACTACAATGTCTTGATTCAGTTAAAAGTACATTTTTAACAGAACAAAACATATCTGTATTTTTGCATTCATGGCATGCACAGGCACAAGCAGTGGCAAGCATGTGCCTATGGCCTTGCATTTTATTTTTCCTTTTCTCAATAGTGTTAAAAAATCATATTTCTCTGCAGCATCAATATTTTTATGACTGCATGCATGCAAAATATAGTGGCATAAAATTGAAGCACTGTGAAATGGAATGGAGTAATGGACATATGACGGCAATTCAAGAATGCCTATTGTATCCTTGCTAATGCAAAGGAAGGGATATGAGTTAATCACCAGTAATCTCCACAGGAACACCTCCCTTTCACAAAATGGTGGAACCTGGAATTATCTCTAACAATAATATCCCTACTTTCTACCTTAGAAATGAACTTCAGTGTAGAATGGCAGTCTACACAGATACGCAAATTCTTCTTCACAATGATTGGTTTTGTAGCAGGCATACTTATCAAAGCAAAAGCTACGGCAATCCGCTCACTGTGATAACGCAGAATCATCTCCTTTGCAGTATCTTCTAAATTACATGGCAAGGAGCGTGTGTCTGGGACATAACCTTCCTCCTTTATCCTCTTAGCCTCATCTATTAAAAGGCAGATAGAGGTGTGTCTGGGACATAACCTTCCTCCTTTATCCTCTTAGCCTCATCTATTAAAAGGCAGATAGAGAAAACGTGCACATGTTAATAATAAGGTGAAGGCATATGGTCAACCTATAGAATACTTGATAAGGAGAAGTCCACTTTTGGTCCTAAGTCTAATTTTCACCATGAACAACAACCGTCAACCTCATGTTCCTTTCTCTCTCTCTCTCTTCCTCTTTCTCTGCCTACAACAGCAACAGCAAGTGTAAGATTTTCTATACATTTTATCCTACATATATATGGAATTAATTACGTATACAACACATTGTAATCTGCCTAGGCATGGGAATGCACCAATGTTTTAAATTTGAGCTTGTATTGTCCTCTGGAATATCATGACCTATATATGGTTACAGATATAAGAAAATTGACGCTTACAGGCTGTACTTTGTAGTGCTGTAATGCAGTTCTTAGATGTTAGAAGCACATGCACTTTTGCAATTGCAGTTGGCCGAGAATAGAGATCATGACAAAGATCTTCCAATGATTGGTTAATTAAATCTGTTGTCATATAAATACTTTGAAATAGAATATTTTTTGTCAAATAGTTGGGTGCGACTTAAACTTGTCGTGTTTATAGTGTTGAATGTTCTTGCTGTACATCTTGCTATATTACTACTAAAAAATTGTTATATGACTTATGTTGCTCTTTCTTTTTCTCTACTATATTATATAATAAATATATATATATAATAATGCAGCGTTTTAGCGGAATCATGTATCGGCAGTTATCTATAAAGGAACAAAAGGAAAATTCAAGTCACCATACAACAAGATCAACCATATTACAAGCACGAACTCCTTTTCAGGATATTACAAATGCCGTTGGCTCAAAGAGGTTATCAAAAGGGAAACAAGGTATAGATCTTTATATTTCTAATCAACCAAATCTTGTCTTGAAACAAAATTACTTCTTCTTCTTCTATATACTACTGCTACTACTGCTACTAGGTGTTTTTGCCTATTTCGTTCATGTTGTATGATCTCCCATTTGTCTTGAAGCATCCATTTCACTCAATCCATCTGATGTATAGGTATTGTACCAACAAATGCTTCTGAGCATAAGCGTTATCATGATCGGGAAAGATATCTGGCGATGACTCCAGAACAGCGCACTGCCTACCTGCAAAGAAACCGTGAATACAAACGGAGAAGGCGAAATAATAGTGAAAGTAGTGATAGTTTGCAATCTGGAATGAGCCAAGTCAATACAAGTACCAGTGGCAACATGCACACAACAACTGACGACAATACAAAGACAGAAGGTACATTTAGTGTGATTTAAATTTTTGTCTTATCTATTTAGTTAAAAATATTAACACACATTGTAGGATGTGCTTACAATTACCTTGGAGGCCATTAAATAAAGTCTATGGTAGCATGTTTATCTCCAAAACATATGTTTCTCTTTAAGATTAATTATAACATAGGTATTTCTCATAGGTTAAATAACGTACATATAAAAAATGGTTAGTAACATCGAGTCATTTATCAATATCTACTATTTGTTATTATATATTATAAATATTGTAATGTATACTTTTTTTCATCTAAACACAGTGGCCACAATTAGAAGTTTAAACTTGTCTCCATGTAACATCCTTCGAAAGAAAATAATCAGTCCAGATATTGAAAGTCAGATTATGATCAATCCATCTGACGTATCTATATCACATAATGAATCAATAAGTACTGGTCAACAAAAGCGGATATCAACATCCTTCAACGAGGGCTGTGAATACAAGAGAAGAAGAATGTCTAATGAGGCAAGTTGTAGTAGTACTGCAAAAGAAACAGATGAAGATCATGACAGCACCATCTACGTCCCAAAGGATTGTTTTCCTGCTATGCAAGGTAATACAATTTCTAAACTGTACAATAGTCATTTCTATATGTCTCATAAACATTCTTTTGCTGATACCTCCCTCCCTAAAAACAAAAAGATATAGATGAATCTGGGCAAGTTGAAGATACGATCGAAGATGGTAAAGAATTCGAGCTAAAGAATTTAATGTCTTACTTTTTGGAAAACGACTAACTCAACAGTACATTGTTGATATGTACATTAAGATTGAGTCGATAAGATTGGCATTCTATTTAAAACCAGCAAACCAGAATCTTATACGAGCAGATTTGTATCAAGGACTGGTTGACAGTGTTGTTGCTGGTGAGACACGTGCATGCATGATTGGAAAACGTATAGTGCTCCCTCCCTCTTTTATTGGAGGTCCACGAGATATGCGCCGAAGGTATTTGAACGCCATGGCTTTGGTCCAACGGTTTGGGAAACCGGATTTATTTCTTACCATGACATGTAATCCAAATTGGGAAGAGATAGCAAAAGAGCTTGCGCTGGGGCAATCATCACAAGACCGGCCAGACTTGGTAGCACGAGTCTTTAAGGCAAAATTAGAGGACCTTAAGAATCTTATATTCAAGAAGAAATTCTTCGGTGAAGTTGCTGCTCATGTGCATGTGATTGAATTTCAAAAAAGGGGACTACCCCATGCACATTTCTTGATTATTCTAAAGTCAAATTACAAAATAAATAACCCTGATCAGTATGATCAGATTATATCGGCTGAAATTCCTGACAAAGATAAGTACCCCGTGCTACATGATTTAGTTATTAAACACATGATGCATGGACCATGTGGTGCTCTCAATAGTAAAAATTCCTGCATGCAAAATGGAAACTGTAAATACCATTATCCCAGGCCGTTCTCTGAGGCTACATTGCAAGGAAATGACTCATATCCAATCTATAGACGCAGGGATGATGGTCGTCAAGTGCGCATCCGAGGAGCTGTTTTGGATAATAGATGGGTTGTACCATACAATCCATACCTACTTATGAGATACAATTGCCATATCAATATTGAAGTTTGCTCCAGCATTAAGGCTGTTAAGTATTTATTCAAGTACATCTACAAAGGTCATGACCGTGCCTCATTTACCATAGAAGCCGCAGGAGATACAGTTGTTGATGAAGTTCGTGAGTACAGGGATGCTAGGTTTATATCACCTCCAGAAGCAATTTGGAGGATTTATTCTTTCAATCTCAGTGAGATCTCTCCTCCTGTTCTACAATTACAGGTCCATTTGCCAAATATGCATATTGTACGTTATAAAGATTTCGACGATTTGGAGAATGTGATAAGTACAGAATCATCTTCCAAGACAATGCTTACTGAGTATTTCAGAATGAACTCCATTGATAGTTATGCTAGAAATTTCTTATATAAGGAATTTCCTGAATTTTACATATGGCAAAGGAATCGCAGGACTTGGAGACGTCGTCGTACGAGGAGAATTCAAATAGGTAGGCTTGTGGCTGCTCATCCTGCGGAAGGAGAACGCTATTACTTGAGAATATTGCTAAACCATGTGAAGGGGGCTACATCTTTTGATGATTTACGTACCATTGAAGGTGTTGTTTTCTCCACATTTAGAGAGGCTGCAGAGAGAAGGGGTCTGATCGAAGCAGATGGTAGCATTTCTGACTGCCTCAGTGAAGCTGCAACATTTCAAATGCCTTATGCACTTAGAAGGCTCTTCGCTACAGTTTTAGCCTTCTGCGAGGTAACAAATGTTCGTGCATTATGGGATAAGCACTTTGAGGCCATGTCTGATGATTTTAGTGGGGGGAGCATAAGTAATGAAGCAATTGAGCAAATGGTACTTAGAGATATTGAAGATTTGCTATATTCTATGGGGAAGGACATCAGGACCTTTGATCTTCTAGATTTGTTGGATACCAATGACTTGGAAAGCTTACAGCAGAGAGAACTAACTGAAGAGATGCATATTGCAGTTGATAAAGAAGACTTAGAGCTGTGTGCAACTTTAAACAATGACCAACGGCTTGCTTTTGATGAGATAATGGACCATGTGTTACACAAGAAGAGTAAGGTCTTCTTCATTGATGGTCCAGGAGGCACAGGAAAGACATACCTTTATAAAGCTTTGCTGGCTAAAGTGCGATCCATGGGACAAATAGCTATTGCAATAGCAACATCTGGCATTGCAGCTTCTATCATGCCCGGTGGTAGGACCGCCCATTCCAGATTTAAAATTCCAATAAATATTCAAGAAGATACTATGTGCAACTTCAGTAAGCAGAGTGGGACAGCAGAATTACTTCGAAGAGCATCTTTAGTAATTTGGGATGAAGTTGTCATGACAAAACGACAAGCTGTTGAGGCACTTGATAGATCATTGCAAGATATTACTGGCTGTAGATCACCATTTGGAGGAAAAGTAATAGTGTTTGGGGGAGATTTCAGACAAGTCCTTCCTGTAGTGAGGCGTGGCACTAGAGCACAAATTGTTAATGCCACTCTTCAAAAATCTTATCTTTGGGAGGATATAAAACAAATGAAAACTCCAGCGCAATATGAGAGCACAATCTGATCCATGGTTCTCTGATTTTCTCTTGAGAATTGGCAACGGCACTGAAAAATCAATTGGTGAAGACTATGTGCGCCTACCTGAAGAGATAGTTATAGGATATACAAATTCAGAAGCCTCAATTAATAAATTGATCAATGATGTCTTTCCTTCACTTGACCAGAATGGAAGATTACCGTCTTATATAAGTGCTCGCGCCATTCTTTCCACTAAAAATGAATATGTGGATGAATTAAATGCGATGCTTATAGACAGATTTCCTGGAGAAGAAAAAATCTACTACAGTTTTGATTCAGCAGAGGATGATACACATAATCACTACCCACCTGAATTCCTAAATTCTCTCACACCTAATGGCCTACCTCCACATGTTCTCAGATTGAAGATCAATTGTCCTGTGGTCTTGCTTCGGAATTTAGATCCTTCTAACAGATTATGCAATGGGACAAGGCTTATTATTAGGGCATTTCAAGATAATGCCATTGATGCAGAAATTATTGGAGGACAACATGTTGGGAAGCGAGTATTCCTTCCACGAATTCCTTTGTACCCTTCCGAAGATGATGTGCTTCCCTTTAAATTTAAAAGAAAGCAATTTCCAATTCGTCTTAGCTTTGCAATGACAATCAATAAAGCCCAGGGTCAAACCATTCCAAATGTTGGCATCTACCTTCCAGAACCTGTGTTCTCTCATGGTCAACTATATGTTGCTCTGTCTAGAGGAATATCAAGGCAAACAACAAGAATACTTGCCAAGCCAAACAAGGATATCGACCCATCAGGAAAAAGTACCAGAAATATTGTCTATAAGGATGTTTTGATATGATAAATGACCGTAATGCAACGTTGTCACTTGTTTCATGTCTATAAGCATACATTGCTTTCTTTCATAATGTACGTTTATAGCGTGCATATGCATGTTGGTCACTATTTCACTTTTTTTGCATCGTTCACTTTCAGAAGAATAAAATAGATTATCTTTCTAATTTATTTTTTCTCTACAGTATGATTGATAATTACTTTGTGCTCTAACGTGGCTATGTGCATCTTAACAGCCAAATCTTATCGCACACTCAGAGAGAGTAACTTTCGCAAACCCGAAGGCTCCTATGTATCCACGCCTAGCGCAAGGAAAATCCTAGAATGAAGTAAGTATCATTTTCATAAATATTTCAGAACTGAATGAGTATGAACTGAACATTGTATTATGTGACCTGCAGAGAAACATATCAAATGCAAATAGATGAAAAGTCTAGCCTATTTATGTTCAACATTTTTTAGTAGCTATAACAAAACCTTATCTTCTGAGTTCTGGCCATGAAAATGAGCCAGAAATTCCAAGCAACAGAAACAGGAATTTGAGATGTTTAGTTCTCATTTATAGGGGAGTAGTTGTAAAATTTTATCTTCAGAAAATTTTTCTTAGTTGTCAGAGCTTCCTAAAGAAACGTGTGCATATGCTTATGTGAATTAGATTGTACCATGTTTTCAGGATGTTGACTCATGTTAAATGATTATAGATGACAGTGACATGGACAAGTGGATATAGCACCAAGGAGGCTACAGCATTTGTTGAATGGAGGAAATCAGAACCCTGTTTTTGCATTGCTGTTAAGCTCCATAATACTTCTGTTGTCATAAACTTGTGCCTTGGGCTTATTATTTTACTGTTTTCTATATCAAAAAAGATCAGGCCCCTGTGGAGGCACTACTTCCACAATACGCAGGGGCTCATTTTTGTTGTTGATAGCAACGATAGGGAGCGTGTTGTTGAGGCCAGAGATGAGCTCCACATGATGTTGAATGAGGTAATGTACTAATTTTGTTGTAGTTGTCCCAAGTGTTCCAGTTTGCAAATACCCTGTGCCCCTGTCTATGTGGTAATATGAAGTTTTGGTTTAACAATCGTGTGGTCATAAATTAATATAAGTTGGCTCACCAAATAAGTTTTTTGAAGTCCTATGAGCAGTTTATGAGACAAGCATATAGCTCAACTCTTAAGCAGCATTTTTTTCCCTGTGTTCCATGTTTTATTTATTAAGGACTTACTGATAGAAAATTTAGCTCCTGTTTCCATTCAGTATCAACTAATACCTGATTAACGGGGCACCATTCTGTGGTATAGGATGAGCTGCGTGATGCTGTGCTTCTTCTATTTGCAAACAAACAATATCTTCCTAATGCCATGAATGCGGCTGAAATCACTGACAAGCTTGGTCTGCACTCCCTGCGCCAGTGGCACTGGTAAGGAATTTCATACACATAGCTCAAATGCTATTTACCTTCTAATAACTTGGTCATAGATGCCCTGGTGATAATTGTAAACTTCTATGTTGTAAGATTTTTTTGCAAGTACATGTAGTGTATCTCCAAATCAAAGTTAGGGAGCATCCTTATTTCAGGATCATATAGGTCATGAGGCATTTATCTGTAATGGTTTAAAGTCTCATGGCTGGGGATCACGTTGCATAAGCATAATTCACATGCACTTTATAGTTTTGTTATTAAACGCATCCTGATCAAATTCATTTGCAAGTGCCACACTACTTATCCTGTGTAAAAATAATTGTCACTGTCACTGTTTGCCCTTTCGAAATCTCAAGGTACACATGCTGGTGCTGAAATAAACTATTTCCTGGGGTGCAGGTACATTCAGAGCACTTGTGCTAACATCTGGTGAAGGGTTATACGAAGGACTTGACTGGCTCTCCAACAACATCGCCACCAAGGTATGTTAGCCTCATGTTGTCATTCCTTCATTCAATGTCTTGTTTGCACTCTGCTGTATGCTTCTATAAACTACTGCACTTGTTCAAATGCTATGGCCCTTACTGGATGAAATAAACAAACACTCAAAGCGACTAGCCAACCGCTTGACCTGCTATTTATTGTAGCTGCTGAATGTAGTTGGGATGTCTGTGCTTTGCATTAGGCATAGAACGAAGTTGACCAATCTCACACAAACACTGCCTCTATTCTATACTACCTTACTTGACGAGATTGCACATCGCACACTCAACACTTGGGCCTGTAGAAAGCACTGAACAGCAATGACATGATTTAGCATAATTGGTAAATAATTCCCTTTTGGACATAATGAATCATAGTTACAAAACTTTTGAGTCGTGATGTGTCACATGTCCTGTGATTCTATGTCCTAATGGCTGCAGAGGAATTAAATCAAACATGCACTTGATATAATTATAGTGATGGAAGTATAAACTTCGATGTGAATTACAAAGTGATTACCAGAAATAAAGTTTTCTTTTTGTCTATGCATGTGCAAACTCAGGCTTGGAACCGATCTTTATGGCAAAGAAGGTCAATTATATAAAAGTGATTGCCTGTTGTTGGTTACGTATTACCTGCAGCAGTTGCCAAAAACAGTACCCATTAAAGAGATTTGTAAAATTGCCAAGATGACATACTAGAGCTGGAGATGGATATAGTCAGCGAGCAGTGATGAGAATAGAACAGTAACATGATTTTTTTTCTTTTGCTTTGTGTAGGGTAGGTTTTAAAAATACTTCTCCTTGGGCCATGCAGTGCTTGGAGCTCTAATAGCATAGCACTGTTTATTGCTACTTCATGGGATAGCACAGGGACTTTTTGCCTTGGAATCACAATTGCTAAAAATGGTTCAGCTCCTTTTTGTGTACAGGAAGTCCTAGGGCCTCTGGACAAGGTAACTGAGTCCAGGAGGCGTGCCCTGCCACCAAGGTTCTTTTACTCTTAATTGCATTGCTTATATATGGACCTATGTTCTCTGGTTAACAGACCTGCTGATTTGGGGATTTTGGTTCTGTGATGTGGTTTCAGAGTGCTGCTGCATTACGTTTGGTTTCGAGGAAGTGCACTACAATGGGAGTAAATGAAGTTCGATGGAAATCTGATCTATAACACTCTAGATTTTCCCTTATAATTCTCTGTTTTGCCCACAGTTTGTCTATGTCAACAGTGCATTTTCACCGAACCCAGATGAGCTGGTAATTGACTTGTATAATGTAAGATTCTACTTACATGCTTTCTTGAATCTCTAAACCTTGGAAATTTGTTTTGATGTCATTTCATTACAGCATCAGTTAGTTCCCTGAATGCCTTCGACTAATTTATTTCTTCAGTTAGCAAACCTACAAAATTTGGATATTGAGGTCTGCCCACTAGATTGATATCAGTTCCAGAATATGTTAAGTGGTTTAATAATTTGCATGGGTTCCTCAGTTAGAAAGCACCGTACGAAGTCGCCATTAAATTTTAGTTACTTCACGGGACATATCACCAAAGAAGGCTAACCATCTTCTTATGTTAACACTGCAGAACTTTGCAATTGATAGGAAGCGTGTGGTGGACTATGCTTTATCGACGGTGTGGGGTTTAAAAGGTTGGACTTGCTAGAAAGAATTAGAATGAACCAAAAAGGGCGTGGAAATTCTGCCGTGACTACTGTAAATCGCTGGAGTTGTAGTTTTGGTCAGTCACTGTAAAGCTCTCTCACATATGTAGATGACAGCACTGGTTCATCCTGGTTTTATCTGCACTCCAGCATCTAACTTCCCAACAATGCTAATGAAATTGTTCAGCAGATGCTACACCATAATCCTTGTATACATGCCATTATGGCTTAATTTGGTTCAATGTATTTTGGTATTGGTCATCACTGTATCCCAATCAATCATTGTTTGGCATGTTCTTGGTAGCTCAATGTATCCGCATTTGATATAATCAGAATAATTGACTGTTTGTGCATAATTCATTGTATTAATGAAGAGCTTTAACCCTGCGTGCTGATACCCTAATTCTCTGATCATCCAGTGAGCCATGTGATATTTTGATTCATATGTCATATATGCTTTTGAATTGTATGCTTGTTAAATATATACATGTGAATTGTCAGTTTGGTATAGTCAAGACGTGTGTTACACGTGCGCGATTATCTCTTTGAAAGAGAAAAACTCCGAATTATATGAGCTTTATCTCAACGGCGGCTGTAAATATTTGTCTGGGTTTTCTTTTCAGACATATTACACATATTCATCTAAAAGACAATTGCAAAATTTGTTGAGATTATATTATAGTAGATATAACATGAAAATTAGAAAGGAGCTCATATTGGTGTGGTATATATTGGACAACACGACTACATCGCATGTGTTTGATTACTATTGTATTTTTTAAAATTTTGATGAAATTATACTACAACCAGTATGTTTGTAATTTTTCCAGATTACAATTTATATCGGTTAAAACGTGCGTGGCACGTGCACACTTACTAGTTATATATAACTTATGAACCAAAAATCGCATTAATCTATTATTAAAGATGCACATTTTCACTACCAACAAGTTTCAGGCTCTCGTCGACTTGCCGGTGGACGACGACGTTCTGGTGGCACCCCATGCTAGCAGCGATTCTGCCCCTGACGCAAGCACGGTGCTCACCGTCCCTGTTGCGGCACTGAGCAGGGCTCGCCGCCCGTGCTGCGCACGACGCCGAGCACTTCCCCGGCTCACTCTCCTGCCACAGCGCGCACAACGGATTCCCCGACCACGGTACTGCCGCCGCGGGTAGCGATGGTGGCCACGCCCATGGCTTCAGTGGTGACGGGCACACCGCCGTCGTGGCCGACGCCTACGACGGCCACCTGGGCGATGGTGATTCCCGTGGTTGCCGAGTCGCCAGCACACAAGGCGTCTCCGACCGCGCTGCAGCTACCGGCCCGCTGCCCCGACCGCGTCCGCCATGTCAGCGGGCCAGACGCTCACGCCGGTCGTATCTCCGGCTTTAACTCCAGGGAGGGAGGAGCAACGAAATGCGGGGGCACTCCGACGGTTGCTGGAGCAGGGCGTCGCGAGGGGAGCTCTAATGTCCCGGTTGATCGCGTCGAGCACGCGGCAGGGACGGCTGGGATGGCACCGCCCAGCTCTCCAGCGTCGCCAATCCAACTGCCAACGGCGGCGGCTGGGAGTCCTGCCAATACGTCTCCGCCAACCCCACAGACACAAACGCCGGCAGCTGCTCGGGTCACGGCAAGCTCCACCGCGGCGACGAGGCGCGGCACCGTCGCCGGGCCATCTGGCCCAAATGCTGGGCCACGCCGGAGTGGGCGTCTCAACAGTCAACACCCCGCTGGTGCCTGGGTGTCTCATGCCTGCCGACATCGACTCCATGAGGAAAGCGATGCCAAGGACAGCGGCACGCAGCCTTGACGGGCCTTCGGGTAATCCCACCTCGTTCAATTCATTCCGAGATGATCGTGTTGCTTCTAATTTAAATAATGTGGGCATATCTTTGGGAAGTAATTCCGGAGACATTAGAGTTTCCATGAAAACTTTGAAAAATATTGAAGTGGAACGGTCGGGTCTTTCGTGCAATAAACCAACCAAAACAAATCCGTTGTTTAAGTAAAACTAGAGGAAGAGAAGCGAGATTTCGTGCATACCTCTACTCTCAATAATGTGTGCCGTAAAGTAACCAATCAGGTTATGGACAATGGAGATGATAACTTATATTGTGATCTCCTAGCTGTCCCACATAAATAAACTCAATTCTACAACAAAAACACCCCGTGTCGCTGGCTCGTATCTGCAAAGAAAAAGCCCCAAATGAGGCGACCTTCTAAAAATTGAGTTATAAATGAAAGAGGTTTTCTAGAATAGCAGAGGTCTTCGTGACTTGGCTAAATACAAACATGATCAAAGTGCATCAATTAGATTTTGTCGCTCTATTGGAAACCAACAGAACTAAGTTTTCCACGACAAGCTTAAACCACTTAAGTGGTGGAGGTGACTTTATGTGGCACTGCTTGCCACCTCATGGGCGATGTGGTGAGATTCTTCTTGGCATCAATTTGACCGTATTTGATATCGACGTACTAACAGATGGATGATTCTTCGTCAAATTCCTCCTATGTAATAAGGAGGATGACTTTAAATAGATGCTAGTCGTTGTCTATGAAGTAGCCCAACCTCAATTTAAGGAATAGTTCCTCACTGAGTTAGTCCAATCCCGTCGTTTGGAATCGTTCCCTCTTCTTATAGGGGGAGATTTCAACATCACTAGAGGCCAAGATAAAAAAAAACAATGACAATTTCGAAGCCAGATGACCTTTTTTATTCAATGTGGTCATTGATAGATTAGATTTAAAGAGAAACTGCATTGTCGAGCCACAAGTTCACATGGGCTAACACGACAAAAAATCCCATATTTGAAAAGCTTGATAGTGTCCTTATGAGTACTAACTGGAACAGAAGTTTCTGTTGGTCACTGTATCCTCACTTGAGCGTTTTTTTATCGGACCATATCACACTACTCCTAAACAACGGCGCTGCATTTCACTCAGGCAACCAACCATTATTCAAATTTGAACTAGGCTGGCTGCATCGTGGAGGATTTTTTTGAAATGGTGATGGACTGTTGGCAAATGGAGTAGCGAGAGAATACCCCTTTAGAATGTTGCAAGCTAAAATTTGCCGCCTGCGTCAAACACTTATGGGGCTGGGCCAA
Organism: Stipa capillata; assembly: GCA_019208055.1. Classification (NCBI taxonomy): domain Eukaryota; kingdom Viridiplantae; phylum Streptophyta; class Magnoliopsida; order Poales; family Poaceae; genus Stipa; species Stipa capillata. Next base: position 72,652 of record JAGXJF010002627.1, on the reverse strand, counting down.
AACATTAGTGGCCTATATAAAAAGGAAAAGAAGGAACTCTTGCGAATTATAGACGAGATGGACAAGAAATTGGAAGAGCTAGGCTAAAAACACTAGTGGCATGTATAAAAAAGAAACGAAGGAACTCTTGTGAATTATAGACCAGATGCTCATGAGTGGCTAGCTAGCTCCTTTGTGAGGAAGAAATTAAATGGTATCAACAGGAAAAAGTGAAACATCTGCTCGAGGGTGACAACAACACAAGTTATTTTTCATTTGGCTGCAAATGGGAAACATCGAAAATAGGCCGTATTTAAGATCGAATAGAGGAGAGACTTATACATGGGGATGTTGAGCTCAAAAGGTACATTACGAAGTACTATAAAACACTCTTCGGCCCACTAGAGGGAAATCATTTTTCAATGATTGAGTCCCAACGGGATAACACCCCTCAAGTTTCTGATGAGGAGAATCAGTTCCTCACGGACCGTTTAACTGAAAAGGAGGTGAGAGAGGCTATTTTCCAAATGGAACACATAAATCTTCCGGTCCAGACGGATTCCCCACCGAGTTTATCAGGTATTTTGGGAAATAGTCAAAGACGATCTAATGGATATGTTCCATGATTTATACTACAAGAGCATCCCTTTATTTAGTCTGAATGTTTTCCAAATGTATAGGTCGATTTGCCTATTAAATGTCAGTTTCAAAATAGAATCGCGAGAGTCATTGAAACCGTGGTCCACCCACCCAAACGTCTTTCATGCCAGGGTGAAATATAATGGGTAGCATCATTATTCTTCATGAAACCAGTCATGAAATGCATAAGAAAAAATTAGATGGAGTCATATTTAAAGTGGACTTCGAGAAGGCTTATAATAAAGTAAAATTGCCTTTTTTAAAAACAAACTTTAAGAATGAAGGAGTTTTCGTCTAAGTGGTGCCCTTGGGTATAAGATTGTGTTAAAGGAGGCAGTGTTGGTATCGAAATCAATGATGATATTGGACCATACTTCAAACTTTTAAGGGACTCCGACATCGGGACCCTCTATCACCAATACTTTTTAATATTGTTACTGATATGTTGGCCATTATGATAGAGCATGACAAAGATGATGGGCAAATAGAGGGTGTTATACCCCACCTGGTGGATGATGGCCTATGGAACATGATTTGGATGAAGCAAAAAATCGGAAACTACTTCTTTCGGCCTTCAAACTGTTATCTAGCTGAAAAATCAACTTCCACGAAAGTGAGCTCTTATGTTTTGTAAAACTCAAGGATTGTTAGGAATAGTATAAGCATCTATTTGGTTGCAAGCTGGGCACTTTCCCATTTAGATAGCTGGGCATTCCTATGCAGTACAGAAAGCTCAAAAATAGTGAATGAAAGGGGGTTGAGGAACCTACACTTTGAGAAGCGCCTTAGTACTTGGAAAAGGCAGCACCTCTTCATAGGGGGATGACCTGTGTTGATCAACTTTGTCCTCAGTAGTCTCCCTATGTTCATGTTATCCTTTTTAAGATACCACGGGAAGTACCCAGATTCTATTGGCAAAGTGAGAACCATAAGACAAAGTACATACGTGCTAAGTGGAATATCTTATGCTGGCCCAAAGACCAAGGTGGCTTAGGTATCCAAATCTCAGGTACCAAGAACATTTGTTTATTGTGAAATGGTTCAAAATTCTCAATGAGGATGAATTTTGGCGTACCTACCACGAAATAAATATTTGGGCACAAAAACTTTGACCAACGTCAAAGGAAGGCCAGGTGACTCCATTTTTGGTCAAGCCTGATGAAGATAAAATGACATATTTTTCCAACATGGGAGCTCCCAACAAACGGATGGATCCTAGATAAGATTTAGGATGACATTTGGCTTGGAAATATCCCTCTAAGTGTTAAATACCCTAGATTGTATAACGTTGTCTGGAGAAAGCGCGATGTCATGGCTGCGGTGTTGAGTAGAAACCCACCTAACATGTCGTTCAGACGAGCCATTATGGGGCCTAATCGAATGGTGTTGTACGAGTTTTTCACCAAGGTGACAATGATACAACTATGACCTCAAAAGGACTCATTTCGATGGAATCTCCATCAGAGTGGACAATTTTCTATCCAATCCCTATACAAGATCTTGATACATCAAAATGTCCTGGTAATGAACTGGCTGCTATGGAATCTTAAGATTCCGCTGAAGATCAAGATCATTTTATGGTTTCTTCGTCGTGGGGTAAAATTAACTAAAAATAATCTTAGCAAACATAATTGGAACGACAACAAAAAGTTGTTTCTGTACTCATAAAGAAATAATTTAACATCTCTTCTTTGATTGTCACTTCACTCGATCACATTGCGGGTCATGCAAGCTGCCTCAAACTTGATCCCACCAACTAGTATTACCAATATGTTTTGAAACTGGTTAGTAGGATAGGTAAGGAATTACGGGCTCACGTCATGGTGGGAGCGACTGTTTTGTGTTGGTCTATTTGGCTATATCGAAACGATATGATATTTGACAAGAAAAAGTTTTCTAATCCTCTACAGGTTATCTATATGTGCAATAACTTGTTGTGGTCATGGTTGGTGCTACAACGACAGGAAGTTTCGAGACATCGTGGTGTCAGCCTAGAAAATGTTGGAGACTGTGATAAGGAGCACTTCACCACTCATGGGTAATGGTTTAGCAATAAACTTTATGATGCTTGAGACGTTTGTGTCATATTACATAGCTCGGTTGCTTTGCTATTTATCAATTCAACTTGTCACTGTTTTTAAATGTTAATGTGATGTAGTCTTTTTTAAATAAATGTCGGTCGTGTGCATCTCACACGGTGCAATATCTTTTTATTATTTAAAAAGATATTTTTAGTACTATAATTTAGATTAAATAATGTGTAATTCTAAATAATTAAGATTTACGAGAATTTTAGAGAATTTCAGATAATTAGCAAATCTAATTTTGACGGGAAAATAGTGATCTTGACTAGATATATCGCCGTCATTTCACCATCTGTAAGTATCTGACACTGTTCTTGAAGTTTCAACCTTCATGAACTACTCGTAAAAATATCATTCCTCGGGACTCGGGAGGCGTCATAATTTCGCAAATCTGCTCTGCAGCACGACCACGAGCAACGAGAGCAACCGCGCTTCATAAATACAGCGAAACACTGTTCTTCCCAACTGCCTCCAAAAAGAGAGACCAACGTCTTCGCTACACTTTACACCCTACACAAAGTGAAGTTTTCAATACTAACATGATGAGATTGATCAACGGATTAACACTCCATCTCCTCTTAAACAAACCAGGAAACGCTAAACAAACTCAGGTTAACTCTGCCCCCAGCAGCTTCGTCTCTCCGCATCCCAGCCGTCCACGTAACGGCGACGGACGGCCTCGGAAGCCCCAAAAATTCTCACGAGAACCAACCAAAGAGCAGAAGCGGAGCAACGCCGCGGTATCTACAAACAGTTGCTCGCCGGCGGCGGCGGCGGCGGCCGCGGATGCGTGGCCAGCGGGAAGCCGCGGGTCGAGGAGGCGAACAGCGCGGCTAAGGACGACGGCCGTTGCTCGGGTGCCGCGACGGCGGTGTTGCCAGCTTTGGTCGGCGCGGCCGCGGGGGCCGAGGTGGAGGCGGCGGGGTTGGAGGCGACGCGCTCGCAGGAGGGGCACATGGAGAGGGTGGTGGCTGGGAGGTGCATGTAGAAGGGCTGCGCCGTCTTGAGCGCGCGCAGCTCGGCGAGCTCCTTGTGCAGCCGCCGGTTCTCCTCCGTGAGCGTCTCGCAGCAGCGCTTCAGGTACTCGCAGTCCACCTCCGTCTGCTTGAGCTTCGTCCTGCGCGCGCGTCGCCGAAGAAGAAGATGTTAGCGTTGTTACGTCGAGAGGATTTTAGCCGAGGATTCAGCAAGATGGAGAGGTTTCCCGTGCACGAACCTGGCTCTGCGATTTTGGAACCAGACTTCCACTTGGCGCGGCCGGAGGTTGAGCTGCTTCGCCAGCGCCACCTTCTGCTTCTGCTCGCCGCCGGTGAGAAGAAGCATCAACGTCAGGAACAAGAACGAGGTAGGACTAGGAGGAACACTGGACTGAGAGAGGAGCTTTTATTTTTCATGGATGCTTACGGGGTTAAGGGTGCTGTGCTCCTTGAAGCTCTCCTCGAGGAACGCGGACTGCTCCTTGGAGAGGCGCAGCTTCTTGCGCGCGGACGCGCCCTCATCGTCGTCGCTCACGCGGGAGGACGACCGCTCGCCGCCGGCCTGCGCCGCCGCCACATCAGGGGGGCCCAGGCGGCCGTGCGCGGAGAGGTCGAGCGGGAAGGAACCCGCGCTGTCGTTGGGGACGAAGACAAGGCCGCCGCGGCCGGGTCCCCCTGCCCGTCCTCCTCCTCCTCCTCCTCCTCCATTCCCGCCGCGCCCGCCGCCACCGACGGCTTTCGGTTCACGTCGAACCCGCGGGCAGACGCCTCCGAACGCCCTGCCAAGAAACAAGGACAACATAGTCACGGCACCATTTCCGCACGCGAAGCAAGATCAGCCGAACACACAAGAACCCATGCGCTCACCGCTCTCGGAAGGCCACGGGAGTCCAAGGCTCGACACGAGGCTGAGCCGCACCGACGGCTCCGGCGAGACCGCAGCCGCAGCCGCCCACCACCCCGCTCCTGCCGCCACCTCCCTCCTCCGCTTCTCGCCCTCCTCTCCTCTCCCCGTCGCGACCCCGACCCCGACCCCGACCCCAAGCCCAAGCACCAGCTCCGGCCTCCCGGCATCCGCCACGGCAGCCTCCCCCAGGCTCAGCCCCAGCTCCATCACACCCAACAAGATGAACCAACCAACCAACAAACAAACCCCAACCAGGCAAAAAAAAACGCCAACGCCAAACTCGCGAGACTAACGAAAACTTTATAGCAGCAGCAATGGAGCTCAGCTGCCAGCTGCTGGGGTGTGCGACAATGGAGAGCAGCTAGCTCGCTCGACAGGATAGGAGAGCGAGGGAGGAGGGACTCAGGCTTTGACCACGACTCCACGAGACAGTGGTTTGACGAGCGCACGTGAGTGACCCGGCAAAAGGGAGCAGGCAGGGGGAGATCGAATCATGAGGACAGGATTAAAAAACAACCCGGTGAGGCATGGGGCCGGAGCGCTTGGATTCTTTCTTGGCGTTTTTAAAGAACGAAAGGAAGGAGAGAGCATGCAGAAATTGCAGATGCAGCACTGCAGCGCAGTGCGGTGCAGCATGGACTGGGGCCGTGGGGAGGAGGAGGAGGGGGCTAATAATTATGTTAATCATCACCGAGGGCTACGTATCTTTGCCCTTTCGTGAGTAGCGCCCACGATCTTTATCAGAAAGCTGGTGGTGCAGCTGCTCGCACTGCCGCTGTGCGTGCCCGTCGAAGATGTGCGTGTTTTTCTTGGGGAGCGTATAAAGTTTTTCGTCTCAGGTGTTGGGACGAAGATGGAATGGGGGAATTCATTTTCACTGGAAGCATCAGGAACTTTGGAATTCGTGTTGAGAAATGAGATGCTTAAGGCTCATCGTTTGGATTAGGGCATGCCATGACATCTCACCTAGCTTTTCGCACGCAGTAATTAACTTCTGCGGTGTCCTAGGTAGAAATGACTAAATCCAGGCTTGAACAGGCGAGCTAGACAGAAGAGGCGAATTAGTTTTGGAAGGATTCATGCAGGCACTGCACACCCACACGCGCATGATTACGGCCATCAACTCCTCATCCGACGCAATCATCATCACCTACGGCATCTTGTCTACCTGCGTGATATTAAGCAATCCTGGTGATGTGCACAACGGGGACAAAGGCGATGGGTTTGTTCGCTCGCTTCAATCATGGAGCATGATGGGTGTTGTAGTGTTGTTGCATATGCCCGTGCTGGCTGCTACTGCTACTGCAGCTTGCCCTGTGGACAGACATAGCTCGTGTACTATGATAGCTTGGCTTGTGGTTGGATGGGTGGCAATTAGATGCGATGGATTCACTTGCCCCATGCGTGCGATGGAGGGCGCTTATTATAATACTATCGTTCTTGTTTGTAACATGGTAGCTAGCAGTACCTTGCTAAACGGTTCCTTTCGTCGCAGAGGTCGTCAATAATATCCAAGTACACAAAAGATCATGATCTCATTGAAAAAGACCGTGCACCTGATTTCATGAAAAAAAACGAATATGAAATGTGCAAAGAAAAGTTCGGTTAAACAGGACGTAGAGCCAAATCAATGTGCCGATACTACAGAAATATACTGGTACGTATCTACGCACCGGCAGTAGTACTAGCACATGTCCTTGCCATTACTAGTGTCAGAGGAATTAAGCAACGCATCCTACATTCCTGCCCTCCCATTTATCATCATGTACACACGTCCCTATCCAAGGCCGGCAGAGGCGGCCCACACGGCCGGGCATACCGGCCAGTACGTTCCCATGCCCCTCGCCACCACCGCCGCCGCTACGTGACGAGATCACGCGCCGTACCGTGCCGTGCCGCACCGCGTGCAGCGCGGTTAATGCTCCGGCCGCGCGCGCAGCGTCTCTGAACCGGTCGGCACGGGATTTATTGAGCGCGCGGTGCCGTGATCACACCACAACGGACGGACGCGTCAACACGCCGTGTCCGGTCTGCGACTGCGCTGCGCTGCTCGCTCCTGTTGCTTGCCTGCTTCTCTGAGCAGCTGCAGCTGCTGCTCAATGGTCCATGCATGCTCTCGGGCTGAGCGAACGCATCCAAGTTGTAGCCACACGATACAATTCTTCCTTCTGTTTTGCCGCCTGCTCCCGTTCTGCTGCACATTGGCTTATGCAGTAGCTGCATGTGCTCCTACACAGATGGATGGATGACTGTGTGGAACTGTGGATGAGTGGATGTGTGCGAGCATTCAGTGCAATGTGCATCCCTTTGGGCATATATTGCTTCAACGCTCACCGGTGGGCCAGCACCGAACCAACCTACAGTTTTATGAATAGGCTCACATTAGCTGTGAGAGTAGGCAGAGCATAATTTATAAGGCAGTGGTGCGATATATAGTTAGGCCTACGGTTATACCGGCATGGCAGCCCAACGATCTAAAACCGAGAGCATTTGTACGGAGGGGTTATCTTTATTAAATATAATAATTTGATAAAATGGAAATAAAATGGTGGAAAACTTTATATCTTTTGTTGCCATGAGGTAGGCGATCCACAAACTACCCTTATAAGTAGTATCTAATTTTTGACATATTGCAGATAAAATATAGTTTTATTCATAATATATCACTTAGAGTAGTACAATAGTAGTATTGGTTCGTTATTATAAACTTATATTTTAAATTATACAAACTCAAATGTCAAGAGAAAGTCATAAAAACCAATCCCAAAAAGCATGAAAAATTTAAAACTGTTTCCAGTTGGTACAGCAAAAGACATATACTACGACACTTGTTTCGCATATCCTATAGCTTTAATTCTTATGTGTTCTCCTTGTGGTCCACGTAACCCCTCGTCTGCTTTCGTCGATGATTTCTCCTTGGAAACTTCTTCTTCGACTTCCACGTAGAATACTTCTTGATCCGTCATTGACTCGCAATCTAAACAAAGAGGTTTATAGTGTACGATGAGTACAGAAGATACTCAACAAGTCTAGGAATCCCCTATGAAAGAGAGTCAAATTATTATTTAGGGAACTATGGTCTCTTTTTCACAAGCTGATAAAATCCCCTATGAATTCATTTCCTGTCGTGTTCGTAGTTCTAAACTAGGAACATAGAGTGACAATGCCACCCTTTGATACACTCTGCAGAGGTATGCTACTTTACCCACAAATGACCAACAATCACGGTGTTCATGCCGTCGCATTCACAACTAGATTATTAGATCACAAAGCCTTTTCGCAGTTGTTTTGTCATATCCCGCATCGTTAGTCCCGCACGACAAGCTTGGACTATCGGTCTCACGCTGATATTCCAGATCCAGCGTACCGTAGCTAGCACCAACGGCTTAGACTACCTTCTCAGTAGTTGATATTCCATATCCAACTATCAGGATCTTGCCTTCCCAGGGGAGTATGACATAGGATAAGGGTACATTAGCTCAACCTTGCCCATACAGGGTATGTGGTTAACGTAGTTGCCACAACGGTTAAGCATAATTGATCAGCTGTTATTTGAACTTACATGAAAACCCACGTAATGGAATCCGCCTTCCATGTGCCTCACAACACCTTTCTAGGGTTCCACTACTAGCCATGGTCACGCCCAAAAATCAGCGATCAGTATCTCAATTGATTAACTTTAGAAAATAGGTTGTTTTTTTTATGCAGATTATTAAAGCAATAGAAAATTTTGTCAAACATTATCAACGGACATGAACAGGAAACTAGACTTGCCTGCCGACGGATAGGTAGTGCAATTCGACGGGTCTGCTAGCTCAACTCCCGCTTTTGGAAAGTAATGATGTCCGATAAGTACCAACTCCAGAAAAATTTAACATGAATGCATGTATGAGAGAATTCATCTTAAAATACTCAAAGGGTTTAGACATATCTCATTCCGATATTTTATAAATAGTTTGTAATTAGTTAAGAGAATAATCAAGTTTTAGCTATCTTAATGCTTACATAAAGCATTGCATAAAATATTGATTAATTAAATTTTTTATTTTAATTGGAGGTTTCAACAAATTTTAATTGACTTAAGTAATTAACCTAATGTCAGGACCATGGAATCACAACCTACTCATATGCGATGTACGGTCTGAATATCTGAGAAACTATCCAACATACCACAATGGATAGTCTGACACCTGGCCAACATATCATACGAACCCGACACAACAACCACATCGTATGCAATCACCATTTGCCAAGCTAGGCAAAGACACATCATCGCAAAAATGAGCTAATGCGATTCCAAAGTCTTGTGAAGACTTAGCACCTTTCTCATGTTCGACCAATACAATGATCTCGGAAGAGCCCGGCAATGGTACCCTCACTCTTACCCAGCCTGAAGGCTATTGGGTCACGCAAAGGTTTGGTACCATCACCCACACCCTGCCTAATCGGCTAGCGCATCAAAAGTGGGTCACTCACCTGAGACCATTCTGTTGACCGAAAGGAGAGAACAACTCTAATTCTTCACGACTGTCCCATACACTTTAAATCATACACCCATGGTGTATGGGAAGCCACATTAACAAGTTAAATATCACAACGAAACTCTACAAGAAAGAGTTTAAAGATAGCTAAGCATGTCCCCTACACATGACAGTTATTTAACTTACATAGAATGTGGCCCGTAGGCTGTCCATGATAAACATAAAAACAAGACCAGCAGCTGAAGAAGAAATAAAACATAGACATGGCGCCCATGTCATCTCCAATTTTTTTTACAAAAACAACCTCATGACCAAGTTGAGCAAGCATTGCAACTAGACATTTGAACTGACATTATCACAATCGTAAAACTTGCCTACACTAGGATCACATACAGGAATGGAATTTCTGAGTGAGTACTTTTGTACTCGCTTTTTACTAATGTGTTCATTCCAAGTTAACTTAGACATGCCATGAATTAATAAATGACAATGTAAACAGGTTATTCCAATTTAATGTAACATGATAGAGAGAGCAACACATATCATGTATCTCATGATACCATCATTTAATTAACGCAATCAAGGTAATAACTTGATAAACCATTGAATATTACCATCATTTTTAGATTTGAACATGTATGAAGAACCATCATACCAAATTACGAACTCACCATCGTTAAGTCATACATAACCATAAACCACCCAAAAATCCAACGACTTGTTCATCAATATGGTTCCAACCATTTTTAGATTTTAAACATGATTAAACATCACAAACAATCCATTTTTTCTCTCTAAGTCTTCCCTGACTTAGAGAGATTCCGGGATAGGGTTAAATCCACTACAATCCCGGATTGAGTGTAGTTGAGGAAGGGTTAAATCCACCCTAACCTCAAACAAAAGTATCTTGATGGTGTCGTGGGTGCATGGATGGCCCACCATTACCCTTCCTGACATCGTCAACCACACTCACGTCGGGTTGAAGGAAAGATCCCAGGCTCGAGATCGATCGGGTTAAATCCAGCTATGGGCACCATTTTCCGGCTCTTACATCTCCCTTTAGGGTTTAAATATTTTATTAGATGACTTAAAGGTTAATACCTTGATGTTCGTGAACACCACACATTCCTACTCATGCTAGTGACAACAATTTCCAACAAGGAGCATGATGAAACATCGATCAAAGTCATACAACGAGCAAAATCATTTATCAAGCACGCATGACATAAGTTAATTGTAACATTCTTAACAAGCGAGCATGCTTGCCTTGCAATTCAGGGTCGAACTCTTACTGGTGATCACCCTCAAAATAACCCTTGTTGCCCAGCTTTATCAACAAAAACATTGAACGCTAGAAAAACGATGAAAGAATGACATTCGGTCAATACTGGACCTTCAGAGATGATTTTATGTATGAAATGAATTTAAATGGTAGAAAATTCAGTTATGAATTTAATGCAATTTGTGAATTTCAATTTTTTTTCATAAAAGTAACCTAGTGAAAATTATTTCATTGAATTCTACACATTAAAGTATAGATTTTTAAAAAATAATCAACTCATTTGGAGTTGATATGACTTTTCTATAAATTTTTAAAATTTAATCAAATTTTAACATTTTCTGTCTTTTTCTCAGTAAAGGAAAACATATTAAACATTTTTATATTTGAATAAAATCTAACTACTGATTATGACATGTGGGTACCTTGGTCAATGTTGATTGGTCAACATTAACCAGTCAGACTGACAATGGGGCCCACTTGTCATATTCTTTCCCTTTTCTCAATTTTTATTTATATTTCTTCTTTGGTCTATTACATGTGGGTCCCGGCTGTTATGATTTTATTTTTATTTTTATTCTAGTATTTAAATGTGGGTCCATCATATCATACTCACAATAGTTTAATTTTCATTTAATCATAGTTCTTAACGGAGTTGGCCCCGCGTGCATAGAGGGATTAATTGATCGATGTATTCAGTAGTGTATTAATGATGTCTTAATAAGTATACATGGTAATTAATCCAACAGTGCAATCATGGTGCATTAATTAGCTAATCATTGGTTATTGATCGTCATTAGGTCATTAATAACCAATCATTGAAATTATTAACAAATTTATTTCTCGGTCATCACTGTTATTAATTCATAATTGTCATTAATTAACAAAAGAAAAAATTGCCGGCTATACGGACCATCATGGGTAACGGTTAGACTGTCTTGACCGTTAAGGTTAATGTTCTGACCGCTTGTTTTGCTCGGCACGATGGTGAGACCAGGTAGCACCGCCGTGTTTCGGCGAGCACGTGCATGAGCAGGCACCAGCGGGAGGGAGAACGGAGAGAAACACAGTTGGAGGTTAGCCTCACCCTGAGGTTAAAGGAGTGAGATCGGGGCTGGGGTGGCTTGGAGCGGCGGCATTGAAGTTGAGGATGCCAGTGAGGTTGGTGGTGGCCAGGAGCTCCGGTGATGAAGGTGCCATCGGTGGCAAGCGGGGTCGCGGTGGTAGGAGGTCGGTGATGGCTTGAGGAGGCTTCAGGATGCGAAAAGAGGGTAGTCACCATGCTTTATGCTCGTTAGAGAGAAGCTAGCCGATGGAGGGGATCCGTCAGAGTTCATAATTTTATTTAGGTTAGTTCTAGGTCAAAATTTAGGGTTTTGTTATTAATTCTTTTGCAATTGCCTACAAGCATGCATGAGATGAGAATTCTTTTGCTTTATATACGAGGGTCTTCACTGACCTCATTTACAAGATGGTCTTTACACCTAAAAGTTTAAAATAAATATGTAACTTAAATATTCATCTTAATTTTTCTTTCTTTTTCTTTAAAAAGAGAAAAACAATTAAGTTTGGCTGGCCTGTTATTTTCTCTACCAGGCTCGGCCGACCTACCAACTTATTTGTCAGGACCCCGGAATTACACTCGGCTTATGAGTGATGTGTTGTCTGAATACCGGAGTAACCGTCTAACATACCATATATATATAAGAACGTATGCATACTTCACCGTTAGATAGTTCGACACCGGATCAACATCTCATACGCATCTCAGGTGTAGACGTCACGGTCGGTCAAGACGGGCAAAGGCACATATCAATCTGAAGTCAAAACGAAGTTCCGGAAGTCCTGTAAAAACTTAACTCACCCTAACCTAGCCATATGGCTAGTGGGCTACTCAAGAGCCCGGTTTAATCACCCACATCTTGCTTAGCCGCCAACACATCACAGCTTGTGGGTCACTCAACCTTAACCATCACACTTGACGAAACATGAGAACAACCCTAATTCTTTACGGCTGTCTCATACACTTCAATGTCATACACATATGGTGTATGGGTGCCACATATACAACTTGTATATCACAATCCAAACTGTATAGAAAGAGTTACAAGATACATAAACACATCCCATACACAGGGACAAAGTATGAAACATCAAGGGAAGAAATCCAAAATAACTGCGATGGTAGCCGTTACCATCGCACAAAAGCCACATACAAACTACATATGACCGATAGAAACAAACTGTACAACTAGACGTCTTTTTCAACATTTTCCGTGTTGTAGTAACATTTTAGGAATATAATTCCTATAAGTACTTTCATACTCGCAAGATGCTTTTTAAGCTCATCCCAATTAACTTAAGCATCACATGGAATAAGAATTAAAATACTACACAAGTATCTCATCAACAAGGTATTAAAACATTTCATGAACATGACAGATAAACCAATATCAACATTTATCATAACTACTAGTTCTCGGATTTAACATATAAATCTCAGATCAGCACCACATTAGAAATCAATCAAGATTTCAATCTGTTTCATCACATTAATCAACTTAGACTTAAATCATCAATCAATTAAGTTAACCAAGACTTAATCCATTTCTTTCTCAATCGAGAAGTGTTCCAAAGTGTCGTTAGCTCATAGCTGGTCGGCTATGACTACTCGGCACTCTCGCAGCACTTCCACTATGGGTGAAGGGTGGAGCTCCACGACACTGGCATCAACTGGACGACTGGGGTGCTTACGTTCACCACGCCCATCGATCCATCTGTGGAAGCAAAACCCCGGCTCTCACATCTCACCTACTAGGTTTCATAGTTCATTAGTCCATATTAATGTCATGACTCACTAGTCATGATCCATAACCAAACCCTAATATGCTAGTAATTTCATTCACCACAAAATTCAACACTTAACAATATGCAACAAAGCATCACATCTCATCCATAACCATAACATAAATTAAAAGGGGAATCTTAGTGATCTTGCATACTTTTTTTGCTGGTATTGCCCCTATTCGTGGTGAGTATGAACCCCTTCGACGAAGTTGGACTTGAAGCTCAGAGCACACCGGAGGAGGATGTAGATGGGGGTAGTGGATCTAGCCAGAGCAGAGGAAGAATATGCTGGTGATGTTGATTCTAGGTGATCGGCTCGATGCGATGCTCAAATTCTTGCAGAGAAGAAGTAGGGAGAAGTGTGGGATGCAATGGTGAGGTCCAGAGAGAGAGAGAGAGAGTGGGCGAGAGAGAGCGAGGTAACTGAGAGAGAGAGAGAGATAGAGGCGGAGGGCTCCGTGGAGGATTTCGAGGTAAATTTTGTCGGTTCCAATGGCCGTTGGCAGCACTAGCAGTGATGGAGGTGGCCGATGGGCGACGGCAAGCGTGCAGAGGAAGGAAGAAGGCCGACAGCGAGCTCACGGGCCAGTTGGTCGTTGAGCTTGCTCGTGCCCATGCACAACGGCGGAACAGCGCTTGGTGCGTTCGCTTGGAGGAGAAGCCCTGACCAGTGAGCCCCGCTGGTTAGCAACAGAGGAGGAACGGGCGTGCGTGTTTGAGCTGATGGTACCTCGACCTGTGGTGCGTGAGGAGATGTACCAGAAGGCCACCTTGAAGGTAAGGGTTTCTATCTTTTCATTTCATTTTGTTTTAAGATTTGAACTAGCTGTGGATTCAAACTTATGTTTTTAAATCTAAAAATTTTCAAAGAGGTCCTTAGGGTATTTATTTCCTTCATGAAGTTTCTCAGTTATTTGAACGAATTTAAATACAAAGGCTAATTTGCTGAAATTATCTTTGAACTGTAGGTAGGTGAAATACTTCTCAAATATTTTTGAAAAATTAATATTTGGATTGAGGAAGATAACTAAGCCACAGATATAAAATTTCACAATTTTGAGTAACAGGAAAATTACCTTAATTAAAATATTACAATTCTACCCATTTTGAAATAGTCTAAAAATATTTTATTTAAATATGAAAACTAATTTAAATTACCTTGAAAATTTTCACACAGCTTCTTTGAGATGTTTAGAACAAATAAAAATTATGGGACAAAATTTTGGTGATTTTGGTTTCACAGATGTTGTTTAAGTTGATTCTAGGGCAATTTTGGAAAGTTTTGAATTTAAGTCATTTTAATTATTTTTTATGCAGTAGTGAGATGAGTGAAAAAAATCACTTTATTACATATTTCTCATAAAGGACCTTTCTACATAGTCGTATCTTGATTTTTCTGATAGAATAAACCAAGATCTTTTGTGCCTTAGAGATATTTTAGGATATTCCTTACACCAACCATATGCCATTTTGTTGGGGACGCACTGTATCTAGCTAACAAATTAACTGCAAATAAAATGTCAGGCCTGGTGCTGTTTGTAAGATACATGAGTGCTCCGATGGCACTGAGATATGGATATTCAGGTCCTAATATCTCTTCATTGTCACCCCTAGGTCTGAATGGATCTTTATCCTTATCAAGAGATCGAATGACCATAGGTGTCTTTGATGGATATGATTTATCCATATTGAATTTTTTCAATATTTTCTAGATATAAACAGACTGATGTACAAGACTTCCTGAGGGAAGATGCTCAAGATATAAACCTAAGCAAAATTTAGTATTACCCAAATCTTTCATCTCAAATTCCTTCTTAAGATGCTTGCTTGCCTCTTGTATGTCTTGTGTAGTTTCAAGGATATTAAGATTATTGACATACACTATGGTGATACAAAATCCAGTTGATGATTTCTTTATAAATATATATGGGCAATCATAATTATTTGAATAACCCTTATGAAGAGGAACTTACTCAATCAGTTTTATCACATTCTTCCTGTCGTAGCAACAAGGCTAGGCAGCAAACTGGTGGCACCCCCGCACGGCTCCACGGACCTACGAGGGTTGCACGTGAAGACGCTCAAACTCACTGTGATGTTGCGAACTTGAGGAGAGGAGGAGCAAACAAACTTGTATTTCAGAATTTTTGGGGATCCTCTTGAATGGAAGGGGTGCCCCTCTATTTATAGGGAGAATGGAGGGACGGGGGAGATTACAAGAATGCCCTCAGGTGAGGTCTCTAACTTCTTTTTTTTTAGCTTTTGGCTGGGAGCGTCGGGTTTCTTTTGTCTGTTTACTTCTACGCCAACTTTCTAGCTTCGCTCAGTGCGAGGGAGCTCTTCTTTTTGGTTGTGCCAACGTGGTCGTGCTTTTTGTACCTAACTTGTATGTAGCCCTGGTGATAGTTTTATAAACGCTTTTGGGAAATCGTTGTCTTCTTCACTTTGACTTGCAAGCTCAAGGTTTCTTAGTTGTGGAACTTGCAGGGTTTGCATCTGGTGGGGAGTGAGGCGGCTCCATAGCATGAGCCCCCTGCTTATATGCGCACGTTGAGGGGTGCCGTTGACTTAATGGCATTCGTTTCAGGCTTCATGCGGCATAGCTGCTAGTTGTTGGCGGAGATGCTCGAGTTGGTTAGCGTGTGAGTGCGCCTTGGTGGATGTAGCCCCTCGCAGTGTCGTGTACGGTACTTGGCCCCTTGCTGCCATGAGTGCTTTGGTGGGCGTAGTCCCTCGCGATGTTGTGCACGGTTCTTGGTACCCTGCCTCCTAATAAAAAAAACTTTGCGTCCCTCGGCTTGGCGGGGGTGCAAGTAGTTGCCTTATGACCTCGTGTTCTCTTCGTGCATCAAATAGTTAGGTGTTGAATCTGGGCCTCCGCCCTACGACATACATGTGCATATCGGTATATTTTGTTTGCTTGCGAGGCAGCTTTTGCCGGGGAGCGACAATGCTCGACTCGCATGGGGCATGGGTCGCATCCCGGTGCTTACAAGGAGGTTCGGGCGCTTGACTCACGCGGGAGGCGATGGTTCCTCCCGGCCGATGTGAGGAGGCTTTTTGCTCGACTCGTGCGGGAGAGATGGGGCCTCCCAGCGCACACGAGGAGGTTTAGATGCTCGACTTACGCGGGGGAGATGGTTCTTCCCAGCCAACGTGAGGAGGCTTCTTTTTTTTCTTTGACCTGTGCGGGGGAGACGGGGCTTCCCAGCGCGCACGAGGAGGTCCAGGTGCTCGACTCACGCGGGGGAGGTGGTTTCTCCCGCCCTACGCGAGGAGGCTTTTTCACTCAACTCGTGCGGGGGAGATGGGGCTTCCCAGCGCACACGAGGAGGTTCAAGTTTTTCGAGCGAGCACGTGATATGGGCAAGCAGACTTGGTGTGCACACTTGTCATGGCGGCCGCATACGTATATATATGTCGCGAGATGACTTTGGCATTCGTTACAAGACTCATGAAGAGGTCGTGACAAGGCGACACTACTTGGGAAATCTAGCAACGGCCGACGCAGCGGCACTTTGGGAGAAATTTAAAAAAGCATAATTAAACATTGGGACCGACGCAACGGTCCTGGCTGTGGTTGGCCTACAAAATGGGCGAGGCCTTCCCGAGCCCCTGGCGGCTTCACACGTAGTATTTATTCATGTTGATAGTGTTCCAACTGTGCTTCAGCTCTTCACCCTCGAGGGTCTTCAATCGAATGAAGTTGGGCATGACTGGCTGACGATCTCGTATGGCCCTTCCCACTTGGAGCTTAGCTTCCCGTCGGCTTCTGGGTTTGCCTTCTTTTTCAGGACGAGGTCGCCCACCTAGATGGGACGCGGGCGAACGGCTTTGTTGTATGCCTTCGCCATGGACGCTTGATAGCGTTCGATGTTGAGTGTGGCATCCTGCCTTAATGCATCAAGGCCGTCGAGGGAGGCTTGATGGGTCTCATCTTCGGGCGGTGTCTCGATGCGAGAGGAGACCAGTTTAATTTCTTCGGGGGTGATGGCCTTGTCGCCGAAGAGCAGTTTGAACAGGGTGAAGCCGGTGGCTCTGTTGGCTACCGTGCGCGTCGACCACAGCACGTTGGGGAGCTCGTCTGCCCAGCATCCTTTGGAGAGGTCAAAGAGGCGTGTGCGCAAGCCGTGAAGAAGGAGGCCATTAGTGCGCTCCACCGTACCATTCGCTCGAGGGTTGGCTACAGAGGCGAAGCAGAGGTTGACGCCGAGCGAGGTACATAATTTGTGGAATGGCTCGGCGTCAAATTGGGTGCCGTTATCAACGGTGATCTCACGCGAGACGCCGAAGTGACATATCAAATTTTGCACACAAACTTCTGTACGGAGGCCAAAGTGATCTTGATGAGCGGTTCCGCCTCTATCCACTTGGAGAAGTAGTCAACCGCTACAACCACGAACTTGGCGCCATGGCTCGTGGTCCTGAACGGGCCAACTAAGTCAATGCCCCAGCCCGTGAGTGGCCACGAGGGTGGGATGGGCTACAGATTGTGCGCCGGAAGGCTTGTGCCTCGTCCCATCCACTGGCATGCCGGGCATATCTTCACCAAGTCTTGTGCGTCGTGCAGCACTGTCGACCAATAAAAACCTTGACGGAAGGCCTTGGAGACCAGTGCACGTGGGGCGAGGTGGGATCCACACAGTCCCTCGTGTATGTCACACACCAGCTCGACTCCTTCGTCCTTCGAGATATACTTGAGGTAAGGCGCACATACGCCGCGCTTGTACAGCGAGCCTTGGTGGATGACGAAGCCCTTTGCGCGCACCTTGAGGCAGCGAGCCTCGACGTGATCCTCAGGTTTGGTCTCGTCGACGAGGTACCGCACGATGGGCGTCCTCCAGTTCTCCGGGGCTATGACGTTCACTTCCGGTAGCCCTTTCATCGCGGGGGCCGTGAGCACCTCGTAGAAGGCGCCAGGCGGCAAGCCTACAGAAGTACTTGCCGCTCGGGCCAGCATGTCCGCCTCTACATTCCCTCCCCGTGGGATGGGACGAACAGTGAAGCCCGCGAAGTGCTTCTCCATTGCCCACGCCATGGCCAAATACTTGATCATTTCTGGCTCTTTCGCTTGATAGCTCTTGTCGATGTGTCCCGCAATGAGCTGGAAGTCACTCTTGACCAACACTCGCAAGCCGAGCAGTAGAGCCTCGTACTCGGCGATGTTGTTGGTGGCTTTGAACTCCAGCTGGGCGGCGAATGAAATGTGTGCTCCGTCTAGCGACTCGAGGACTGCCCCGGCACCTGTGCCCTCGGCGCACCACGAGCCGTCCACGCAGACGGTCCACATTGGCTCGGTGTTCTCTGGGGGCGCTGGGTGCTCGGAAGTGACCCACTCTGCCACGAAGTCCGCGAAGATCTGTGACTTGATCACCATGCGAGGAAGGAACTCGATGGAGAATTGTGCGAGCTCCGTTGCCCACTTCCTAACGCGCCCTGAGGCTTCCTTGTTGCGAAGCAGCTCGCCGATGGGATATGAAGACGGTACTTGGATGGAGTGTGCCTGGAAGTAATGTCGAAGCTTCCTTGATGCCATAAGGAGTGCGTAAGCGAGCTTCTCCATCTCGGTGTAGCGCACCCTAGCGCCTTGAAGCGACTCAGACATGTAATACACCGGGTACTGCACACGGTCTTTTTCCATGACCAGCACTACACTCACGGCCCCTGGCATTGCGGCCAAGTATAGGAGCAGGCTCTCTCCCGGAGTTGGGCTTTGCAGCAGGGGAGGAGAGGTCAGGTATGCCTTGAGTTCATCGAACGCTTGCTGGCTGTCAGCGTCCCACACGAAGCTAGATGAGCCTCTAAGGGCCTTGAAGAATGGGAGTCCCTTCTCGGCGGACCGGGACACAAACCATCCGAGCGCGGCAAGGCGCCCGATGAGTTTATGCACTTCCTTTATGTTCTGGGGCGGAGGCATGTCCAATACAGCTCTTATCTTGGTCGGGTTGGCCTTGATTCCTCTTTTGGACACCAGGAAGCCTAGTAGCTTACCGGCCTGCACCCCGAACACGCACTTCTCAAGGTTCAGCTTCATCCCTGTCGTGCGGAGATTGCTGAATGTTTCTTCCAAGTCTTGCGCATGAGAGCGTGTGATGGCACTCTTGATAACTACGTCATCCACGTAGGCCTCGACGTTGCGTCCCACCTAGGCGAGAAGCGCCTTTTGCACCAGGCGGGCAAAAGATGCTCCGGCGTTCTTCAAGCCAAATGCCATGCGCACGTAGCAGAAGGTCCCAGACGGCGTGATGAAGCTTGTTCTTTCCTCATCATCCTTGGCCATCCAGACTTGGTGGTACCCTGAGAATGCATCTAGAAAGCTCATGAGCTCACAGCGGATGTGGCTTCGACGAGTTGGTCGATGCGCGGGAGCGGGAATTCGTCCTTCGCACATGTCTTGTCGAGGCTGGTGTAGTTGACGCATATGCGCCACTTGCCGTTGTCTTTTTTCACAAGTACGGGGTTGGCGAGCCACTCGGGGTGCAAGACTTGTCGGATGACTCCGGCCTTAAGGAGCTTGTCGACCTGTTCGCAGACCGCCTGCTGGCATTCGGCGCACATCTTCCTCATCCTTTGCTTCACGGGGTGAGCGTCCGGGCGGACATACAGCTTGTGTTCGATTAGATCCCGTGGGATGCCTGGGAGATCCTCGTGTTCCCAGGCGAAGATGTCAGCGTTGTCCCGAAGGACCTTGAGGACCTCCCTGGACACTTTCGGGGTGAGATCTGCCCCGAGGAGCACGGTTTTGTCCGGTGCATCATCGTGCAGGGGTACGGCATGCGTCTCCCCATCCGGCTTCGGCTTCAGGGTCCATCTTCCTGCGCCTGGCAGGGGGTGAGCCCCTGGCCCCGCCAAGCTCCCTTCTAGCTGCATGTTGTGGACGTAGCAGTTGACGGCCTGAGCTCGTTCGTCGATCTTTCGGGACAAGTTTTGATCCCCACACACTGTGATGATGCCTTGCGGTGCTAGAATCTTCACGCACAGGCAGTTATGACGAGCATGTCATGATGTGGGAGGGTGATTCCTACGGCGTCTTCAGGCCCGAAGGTCACTGGTGTGGACGCCCAAGCAGGGAGCTCGGTGGGTGGAAAAGAGGCGATGTGGCTTATCTGGCAGGCATACGCACGTGTTTGGCGCTTGGATGGGAAGGTATGCGCGTTGCCCCCCACGATGGCGTGGATGACACAGTGCGGATTAATCACTTAGACGGGAGCTAGGCTAGGGGGAAGAGGTGGTGGCGGTGGCTCTCTCGGAACGGCAGCTCGTGCTCGGGGCTGAGCGTCACTCATCGGCCTTGGGTGAAGTTGCTCGCGCATCCTCTGGATCACATCACACTCGGCGGTGTAGTGGTTGTATGACTGGTGCGGCTCGTAAAATCTCCTGGCCTGGATGTTGACTCCCGCTGCATGTTGATGGCTCGGGTGGCCTTGGTTATTCCGCCCTCCACCACGATCATGGTTTCGCTCGCCTCCGCGGAGGCCCCGACATGTGATGTCGCGGTCCTCGTTGCGTTCTCGACCCCGAGTTTGGTCGTAGTCGTCATGCTTGAAGTGGGTGCGGGGTCGCTCATCATACCCGTCCACCTAGTGCAGGCCACGGTGGCGTGGTTGAGGATCATCATGAGCCACCTTGGGATGCTGGCAGCCGCTAGTGCTTTGTTCCACAGTTGGAGCTCCCCTTTTTCTTGAAGTACGTACGTTTCCATGGTATCATACAACTTTTTGGATGGTGGTCGGCGGGCTTCGGTCTAGCTTGGCACACAAGACTGGGTTCCAAATGGACCTTCGCGCGGCGGAGCACAGCTTTTGTCAGTGATGCTGTGTATCTGACACTGCACGTTGGCGAAGCGCTTGTGAAATGCTTGAATGGTCTCCTGTGGTCCCTGGACCAACGCGTAGAGGTCTGCCGCCGTCACGACTTTGGTCTTGTTTCCTTGGAAGCGCGAGTGTAGCAGCTGGCGGAGCTGCTTCCAGGAATATACCGAGCCGGTAGGAAGCGTGAGGTACCATGACCGTGCTATCCCGGAGAGCTTAAGGAGTAGACTCTTTGCCACGGCGGCCTCATTTCCTCTTGTTGCCAACAAGGCGGCCTCGTACACACGAGTGAACTCGGCCCGGTCGGTGTCACCCGTGTAGCTCGGGAGATCCACGAGACGGAACTTGTGTGGCCATGGCTTCGCTTTGAGCCCGGGGCTGAGGGGGCTTCGGTCGTCGGCGATGTTGATGACCTCATGCCTTGCAGCATACACAGTTGGGGCGGTGACGTACTCGTGGGCATCTCCCACTGCATCTAGCAAGGCGTTCGTCTCGCGTAGGGTGGCGAGAGCCGCTTCACGTTTTTTGCCGGATCTCCTTAAGTAGTGCTTCCGTTTCTGAGGTTCCCGGTGGAGTCGCTGGTCTTGCACGCGCGATCAACTCCTACAAGTGGCGTCGCTGCTCCTCGGTGACTTGAGGGTTTGCTTGGACTTGCCCTGTAGCTGCCGCGCGTCCTAGTGCTTGCTGATGACGAAGGGCATCAGCCGGTGCCGTCGCAGGATCGGGGGCCGGTCTCGCCGCGGCTACCGCCGCTGCTTGTCATGCTTGCACATCGGCGGCCTCACATAAAAAGCGCCTCCATGCGTAGGGCGTCGGCCCTGAGTGCTTCCAACTTAGCTGGCAGCTCCTCTGCCTTTTGGTTTGCTTCCGCGGCTTGCCGCCTCAGCGCCTCGATTTCAACTTCGTTTTTGGCGACTTGGGTGGAGGCTTCTGAGCCAACAACCTACGCGTCGGTAGAGGGGTTGGGCGCGGTGTCCGCTGTGTGGATCTCGGCGCGTGCCGTCCTCCTGGTCGTCGCTCTCGTGCCTGTGTGGCGGTGGTCTCGGCCTTCTGGTTCGTGCCTCCTCGCTTCTTAGGCGGCATGGCTTGGTTGCCCTACGGTCTAACGGTAGCGTCTTCGCGCTCCTGGTGGCGGCTGCGGTCTTCATCACACGGCTCCTTGCTAGTTTCCCACAGACGGCGCCAACTGTCGTCGCAACGGGGCTAGGCAGTAAACTGGTGGCACCCCCGCACGGCTCCACGGACCTACGAGGGTTGCACGGGAAACTACGTCGCGGAGACACCGTTGTCGCGCATGCAGGCTGCCTGACACGAAGACGCTCAAACTCACTGCGATGTTGCGAACTTGAGGAGAGGAGGAGCAAACAAACTTGTATTTCAGAATTTTTGGGGATCCCCTTGAATGGAAGGGGTGCCCCTCTATTTATAGGGAGAATGGAGGGACGGGGGAGATTTCAAGAATGCCCTCAGATATTTTACAATTTTATCCCCAGACGCACTAATGCCCTTGAGGACGAGCCGGTCTTTTTCTCCAGGAATATTCGGGGAATATTCCATGGGCCCCGCTCGTCATGCCCCCGGTAACGATTTTCCCCGTCACCTTAAGCTTCCGGTCATTGCGAACCCGTCGTCATCACGTAGGCGGCGTTACGGAGCCGGTGTTGTTGCAGAGTCGGCGTTGTTAAGGTGCTAGTGCTACCGTGGAGTCAGCGTCTGCGTTGGCCTAGACTCAGCGTTGATGAGTTTCGAGGTGCACTGATTCCTCCTTTGGAGGAATCCCTAAGCGCGTTGAGGTGGGCCCTGAAGACGTCGACGTAGACCTTGACGAGAAAACTTCAAAAATGGGCTAGCACGGGGACCCCTTCCTCAACACTTCCCAACTTTTTTAAGCCATAGAGTGACTTTTGAGGTTTTAACGCAATACATGTTGCGATTTGTGTTTGGATTTAGAATTTTAAGTACTTCAGGAATTTTCATATAGATATCTAAATCGAGCGATCCATATAAGTATGCGGTCACTACATCCATCAATTGCATGGATAAATTCATTTGTACTGCTAATGACATTAAATATCCAAATGTAGTTCCACTCATAACATGAGAGTATGTTTCATCGTAATCAATGCCGGGCCTGTGTGTGGACAGTTGTGCTACAAGTCTCGCTTTGTATCTCACCACCTTATTGTTTTCATTTTGTTTTCGAACGAAAACCTATTTTGCTCCCACGGGGAAGACATTGTGAGGAGTGGATATTACTAAGAAAATGCCCCTATTTTTCTTGAACGAGCACAATTCTACCTTGATTACTTCCTTCTATTTGGACCAATTTGAGCGCTTGAGGCACTCTACCATGGACTTAGGTTATGGATCCATTTGAAGTGTTTTAGCTATTTTTGAGGAGAAATATATGTCGACAATTGTAGTCTTTCTGTTGTATGATTCTCCTGAATCAATATAATTTGTTGAAATTTCATTTACACCTACTAAATCATTGTCATTCCCACAGCAATGGAGTCAAGGTGTTCCAATGTCCTAGCACCTAAATTTGTGCGCACATTTGTGCTGGGTTGTGGATGATGGCTATCTGATAGGTGTTTTTCAATTTGAAGTTGATTGCATTTACTGGTCGACGAGGTAATGTCCTCTGTTTCCGCGGACGCTTTTGACAAGATGTGTCTTTTGTGATCAGATTTCTCCCCCTCTTGCTCTCATTAGGGAGATGAGTAGTTTTATTAGGTACATCCACTCTTTCTGGCACATTCACCATAGCAACGTGTAATTTAGTAACATTTATAATTAGTAAATGCATCTGGCAGATTATTAGCAATGTATTGCAAATTTATTATCCTCTGAACTTCAGATTCATATTCTTTAGTATGTAGATCTAAGGACTGAATGCCTGTAACATTTCAATTTATTTCTTGGCATTCTTTGTGGTACTAATAAAAAATGCAGTTAGCGTACCGGGCTGTGAATAAGTCCCCTGTTAGGGATTTGAGGTATTTTATGATTGGCGAAGAATTATACCCCACATAGATCGCCAATTTTCTGTGAGGGTCCATTGATGTACGCTAAGGTGGCGATATCGGTACGTAAACAACACAACTGAATTGTCGTAGATGGGAAATACTTGGTTGATTTTCACATACTAATTGCAAAAGGGAAGCCATATAACATGCAGTTGGTCAAATTTTGATTAATTATGCGTCGTGTAAGACCACATGTCCCCAATAAGATGTTGGTAAATTAGAATTCCATAGAAGTAGTCGTGCAATTAGTTTCACTCTTTCAATAACAGATTCAGCCAAACCATTTTGGTATATACATAAGGTACATAATGCTCCAGATTAATACCCAAAGCAAGGCAATAATCATTAAATGCGCATGAAGTGAATTCAACGGAATTATCCATTCTAATGGATTTTATCTTGTGTCCAGGATAATTTTCTCTCGATTTGATCATTTGAGCAATTATTTTCGTGAAAGTGTGGTTCCTGGTGGATAAGAGACACACGTGGGACTATCTTGTTGATGCATCTATGAGTACCATAAAATATCTGAATTGTCCAAATAATGGCTTAATAGGACCACATATATCTCCTTGAATGTGTTCAAAGAAATTGAGTGGCTCATGTTAAATTTTAAGGTGAGAGGGCCTTAAAATTAATTTCCTTGTAACACATGTGGTGAACATAAAATATGAGGATATAGGCAATTTTTGTAACTGTTAAGTTGTGGTCAATATAATTTTTAATAATTTTCTCATCATCTGAATTGAGTGGCTCATGTCAATATTTTGAAAAATTATTTTGTATGCAACAGGTGATACTGGTATGATGTATGCGTAGTACAATCCAGATGATAAAGAATGAATTTTCTCAAGTACTTGTTTTTCATATCTGTTTGACTGAGTTATGAGTAGATTTTCATCATTACTCTTAGCACTAGGTTCCACATGGAAACTATTTTTATGGATATCTTTAAAACTGAGTAGGCTACATGTGGAGTCAGGATACAAGAGTGCATCCTCGAATATGATTTTGGTATCTATAGAAAGAATAATTGTAGGCAATATCCTCATAGAAGGATAGAAAGTGCATAAGGTCTTCTCAATTATATTTGCATCTGAAACTGCCTTGTCATAGAATATCAACTTGGAGTTCATCTTGTGAACAACAAAATTATAAGCTGCCACGAACTTGAAGTCCTCAAAATGAATGTTTGACCATTCGTGTTGTGCTTCTGGCAACATTATGGCTCTTTGTTGGTCATAGCGCTCCTTGTGGTAGATCCATAGAGCCAAGTGGGTCTTCCTCCATTAAATATTCAGTCTGAGGTCTGAGTCGAGGTGATATAGTAAAAAGTGCAAAGCCACGTATTGACAATTTCAGTGATAGCCGGGGCATCTCCATCAATAGGGGTTATGGTGTTAGCAAGACCATGAGTTGCCAAATTGATTTGGACAACCATGGCCCATGTCAAATGATTGCTCCCATTTGAGGCGGGTTAAGCAAATTCCTTTTCACAAACCTTAGCCATATCCTGCATGAAATGGTCATGGCTTTATTAACTTACCATGAGAGTAAATTAAATAAATTGATAATGCTAAATTTGTGCAAGAAATTTTAAGTCAAGATGATTCTTCAAATACAGAACAGGCGAAAAAGTCAATGCTAATATGTTGGACTCCATTCCTGAGGGAATGGGTGACACTATAGTCACAGCCGAAAATATAGACTCCCTAACTGATTTAATTTTGGTTAGGCACGGTGAAGGTAATCACCACATTGTGGTGTAAACGTTGCAACAGTGAGCGAAAAAATCGCTATTATGGACAGGGACCCTGTCCGATTGAATGGGTGATACTAGAATCGTAGCCAATGTTATATGCTCCACTACCTTGTGCCTTTTGCTAGAATAATAGAAGGTAGATACCAAAATTTATGCATTTTTGCATAATTTTCTACAAATTATTCAAGCAAATATGAGGCTTAAATAATTTAATATGAGCAGAAATATTACCTTGCAAATATAACATTAAAGAAAGTAATTTCAAATAATATAAAAATGTAATAAAGACTGCAACTTTATTGTAGTATTACTGAGGTATATGCTAAAAGTGTAGAAATACACATTATTTATGCAATAAATAAAGTCTGAGTGCTAAAATGAAAAAGAAAAGGGAAAAATGTTATTAAGCTTAGTGGGCCAAATCAGGCAGGTCCACTTAATTCAACTGAGGCCCTGGGTTTTTTTCTCTTCTTTTTTCTTTTTTATTTGCTCCTCGGGTGAGGCTTGCCCATCCGGTCGACACCTTGGCCCAAATGGCCCATTATGAGCCCTCCTGGGGGTAAACATATCTTGGTGCAAGAGGGTGGGAGGTGGCGGTTGCCGGAGGGAGGAAGGTGGCGCCAAAGGGTGGGTCGCTGGAGGGGAGGGCGCTGGGCGCTGTGCCGCCGGGTTGCTGATGTACCTTCACAACGGCCTAGGTTGTGCCGCTAGAAGGCT
The DNA here is from genome assembly GCA_019208055.1 of Stipa capillata. Lineage (NCBI taxonomy): Eukaryota > Viridiplantae > Streptophyta > Magnoliopsida > Poales > Poaceae > Stipa > Stipa capillata. Next base: position 46,140 of record JAGXJF010002627.1, on the reverse strand, counting down.
GGACCACCGGACGCCGCGCCACTGGAGGAGGCACCACTCTGGAGGGAGTGGCCACCGTGCCATATGCCGGTGCAGGCCGTGCCGCCAGAGGGAGGCGTCGGCCGTGTTGCACCGTCGGGTGTGAAGGGGCAGGTGCCGGTCTCACGCCGCCGCTGGATAGAGGAGGGAAGACGGGCCCTTGACGTGCCGTCGGATTAAAAAGGAGGAATTCCCCAAGGCTGTCGTCAAAGGGGGCGCCTGCTATTGCCGTGGTTGTGAGGGCAAGGTGGCGAGCTCTTCTTTCTGAAGATGGCACCACTAGAGCCCCGGTTGGAAGGTCACCACCGGTGATGATCCGGAGATCCATCATTTTCATCCATAAGAGGGGCGGGTGGAATAGCTTCTGTTGCCACGGTGGTCGCTGTCGTGGGTGTTTTGGCCGTGTGCACCTGGCGTTGATAGTGGCCACAAGAACGACGCCGACAGTACCGCCATGGTCAAGAGAGTGGCGGGGGAAGGATCTGAAGAACGGATTCTTTGAGTACCGCCAAAAGGGTAATAATGCTCTGGACTACTACATCCATCATGTTAGAGGATCTACCTTTTTCTCTCGGATGGATGCTGTGATTTGTAGAACAAAGTGCTCATAACGTGTTGTGAGTAGTGTTGTAAGAGACCGAGAGAAAATGAGAATCCTTGATTAACATTGTGTCGACGATCGGTGAATCGGCGATCTTACGGTATTCGTGGAGTGATGATTACTGGGGGGTAGGGACCTCTAGGGCCCAAGTGCCAGGAGCTCTGACAGCAGGGGACAGCCGTTTTTATACAGGTTCGGGCCTCCCTCAGGATAATAACCCTACGTCCTGTTGCTAATATTGATGGAGAACACGCTTACAATAGGGGGTGTATGTTAGTGGCTACCCTAGGCCTAATCGTAGACTAATCTAGCTAAACCGCCGGGCTCGACTCCTTCGAGGCAGCGGGTCTTCTAGGGCTTCGCCTCCTGAGATCCTATGCTGCTTGTGCTGCGACTAGAAAGACCTGTCAGACTTGTAGAACGCCCCTCTCCTATGGGATTGCTGATCCTTATATAGGGGGTTCCCAGGGTCGTACTGGATGTGGACTTACGCTCGAGTAGGACTCTGGCCTCCTTAAACGTTGGGATTGACTTCCTAGTTTAAGGGGAGTCTTCCCTTCCTGAGAGGGGTTACCTTGTCGTCCAGGGATCCTTACCGGGTACGCTGTACCTTCCTAAAGCCCCAGGATTCTGTATACGGATACCCCTAATATGCGGGAAACCGTATTATTTATCATCAAGCCCCCCATCAATACGTGAAGTGAGGTCATGATGGTTCTGTTGGAAATCTGCCCTTGTCGGGGAAAAATTCCGAGTAGGCGACCCGAGTGGTCCTTGTCGATGACTCCCTCGAGTAGACTCAATCCCTACCGAGTAGTCGTAGAAGCCTTATCGGAATAATCCTTTTGGAAAATCCAGAATGCTTTTCCGATTAGATCTGATCCGTTGATCACGGACACGCATCCGCCTGACATATTTTTAGGAAACCGAACCATCGTGGCGGAAATTTCGCGTGGTGATGAAGAATCTTTTCTCTCCCTGCGCCATTGTGCCGACCAGGACCCCGACTAGGGCGGATGCCGAGCAGCAGCCCCCGGCGTCGAAGTCGGCACCGGCCCTTGTCGAGCAGGGGACCCCCGCGCCGGAGTCGTCGCCGGCTCCTACTGAGCAGCAGCAGTCCCCGGCGCTGGAGTCGGAGTTGGCCCTTGGTCGAGCAGGCCGTGCCTTCGGGTCCTTCGGCGCCGGAAAGCCTTAGCCTCTTCTCCTTGCTGCAGGTAACGCACGGACGATTAGTGATAAGGTAATTTTACTATGCTCGTACTAACCTGTTCTTTTTCAGCTCGCTATCTCCCGGGTCGCTCCACTCGAGAAGGCCCAAGCGGAACTGGACTTGGCGCACGAGGAGTTGAAGAAGCGCCTCGACGAGTCTGGGAGATGGCGGGCGGAGAACGAGGTGCTGCAGAAGCGCCTTGAGGACTCCGAGAAGCAGCGGGCGGCGGTCGAGGCTGATCTTTCAGCCTCGAAGGCACGCCTCTCGGACGCGGAGTCTTCCCTGCAAAGGAGTCAGTCCTACGCGGGAAAACTGGAGGAAGACCTCGAGCGGGCCTTGGGCACGCTCGAGAAGGCGCTGGGCGAAGTCGGCGTCGTTGTCCCCCCGGGCCTTGCTCCGGCCAACCGCCTAGCAGATCTGACGGCGTCCGTCTCCCAGCTGAAGCCTACCGTCGGGAAGCTTCTCGAAGACGAGCTCCGGCAAGGTGTACGCGACGCCCTGGCCTTTGCTTTGGCTCTTCTGAGGCGCAGGCACCCGGACTTATCCCTGGAGGCGCTCGCTGCCGACCTGCCAGAGGGCGAGGAAGAGAAGCTTCTCGACGCTGTGCAGGAAGCGGCGGACGCCTTTGGCGATCGAGTCCAGGCGCCTGGCCTAGAGTAGGACTCTGTAATAGCATACTTTTATATAAAGGTTGTGATTAGTAACTGTGCGATAACTTGTGTGTTTTTTTGGTTTTTCGAAACCTTGTCTGATCTGCTCATGTGAAACCTTGTCGGATGCAAGCGTAGACTTTAGTCGGAACCAGTGCCCTTTGCCTCCCTTCGGTGTAGGTATACGAATAGTGTCGTAGGTCGTTCTTGCTGTGATTGACCAGTCCTTAGGTTTAGTCGGATGGAGGGCTCCGTGGCTCCTCGTCATCAGTAAACGCGATAAGGGGTCTTTCGTACAGCTTGTCGTGGCCATGGCAGCACCTCCGTATTCCTCTGTTGAGGGAAGACTCCGGTGTTTGGCTAGTAAATTCTACACTTGCCCGATTAACAAAGTTTCACTCTACCCGAGGTATCTTCTGCTCCGAGTAGTCGAAGACGTGGATAAGCGTACGGGTTCCGTTGATCTAGTCGTACTCGTACCTTTTTCCCTTCCTTTACTCGGGATCAGGGGACATTGCTACGGAACTGGGGAGCTTAGTCAACCAGGCCTTAGGTCTGGTCAGGTGGGGGGCTCAGTGGCTCCCCTGTCACCTGCAAACGCGTTAAGGGGTTTTCCTTGCGTCCCTGACAGTTATAGCGCAGAACCCTTATCCCTTGTGCGGGTCGAAGAAGTCGGTACTCGTACTCGTACACCAACTTGCCGTGTTCTTATCCAGCCCCCGACTGACTTTTCGAGAGATATCTCGGATAGGCAGTCTGAAATAATTAATGATGAAAAACATTGAACTAAAGACTTGGTATAATTCAAAACTGTGTCTTTTACAGGCTACTGTAAGAAAAATAATTCTATGAAAACTAAGAAAAACTAAGCCGTCCCCTCCTCATTTAGCTTGTCGCCGGTTGCCCCAGAGACTCTCGTCCTCTTGTCGTGACCCGCTGACGAAACTTTGTTGAGTGCGCGTGCTGGGCGGCGGCGCCCGGAGCGTCTTATCATCGACTTGTTCGTAGCTTGACGATCTTTAAGGCTGGAGCTGGTGCAACTTTGGAATCTGCCGATGAGGAGGCGACGGTCGTGCGATCTTACCGAAGGTGTTTGCACGGGACTCTCTAATGGACGCGACCTTTCTACCGTTGGCACGAGCGACCTGGATCGGGCGGCTTCTCCCGAGGAACCGTTGTCCTGTTTAGGGGAAGGCCCTGTTTTTCTCCCTGTTCCGACTTAGTCGTGGAACTCTTTCTCCGACTTGGAGGGGGTACTTTCCGAAGTTGTCGCTCGTAGCCGCGGAGGTGGTCTTGACAACGTGGTGGCGGGAGCCGCCACGCTGGCGTCTTGGTTAGAGGGCAGGTGCTGCTCTGCGAGGTCGAGGCTGCGCTTGTCGCAGAGGAGTGCTTCTCTGGGGGAGCTCTTTATCGTGAGGACACCTTTTGGGCCGGGCATCTTTATGCACTGGTAGGCGTAGTGCGTAGCTGCCATGAACTTGGCCAGAGTAGGGCGCCCCAAGATAGCATTGTATGCTGTTTCGAAATCGACTACGTCGAACAGGATTTTCTCTGTTCGGAAGTTCTCCGGCGTACCGAAGGTAACCGGGAGCGTGACTTGCCCGATCGGCGTGGCCGACGAGCCCGGGACGATACCGTGAAAAGCGTGCGTTACCGTCTGAACAGACGATCGTGGCACTTGCATTGCGTCGAGGGCGTTGGCGAATAGGATATTGAGGGAGCTCCCTCCATCTATTAATACGCGACCCACTCGGCAGTTGTTGATCGTTGGCTCGACCACAATAGGGTATCGTCCCGGTCGAGCGCAATTTTCGGGGCAATCGGTCTGGTCGAAAGAAATCGTGACCTCGGACCACTTGATCGCTCGAGGGACCCGCGGTACACTCGCGAGAACTTCTCGGGCGATCGCCTTGTATTGCCTCTTGGATTCGTAAGAGGTTGAGCCCCCGAATATGTGCTCGATTGCTCTGACATGCCCCTGGAAAGGCTCAGGAGTGGAGTCATCGTCGTCGGAAGTCGTTTCCCGACTGTTATTAGCGACCTGAGGATTCTCCTCGCGGAACTTCTCTCTTTCTTCCCGAAGATACTTCTTGAAGATGCGACACTGTCGCAGATCATGCGAGTCGGTCTGGTGAAAATCGCACCAGGGCTTGGATGACTTGTCGGAGGATGTGGTAGGTTTATCCTTGGGGCGTGGTCGCCAGGTGCGCTTCTCGGAGATCTCGGCCATTACCTCGTCGGCTCTGATCCTTTTCTCCTTGTTCCCTCCGGAGGGTTTCTTCTTGCGTTTAGTTTTACGCGAATCGCCCTTCGTCCGGAGAGGGAGAACTGGTCGACTCACCCCGCTGTTGTTTGATATAGCGCAGGGTTTCCTCCGCACAAGCGGCCTTCTCGGCCAGATCCATGAGTTGCCTGGTGGTTTTCGGTGGCCGCATGATCAGGTCGTGCGTGCACATCTCGTTTCTGCTGCCCCGAGTGAAGGCGCGGATGACATCCGAGTCCGTTATCTCAGGGATAGTGTTGCGGACAGCACTAAACCTCTTGGTAAACTCTCGGAAGGTCTCGTCTGGTCGCTGGACGACAAGGAATAGATCGTCGACCTGACCAGGTCTTGGGAAGGTACCTTGGAACTTCCCGAGCAGCATGTCGCATAGCTATCCCCATGAACGGATAGTTCCTGGGGGTAAATTCGTCAACCACGTCCTAGCGGCTCCTCTGAGGGCGGTAGGAAGATAGTTGGCCATAACCTTCTCGTCCCCGCCGGCTGCCTCGATCGCGGTGGTGTAGATCTGAAGGAATTCCGTGGGATTCGTGGTTCCGTCGTACGATTCTAGTGAGCCGGGCTTGAAACGAGAAGGCCAGCGTACCTGACGGAGTTCCTGGGATAGCGCCTGGCATCCACTGAAGGCCCCCCTGAAAGGGATCTCAGGAGTCGACTAGAGGGGGGGGTGAATAGGTCGGCTCTAGAAATTAAAATGCCTAATGGGTTTCTCTTCTGAAGATAGGTCAATCCTAGAGAAAATATATGCAACTGATGCAGGTAACTGAGACTCAGCAAGATATATCAGATAACCACCAGACACTCAGATAGCAAACTCAGCTGATGTAGAACAAGTTATATTCAGAGCTAACTGAGTCTCAGGTGTGAGAGTCAGGTGAGTGCATCAGATGACGTGAACAGGAAAGGTACTAGCTTTATCAGGAGCTAACTGAGTCTCAGGTGAGGAAACTCAGTTAGTGTGCAACAAATAATGGTGCTCTAGTGATCTAAGCATACATAGATATCAGAATAAGTAAGAGCAGATCACAAGACAGAAAGTAAAGCACCCAATGATTTGTTTTACCGAAGTTCCTACTTCTTGCGAAGCAGTACGTCTCCGTTGAGGAAGCTGTTCTCACAGCCGGCACCAAAACGTGCTCTTTCCTCGAGTACCTTTCTTGTGTGGAATCCTTTTATCTTGCTGCTGCAAGACAGGCAGACCCGAATCGCCCTCACAGACTCTTGGTGGCAGCCACACAAGACTTGGCTTGCTCACCAACTCCAAGAGCACTCCCACTCTTGGAGGAACCAGTACCTCGAAGATTACACCTGAAGGACTAAGTAACTCACTCTCACGATGGATGCACGCAGGCAACACTCACTTGGAGACCTAGAGCTCTTTCTTTCTCAACAGGTTGCTTTCGGGTTAGAGGCAAAGGTTGGGTAAAGGTTCGAGGTTGAAAACCTCCCCAGGTTCCCTATTTATAGGGTCCCTGGCAGCTAGCCGTTACCCTCATGCCACGTCAGACAAAGAGCCACCAGACCTAACCTATCTGAGACTCAGCTAACGTGCACCTCTGGTAACCTACTAGCCACGGCTGAGCTACCCACCTGAGTCTCAGATGCCAAACTCAGGTGGACTCGGTTGCCTCAGGCAGCACCTGAGCACAACTCTGGCCGGCTCACTACAAGCCTCCAACTGACCAGAGAGCAATGGCCTCGCCACAGTCCCTGACCAGCTCGCTTAGACCCTTGGCACTGGTTCTAAGCTTCTTCACCGAAGACGACTGCCCTTGTAGACGCATAGAGAACCCTTGGTCCTGATCCACCAGCTTCCTAGCTCCTCCAGGACTTATCCAGCTTGCATTCACGGCCCTTGAACTCCATCAAGCAACCATCACCTCGCTTGCCCTCGAGCACAGCCTCGGCTTCCTCGCAACTGTGCCTCAGGAACCTAGCTCAGCTGGTCCTTCTGACCTTCCCAGTTCCTTGCTCTTTTTAGGGCTCATCATCAACAGTTGTCTCACTTCAGCTTTCACCTGTCCATCTAATCCCTGTTCACACTCATTGCAAAACATTAGACACAGGTGAGGATTGCCAATAACCATCAAAACCAAACTCTGGGGCAAGATAGCCATCCTTCCAAGCTCCATAGGAGTGGATGCACTTTCACCCCCGATAAGGTGCATTCTCGCCACTATTCGAGGTCGAGGTTCGGCCCCGAGAATGGGCGTTTTGTACGTGGTCTCTCTGAGAGGGTTGTTGCTCCTGTTGGCGCCTTTGGCGGCGGCATTTGTCGAGTTGTTCTCGGAGGTCAACCAGTGGCTCCTCCTGAGGAGACCTGTTCCTGGGGTGTCGTCCCTCCCGGTCGCATTCTTCTAGCGGACGAGGGGTGTTCACCCGAGTAGAGCTACGGGTCACCGATTGGGCTCAAAAAGACTCAGCCTGGTTCTGAGCCTCTTGGAGGTCAGCCCCCAGCCGTTGCATCCACTGCACACCCGCGGGTGTCGATAAATCCGCCACGGGAGGCTGTGACAGCAGATTGCGCACTTCCGCAAGTCTTCGAGCAGTTCGGGACACGTACTCCCTCGTTCCCGGGGGGGATCTCTCCACAGCGGCATGCGGGTCTCCGTTCCGGCGAGGAGTTCTTTCCCCGGCGGCGGGTAAGCCCCCGTTCATGTGGGAGGCGGCCATTGCATTGTGCTGCTGCGAGCCCCCGGGCAGATTCTGATCTTCGAGGTCTTCTCGACCATCGTCGATCGCGAGTACCATTCGAGGTCCTTGGCTGGACGATGTGTACTCGTATTCCATCACGTTGTCCTCATCGGACGCGACGTGGGTACGATCTTGATCGTTCTCACGATCAGAATTTGCAGGAGAAATCCCAACCATGGGGCTGGTCATTCCTGCCGGGAAGTCGGTCTTGAAGAAGGCCCTGGCGCACTCGGCTCCGAAGTGATCTGCTTCGCCATCCGAATCCTCTCCAGGGGCGTACTCTCCGAAATCCACTCGATCCGTAACCGGGTACGGGTCCATAGGGCCAAAGTTGTCGTAGAAACCCTGGTCCGAGTACCCAGTACGGGGCGAGACTGCGATCGGTTTTCCTGCCGGGTTTGCTTCTTCCTCCTCGGTCGAAACCGGTGAGAGCTATGTAACCGGCGCTGGGGTCTGATCGCGCTTAGTTGTGTGTCCTGCCGACTCTGATTCTTCCTGGACGGCTTGGTCCGGAGAGGTCCCCACGGTCGGCGCCATCTGTCGACGATCGGTGAATCGGCGTTCTTACGGTATTCGTGGAGTGATGATTACTGTGGGGTAGGGACCTCTAGGGCCCAAGTACCAGGAGCTCTGACAACAGGGGACAGCCATTTTTATACAGGTTCGGGCCTACCTCAGGATAATAACCCTACGTCCTGTTGCTATATATTGATGGAGAACACGCTTACAATAGGGGGTGTATGTTAGTGGCTACCCTAGGCCTAATTGTAGACTAATCTAGCTAAATTGCCGGGCTCGACTCCTTCGAGGCAGCGGGTCTTCTAGGGCTTCGCCTCCTGAGATCCTATGCTGCTTGTGCTGCGACTAGAAAGACCTGTCAGACTTGTAGAACCCCCCTCTCCTATGGGATTGCTGATCCTTATATAGGGGGTTTCCAGGGTCGTACTGGACGTGGACTTACGCTCGAGTAGGACTCTGGCCTCCTTAAACGTCGGGATTGACTTCCTAGTTTAAGGGGAGTCTTCCCTTCCTGAGAGGGGTTACCTTGTCGTCCAGGGATCCTTACCGGGTACGCTGTACCTTCCTAAAGCCCCGAGATTCTGTATACGGATACCCCTAATATGCGGGAAACCGTACTATTCATCATCACATTGTAATGCACTGTTTATATATATACACACACACACACATAATGCTAAAAGGTGACAGTTTAAAGATGGAAAAGATATCTCTTAGAAGAGATACCTCGTAGAAGAATCATTAGTCACCACTAATTATAGTTAGCAATTGATCATATATTTGATTCGTAAAAATGCTTAGTGGGTTCGACCATCTGTAACAAAATGTGTTGTCTATGCACTTTTACATGGGCTTGCATTAATTAACTAGATGGACATCGTGACCCCTCATCTGGTCAGTGTCTTGCGGCTAGGACTGTAGGCTCTTATTGCGGCGACTCCGACAAAGGCTCCTTCGCTAATTAGGACATCTCCAATAGGGTGATGGTAGCCTTTCCTTAGAGGTGTCACATATGATTTTTGTTGAGTTGGATGAGAGAGAGAGAAGAAAGAGAAGGTTGCCTTCCCTTGGTGAAGGGATGATCTCTTCACACCTAAGAGATCACTATTTTCTCCATTGTACAATATGTCTTCCCTTAGACCCATGTTTTCTAGTTTAATTTTAATCCTATATTCATGTATGCATTAATTGCTAGAGATAGCATCAAAGGATAACCTATTGTATAACATATTTTTGTTGTTATCTTTAAATGACGTGGAAAGCATAAGAGAAGACTACCTTCTCTACTATTGGAGATGCTCTTAACCTCCATGTATGCGTGGAGAGAAACAAATCTAGTTAATTAATGCAAGCCCATGTAAGAGTGCATAGACGGCACATCCGTGGCCTCCGTGTATGCTTAGGAGAAAAAGAAACTACTTAATTAATTACGACATTGTAAGGCTAGATAAGAACCTATATATAACGCATCCGTCTAGAGTTATATTCACCGTAGATTCTAGAATAGATCTAATTAATCTGAACCATTATATTTTAGACCACCATACTCAATAGAACATATTTTCTAGCTTGTATGAACAAACATGATGGTTTTTATATTATTTTAACAATATAATAAATAGATTCATCCGGAATGGCTCAATCCATAAGAATTATGGAGAAATTCTAGCATGAGTTTAGGTCTCATGGAAAAATTTCTCTATATCTTGTATGAACCTTTTCTCTCTTCATATTGCTACTAAAATTCATTTAAAGCATCTAAAGAGCTAGTCTTGCATATTCTTGTGTTTTCATTTTCTGCGGGATTTCACCAACTATGATATTTGAATACTATGTTTTTCCTATTGCTACATTCTGTCTTGCATTTCAAAAATGCAGCCCTTAATCTTTATGTGGGAGACATTGCACTGTTGGCCTCCATTGGTGTATCAATTGGATTCTTAAATCTTAGCCACCTCTATAAGCAGTTGAATCAATAGCCAACAATCTCCATTACCACCCCACTCCATATATAGCTTATAGGCTAACAATTGTAATAACGTGTTGCTACAATTGCACACCTTCAAGACTATATTTTTAGGCCTGATATTGTGAAATTTTATGTGACAGAGATTTACGGACATTTCAAGCAACCGAGAATTAATAAAATTATATAATTATGCACATATAGGAAGATAAATCGGGAGAATTTGCACACAATGCCATCAACTTTTATTGGTATGCCTTTAAATTGTCGCAAATTACTTTCATTGCACTGGGAGTGTTCTAGTTCATAGATCCACCTCATCGACCTTTGTTAGTCGTTTGATTAATATTGCTTCGTATAGACATTTTGGTCGACTTTATGCCTTTGTTCCTTTGTTGGTGTCATATGTGTCGCTCTTGGAAAACATCCATGTGGTAACACTCATTGGTTTATCATAGCTACTTGAACGATGATCAAACCTAAAAGAGAAAACATAAATGTAGCAAGTGCAACCGTAATCCCATACCCTAACGGGACGAGTGAGGTGCCACACGAACTCCCAGCACTCGCAACCACCGTTTCATCCTCAACGGTGTCGACGGTTTAGGACCCAGATTGCTTTTCAGAGTTTATTAGATGCTGTTTTGTATCATAGAAGAAAGTCATCGTATTTTGTTCATGTTTTGAGATCCTTTGATGAAAGCATTGTAACAGTCATGTCAATCATCCTTCGTCAGTAAACCTCGTGAAGTGTACTACTTGCGTAGCATTAGGAGTCGATCAATACATATAGGTAAAGACATACACCATTGCAGGGCTTATTCGAATAGCCGTGTTTGTTGTTATGTACAGTTTGATGATTACCTGCTCGAATTTGACAACTCCAATGTTACCTTAAAATTGGCAACTTTGATTTAGAGAAGTAAGTTACTGTTTCCTCATGGGTGATTTGAGGAAGCGTCTAAGGCAGAGTCACAAGCTGATGATAATGGAAGCAATAGATTAGTTTGGAAGAACACTTGCTTACCCTCTTGTACCTTGATCTAGTTGTCGCTTTTCATCTATCTAGGGTAATGAAATGTACAAACTTGGCTTTATGCAATTAGTCCACAAATAGCCTTTATTGACACCTGATGCATCTATTACTACTTTCCCTGCAAGTCTTGCAAAGACCATTGTACTTACCTTGCATCACTGATATTTTTGTGTAGAGAAAATCATCCCTTCCGAGGAGCGTTTCTTTGTAGATATGAATGCTAACAACGAGTAGTTGCTGGGGTTCCAGGTAGTGATCTATATTAGGGTCCCAATAGTTTCCCGATTGAAATTATCATGGGAGATTTGATGGCGCTATTCGCTAACTTTCATAGTGGTAGTTTGCCATTTACACGGTCTTAATTTCGGTATAATTGCCCTTCTTCCAACAAAGGATGACGTGAAAAAACACAACAATAGACCCATTTTCTACTAAATGTTAGCTTCAAAATTTTCACTTAGTCAGCACCAACCGCATTTCAGCCATTGCTCAGAAGTTCATTCGACCTACCCAAATAACATTCTTGCCAGGAAGGCATAATGATTTTTGCATGAAACCATCCATGAATTGCATAGGAAAAAGCTTGAAGGGGTAATCTTAAAAACAGATTTTGAAAAAGATTATGATAAGATAAATTGGCCATTTCTACAATAAACTCTCCTAATGAAAGGCTTTTCCTCAGAATGTAGTAATTGGATTTCAAAAAAAATTCCAAGAAGGGGTAGCGTTGGTACTAAAGTCAACGATAACATTGGCCCTTATTTTCAAACCTTGAATGGCCTACGACAAGGGGACCCTATGTCCCCGATACTTCTTAATATAGTGGCCGACATGTTGGCAATTATCTGGCCAAAGATGATGGCCAAATTTGTGGTGTTGTTCCGCATTTAGTCAAAGGTTGCATTTCCATCATTCAATATGCTGACAATATGATTTTATTCATGGACCATGACTTTGACCAAGCCATTAACATGAAGCTCCTTCTTTGTGTCTTTGAACAATTGTCTAGATTAAAAATCAATTTCCATAAAAGTGAAATTTATTGTTTTGGCAAGGCTAAGGATTTGAAAACCAGCATATGCAGCGTTTTGGTTGTGGGTTAGATAATATTCCCTTTACATACCTTTGTATCTGATTCATTATCAAAAATTACAGAATCAAGATTGGTAGGGGTTGAGGACTATTTTGAAAAACAATTAGCAGTTGGAAAAGTCAGAACCTATGTTCCACAGGCTGGTCCTAATCAATTCGGCCCTAAGCAATCCATCTATGTTCATGCTCTCCTTTTTTGAATTTCCAAATGGAATACGTAAAAGGTTGGACTTTTATGATCCAATTTTTTCTAGCAAAGTGGTAACTGCAATCCTAAATATAGATTTGCCAAATGGGGCATCCTTTGCACTCCAAAAGTCCAAGGATAATAAAAAACAAATGTTTGCTTAGCAAGTGGTTGTTGAAGCTTTGAACTTAAGATGGGCAATGGCAAGAACTATTCCGAAGCAAGTATTTGCGGGACAAACCTTGATTAGTATAGGAAAAAACATGCCAGGGTGGCTGAGGTCATGAGTACAAAACCTCTTAATGCGTCCTTCCACTGTGCATTACTAGGCGTGAATTTAACTACCTGAGCAGAGATAGTAATACGTGTTTCGAATGTTGTCCTCACGCTGCAATGAGATCTATTCTGATGAACTTACAAGTTTTCTATCCAATCCATGTATCTTGTGTTGATAAATTCACAGTTTTGATTTCGACGTAAATACTTTTGGAAGCTCCAAGTCCCTCCAAAAATTAAGATTTTTTATGGTACCTAAGTAGGGAGGTCATTTGGAGTAAAGACAATTTGGGTAAGTGGAATTGCCAAGGGAGCAAACAATGTTTTTTTTGTGTACAAATAATGAATCTATCCAACATCTTTTCTTTGATCATCCCTTTGCTCGGTTTGGTTGGAATTCAATTTACCTTGCTTTTAATATTACACCACCTAGTAGTATTCTTCATATTTTTGGGAATTGGCTACTAGGGATAAATAAGCCACTTTTTTTTTGCTTATTTTGGTGGGTGCAACAATGATATGTTGGTCAATTTGGCAATGTAGGAATTTTTGATGAAAAAACATCTAATCCTATGCAGGTTCTCTACTTATGAATCAATCGACAAGGATTTTGGTCTTTACTGCAGCAATTGCAAGACAAGGTGAAAGTGCATCTTGGCCCCTATAAGTGAGTTTTGATGATTAATGACAAAACAATTAAGAGATTAATGTGTATATCAAGTTGCAAAATAATGATAAAACCAACATTGATAACCCTTAAAAAGTTCCGAGGAAAGATGGCTCGAAGGAACGAAGATTAAGGACAATTTTCTAGTTTGGTGGTTCAAGGAATAACATTGAGTTTAGGAAAATCCATACTATTAAGGAAGGTTGATATCTAGAAGCCGGTGAGAGTGCCTTCGTAATGATTAGTGTTGTTGCACGATATTTCCTATATTTAACCCCAGAGATTGTTGTAAAAGGCAAGGCATTGTGGTATTTTTATACAAACTAGCGTCTATAGAAATCTATAGCCACAAATTTTGGTGCATCAACTTGTTTTGCATGAAATAAAGATCTGAAAACACCAAAAATATAATAAAGAAGATAACCATTATTCGGAGGACCTTTTTCAGGCCTGCCGATCACCGCCGTACATCATCCATCGAGCTTCATTAACAAATCACTGGATGCCAAGAAAAGGGAAGGCGCGGATCACCCTTTTGGGTAGGTCGGCCAACACAACCCCTTGGGCTAGGCTAGGCCAGGTTGGAGGGCGGGCCGGCCCTGCCCCCTAGATCGGCCGACCTAGACCTCCAGTTCGACCAGTCCACTAAATTCACCTGGGGACATAGTGTGCACTATGAAGCCCATGGAAGAGCCAGCCACGCCTCTATCCATCGCCACTACGGAACAAGCTCCACCGTTGATCGAGCATCGGCAGACCCTAGGCCCTAAACTAGGTCGGCGGACCCCACCGACCTAGCCTAGGTCACCAGCCGTATGGCAGGTGCTGCCATGTGGAGGGGATCGGCCGGCCCATATAAACCTCCCTCCACTCTTTTACTAATCATCATCAAGCATCACCATTCTCTCCTCTTCAAGGTACCACCTCACTTATAGCTCTAGTAGAGTAGTATAGGCGACACAGGAGTTGCAAATGTAGTATTGGAGGATGAGTTAGCTTACGAACCAAAGTTCTGAGTAAATCTTCTTCGGTATCTTGGGAGATACAGAGAGAGTGAGAGAGATTAAGGAGAAGTCATTCTTTGAGGAGGCTGGCCTGTCAGTACTTCTCCAGATGTTTTCGAGGATGTTTGTCCACTCTATGGAATAAAAGTCCATTTCTCCATTATGTCGGTAATCCTAATATCCTTTTTATAAATTTCGTATTTATTATTCTGGTTTGAGCTATTTATCTTTAGGCGTTTCTAGCTGTACGCAGTATCGACTAGAGGTGACGCTCGTAACCGGTAGTTGTTCTTACTTAAGGTGGTGCTTAGGTTCATAAGTCCATGGAAGTACTTAGTGCCTGTGTGACATTTCGATTTGGTGACACTGGAAGTAAATCTTAAGTGAAACCATCGCATGCTCACACCGTTAGTGGGAGGCAGATGCCAAGTTTAAATAATTCTTAGGACTAGGCTATATAAATCGGAATATAACCGGAGACATAAGGAGACCACTCTACTCGATCCTTCCTTACTTGAATCTTACCTACATGCTATAGCGGTTAGCTATCTACCTATTAGTCGTTACTTTTATTGGTTGGCAACCCCCCTCCTTATCTAGTGATCATTCCCATACCTATGTAGAAAAGAATCATTCTTCGTAAGTGACGGAGAGTTGGATACATATATACGATATATTGATAATCTATTATATCTACTCAAGTCTATTTGCTTCCTACGGATTGATAACCCTGGAACACTACCGAGGTGAAATGCTATAACCATTTTTCCGTGCGCTTGCTGATATAAATATCTATATTCCATAAAATAGCCAACAAGCATTTCTAACATCGTTGCCGGGGAAGCAACTTGAGCAAGAATATTAGTTATCTCTCTACTTATATATTATTCCTCTTTCCTGAACACCCCGTACACCTTTCTTGCTTTCCTCTTCTCTCTCAAAGGGTACGCAGTAGGTCGAGCTTTTGACCTAAAAAAGGCACTATTGGGAGGAACCCCGAGTTATATTCCCTTTTCAAACTTTCTTTTCTTTCTTTCCTCATTAATAAAAAAATGATAAAATGATGCTTTGCTTCAATTAAAGTCTGAAAAAAATCACAAAAGTATTTACATTTTTTAAATAAAAAAATATATATTTCCTTAAAAGTAAAATTGGTTAATCATCCTTAAAATTCCAAGATGAAAAAAGAGATCCCAGCTAACATGAATAAAAATAATTCTTGTCCAGAATTCATTCACATGTTTGACAAGGCTTTCTTTTCCAATAACCAAAAAACCAAAAAAAATTGATTGATCTCCCTTGTTCTCTAAGTGACTTCCTTCTTTCTTTTCGAGGCATTCCTTCTTCCTCTAGGTGCACTCCATACTCTTGGAGACTCTCTCTCCTTTGTCGAGATCTGGATGCATTTTCTCTTTCTCTATCTAATACATTCCCTAACCTAATTCTCTCTATTTGCTGCATACTCATACGCATTCTTTTCTTTCTGTTGAGTGCATTATCTCTCTCTCTCTCTCTTGTGGGAGTAATAGCAGGATCGCCACTTCAACTGGAACACACCCAAGGCCATCCTGTTACCATGTCAACCTATACTCGATATGGAGATTCCTCAAATTATCTTTCCCTTTTATTTATTTCATTCTTTACTTCCAAAAAAGGAAAGACATAAGAGTTGTGCTGAATACTAAAAAAAACCAATATTTTTCCTTCCTTTTACCTTTCAAAACAAGTCAGTATTAAAAATAAAAAATAAAAGGTATTAGCTTTTAAAATAAAAAAGGAAAAAGAAAGCCTTTTTACAATAAACCATTAGGGATATTTCAAAGGTATTAGTTTGTGAGACCACTTTCCTTATCTGGTTTTTTTTCGAATCTCGATTTTTGCCGGTTCTCTCTTTCTTTCATTTTTTTTTCATTTCCTTAGTTTCGCAAATAATTCTCAAGACAAGGTTCAACTGCCCTCATTCCCCCTGAATTTTTTTTCTAGGCTTTTCCTTACTTCTCATAAACCTTGTAGGAAACCTAGAAAAAATTACAGGCGAGGGCCGGTCGACCACTCTAGGCCGGCCGGCCCTATCATTTCCTTTCTTTATTTTTCTTTATCTTCCTAGTGTTTCCAATCCATCATAGGGATAGCATCCTACCACACTCCTCCAAAAAATTTGCCTTCTGAATGACTCAACCTAGTGTTCCCTATATAAATCTAGGTTTTTATTTCACCAACCCTAAAAATGGAAATACTTGGCCACAAATTAAAGGAGTAGAGGAGCACTATTAGGGCAAGTGGCTGCTGAAATTTGTGCTGCCACCATATATAGCCGGTTGGCCCTCTCCCCTTGGTTGGCCGACCCTCCCTATAAAATGAGGGCAAGGAGGGCAGCACCCTCTCATCTTCTCTCACCTTCAACACTTCCACTCTCTAGTATCTTGCCTTCTTTGCTGCACCATGTGTTGGAAATTTGAGCCTAGTGTTGACTTACAGAAATAGAGAAGAAAAAAAGAACAAGTAGTATAGGGCTGAATAAAAGAGAAAGATCTAGGCAGAGGACATTATAATCTAAACTTGGACGTTAAAATTTGCAACTTGAATGCCACTTATCCTTGCAGGTATGGCTAGCCTATTTAGAAGGATTCTTGGCAACATGAGGCTCTCGCTAGCAGCATCGCCGTTGCCGAGCCGACACAACCATTCCCTCATGAAGGAAGATCCAGAAGTCTTCATCCTAAAGACATCGCAAGAAAGAAAAAGGTGCAACATGTTAGAACCGATTCATTATTACATACTCGCATGATTAATGAAGATGTGCTAGTATCCATGAGGATTAAAAATGATGTCTAACATGTTTCAAGGAACATAGGTTGGTTAGACTTTTTCCAAAAAATGACGAACATATTGTCTTTTTTTCCATTTCTTTGGAGTTGATTACATTGTCACATACGCCCAACTCTGTGCTATCTTTGGTTTTGATGTCGAGGCAGCCCCCAACTTGGAGGCCTACCACGGTTTTTAATTGCGATGCATTTTGGAGACGTTTATGTTCTGCCAATTGGAAACATGCTTGGTGCTCCAATATTCACAATCCAACTTTTGTTTACTTGCACCGCCTTATTGCCTGCATGATCCTAGCTAAGAAAGACCCTCGAACAGTTCCTTTAAACGAATGCAAGTTCTTTATGCTATGTTGCATGAACAAAAATAAATCTAATTTTGGCCATGGTAGAACACTAATTAACATTTGTAACTAAGGATGTCTCAATTACAGACCTGCATACTATTCACCTCCTACATCGCCCACATAGCATGTCTTGTAGGTGCCTTGGATGCTGTAACCTGCACTTTTTTGCCAGACGACCATTGGTCGCTAGATTATCATCATTTTTTCTAGGCACACATCCTTCATCTGGACAACAACATGGGCGAGCTCCGAATGTTGTACTATGGCAAGAGAAGCTATGTTCGACTACCCAATCTGCAGCCGAGTATTTTTATGCTGGAGAAATTTCGCTTTCTCATGGGACTAGAAGGAGAAATTGGTGGAGCTGACCGTGTAGCCTCAAGGCACAGCATGTCGACTAGATTCCAAGGCCGCGGCCAGATCTCCACCGCCCACTAGAGACGTGACATGAGCCTCGAGGACACAAGTGAACACAGTTCGAGCCGCTGTTCCAACTATGAGCTCGAGTACAATGAGCAAGTCCATCACGGAGCTCAACCCAACTTCGGTGATCAATACAATCACGGAGCTCAACCCAACTTCGGCGATCAATACAACTACGCCATGTATGAGGGCAGTGCGTCTTCTTCTAATCCAAACATGCCCATAACATATGCAGAGATCGCCTCTTTTCTGCAGATAATAAGATAATAGAGCGGATCGACCTCAGGACAATTGAAATGCAGAGCCAAGAAAGGCAAACGTATGAGCTAGGTCTGAAAATTGACAGCTAGCTCAGCATGATCGACCAGCGCCTTGGTGCAATTCAAGAATCTGCCGGCGCCTACGAGGAGTATTGGGAACACTACTAGGGTGATGAGAACTCTAGATATTGCTAAACGCCAGCAAGGAGGGCACCCTACCTCATGCTTTACCTCGCAACAGAGCGCAAGGTCTGAGCGTGGGGGAAGGAACATGTGTGAGTCCCCAATTTCTCCTCCTCTAAGTGCTCCTTTTTCGTCCTGTCATTCCATGTCCGCATGGCTTCCAGTTGAGTTTGTCTTGCCCCCAATCTACTAAGTTGCTACTGAATTTGTTCTAGCCAGCCTTACCGAGTGAACCTTAACGTTGCAATCGTTGGTTTTTTATGCTAAAAAATGTTTGGTAGCTTTAGAAATACATAAATAAATAAATAAATATATATATATATATAATAAATAAATTTTTGCCTTCTATCTGGTTTGGTCCTCAAAGTCCGGCCAGTTTCCTTTTTGCTTATCCTTTTGCTAGCTTTCTCGTACCTGGTAGTTGGAAAGCAACACATCAATGTCACAAAAATTCTTACCAGATTTCAACCCAACAAAATCCATTTTTTTTTCATTTCCACCCAAATAAACTACACATTTCCAAACACAAATACCACCTCTTGGTCCAAATCTTCAAAACCATACCCCAGCAATCCCACAATAAACCTTCACATCACAAGGGAGGCTCTATCCTTAAAAAAATTCAATTAAAAATATAGAATTAGACAACAGAGCCTTCCTTCCTCAAAGGTATCACATAAATTTTCCATGGGTAATCCTTCAAGGAAGTATTTTTGAAGGACCTAGAACTTTCCACCTCGTGCAATTCCTAAAAACCTTTTTTTTTCAAACACCGTGGCATGAGTTCATCCCTTCAACATCTCTTTGTAGAGCCTGCGAGTGTTTAATTAACTAATAACATGGCATGACAGTAGTGGTGGTGTAAAAATGGATATGATGATAGTAACAAGTTTAATATAAACAAGAAATATACTACGATAAAAGTAAAACGATTGCAATAATAAAATAGACTTTCTTGAGGGGAATGGTTTCACTACTAATCAAATAAGGATAGCAGATGAGAACAATTTGTGAACATGCATATGATTAGTCCATCATAGGGATAGCAGAGCCTTATAAAGATATGCCTCAACATCGGACATACACCCCTCCCAACCATTGTCTCGCCCCAATGTCCAATTGGCAAGCAAGCCAATTAAGGTGACACATTGTAACAGCATAAAGTAGAGGGTCTGCGTGAATCTCACACCTAGAAGATCGGGGGATTTAAGGTAGCTTCTGTCACCGCGGTACCTTTAATTCCTTATCTCTTAAGTGTTGGCATCCTTCATATCCCGAAGGCAATATAGTGAATAGTCGTCATTCATACACCATCATGAAGAACACCACCATATTTTTATAACATAACACAAATAAATTACTACATCTCAATCATAATTTAGTTAGGGTTACCCCATAACCTCAAGAATTAAATGGACTACTGAAGAGATAGATCACAAGGCATGAATGAAGTATAGAAGTTGGATGTCATGATTAAAGGTGCAAGAGTAATCTCAGATCAAATCCGCAAACATAAAGTACGAGATGAACAAGTTTGAAGATCAATCTAGATGGGAAATAAATGGGGATGATGAGGGGGGTGACTTTTCAATCTTGCTTGTGATCTCTGTTGATAAAGATGGCTGCTCTTATGTTATAGATCAAATCTCGGGCAGCTTCCTTCTCTTTGGCCGGCATAGCAATCTATTTTCACCAGTGTTCGTCCCTCTCCTGTAGCATATGAATGTTTTCTGTCTATACGGCCGTCGCCACGAGGTAAGGTTTGATGAGGCGGTCCTCCTGAAGGTTAATACCACCGGGTGCGCCCGTACAACTGCTCGGCTTTCCTTCTAACACGATGAGGTTTCTTCCAAGGGTGTTCTCTTGGCCAGTAGATGACGTGTATATATTTAGTTTTCCCACAAAACCCCCAGATTTAAGTGAATACCTTAATTATCCTCCTAAAGAGCCTTAATCTACCTTTTAACCATATGTGCATCAAAACAATAGTAACTAGTCCAAAAAGCAACTAAAATTGCAACTAAATATGCATGAAATGAAATAAAAATATGTATGCAAAATGCACACATCACAACCTTGCAATTCCACCTCACACATGACCAGATTCCTGAGTTCTATAACCATTATCTGAACAACAACCAGGTTACAGGAGGAAAAATTCTTTACCCTACTAAGCTCCACATACAAACATTGTAGATATAGGATTTGTGTGGCCTTCCCTGACTTGGTGAGAAAAACAAACCCTTTGACCGATCAAGAGTTTCCCTTGAGAAAAATAAGGAAAGGTTCATATTCAGTGTGGGAAAAGTTCCTAAATCGTTTAAATTGCACACTCGAACTCCGGAGGACAAAACCAAAGAGAAATTATGACCTCGCCATTGATATTCCACAATTCCATGCCTCAACTCTCCCAAAGAAGAGTTTAAGTTTGACATGACAAGCGCCTCTCAGGTAAATGGAGCCAACGACCAGGCATATATTCTAGCCGGAATATTCTTACTCTATCTTTGTACATAGTGATTGGTTGTTATCTAGATCCTTACATGGGAGATCTCTCATTGAAGCAACTCCTGATTCCACCCGAGGTTTCTAACTCAGTTTTGCTCAAGATGAGTAAAGATCTGAGCATGGAGGTGTGTTGATGCACAATATTTTTGAAATTTAACCCATGAGATTCTCGTAAAAGATAAGGTATTGTGGTCTTTTTATACAAATTAGTTTCTATACTAATATATTTCCACAAGTTTTGGTGCATGAACTTGTTTGTAGGAAATAAAGAATTTCACCCGAAAACACCAAATATATAATAAAGAAGATAGTCATCATCCGGAAGACCTTCTTCGAACCCACCTATCACCGCCGAACATCATCCGCGGAGCTTCGTCGACCCATCCCTGGACGCCAGGTAAAAGGCAGGCTCTGATTACCCTCTTGGGTAGGTCGGCCGGCCCAACCCCTCGGGCCAGGCCAGGCCAGGTCAGAGGGTCGGCTGGCCCAGCCCCCGAGATTGGCTGACCTAGACCTTTAGGTCAGTCAGCCCACTAAATTCACCTGGGGGGACTTACCTGGTCACTCGAGGGACTCCGTGCATGCCAAGAAGCACCGCAGAAAAGCCGGTCACGCTTCGATCCTTCATGCCACCTGCAGACCAAGCTCCATCCTTGATCGAGGATTAGCCAACCCCAGACCCCGGACTAGGTCGGCCAACCCCACCGACCTAGCCTAGGTCGGCAGCCCTACTGCAAGAGCTACCACGTGGAGGGGTTCGGCCAGCCTACATAAACCCCCCTCCACTCCTTCACTAAACGTCACCAAGCATCACCATTCTCTCCTCTTCAATGTGCCACCTCACTTGTAGCTCTAGTAGAGTAGTGTATGCAACACCGAAGTCCCAAATGGCGGAAGAGTCAGCTTGTGAGACAAAGTTTTGAGGAAATCCTCTTCGTTATCTCGGGAGAAAGAAAGAGTGAGAGAGATATGAAGGAGAAGTCATTCTCCGAGGAGGCCAACCTGTCAGTACTTCTCCAAATGTCTTCGAGGATGTTCGTCCACTCTATGGAATAAAAGTCCATTTCTCTTTTATGTCGGTAACCCTAATATCCTTTCCTCAAAATCTATATTTATTATTCTGGTTCAAGCAATTTAACTTTAGGCATTTCCAACCCTACACGGTATCGACTTGTGAGAATCCAGACTTAACTTCTAGACCCCCCCTGTATATCTCCTCATCAGTCCAGGATCAAGCTAATGAACACAGGCGAATTGATACCTGTGGCGTACCCGGTTTTTAAGCCGGATACTCCCTTGTGATTACTGTACTGGTCCCTGGATTAGTAGCCGGTACACACAAGTTAACCTGTATATCATCGACATACATACGATTTTAAGTACATAGACCGTAAAGGTCGAATATCTGATACCTGTAGCCCAACGGCTGTAAACTTGCAGCGGAAATCCAGCGGAGATGAGGCCCATCAGTATGCCATACCCGACAGGCAACTGACTGGGGTTACGCCCTAGCTTTCGCGATCGTAATCTTATCCTCGGATATTGCTGTCTTCTTCGTCTGGCCAAATCAACAAGCCAGGTGAGTACATGGAATGTACTCGCAAGCTATTCCCACAGGAGAAAATATACGGCAATATTTCATGCAGGATATGAATCAGGGGATAGCTCTATCCTAAGTTGCAAGTTGTGCGAAAATGTAAGTTCTTATTCGAAATACAGAATAGTAGATTCAAGGGCATTTTTGAAATCAAATTCGTCTCTGTCGAGACAGCATTCGGTGCTGGATAATCCAGCAGAACAGTCGTCAACTAGAGGCCGGTAGCTCCTTCTACCGCCTCGAACAATCCTTACAACCTACCCGCGCTACCGCCTCGCGGCCCGGGCTAGGTTTTCTCTTCTGCAGTTCCTCGCTACCAGACTGCAGCTTAAACTGCTCACTGTGGACACATCATGCCCACGTCCTTAATCCCATTTCCCAGCTTTCACAAACAAAACTCAGTCTAACTAGTGTGTGGCCTTACCAGTTCATGTCCATGACCGAGGACGCGGCTATTCGAATAGTTTTTAACACTTTGCAGAGGTTGTACGGCTTTACCCACAAGATGTAGGTCACCTTGGGTATACTGTGCACCGTATACTGGCAGGGCTATTACAACGAGACCTTTCGCCTGCTTTCATACTAGAGCCGGACCCGCTAAATGAGACTTACCCCAACTCCGATTGTGCCCAGGCAGCCTGACACCACAATCTGGAGAAACGCTCATCTTTGTGTCGAACTTCTACCCACGTCTATATGGAGCTCACTAAGAATCTCGACCCATGTAGCACCGTGGGGATTCTCTAGGGATCCATATTCTACCTAGCACTCTCTTCGTACTTCCCACGGGTCCGAACCCTAATATTAGGTGGGTTACCGAGTCAAGTCCTTCCCATAAAGGACATGTGGACGTACGGTAGGGGAACTGATTCAGCGGCACTTAGGTTCGGTCCTTAACTGATTCGAGCAAGACTCCATGTCCAACCATCACCTCAGGTAGTAACTGGCTACCCTACCATTCCAGGCCTCAGGTAGCAACCGGTTACCCTACCCTTTTCCTGCCATAAGTAGCGACTGGCTACTCCACCACCCCAAACACCCTTAGCATTCTTGCTCGAATCCGAATCCTCCATCATTTCTTTTGGGATTTTGGTAAACATTTCCTTTTAAAAAGATTCCCCGAAATGTATAAATAAACCGAGGGATTTTGTTCCCATACCCATCGTGCCGATAAAACTTAGTTTAACTACAGTAGGTCTAGGCACGGCTAAGGCCTATAGTCCTAATTAGTTTATCGGTCGGATGATAACTGTGAGAACCCTAGTTTCTAGGTTAGAGTTAAGCGTCGTGAGGTGGGAGCTAGGTCAACTCGCGTTGCTGAGTTGACCCGAATCTACCGAGGGACGGCGAGAGTTATGTCGAGAGTTAGAGAAAGAGGGGAAGTATTTGGTTGTGCATTCATGGCATACATGCATTCATGGCACTCATTTCAAATACATCATACACATGCTCATGAAATTGAAATTTAAAACTTTATTGAGTATTGAGTATCACAATATCATAATACAATAATATGATTAGAAAAGAATAAATAAAGAAGAAAAGAAAATTACATATTGCAATGTTTCTACCTATACAAGTCTACCCTAAATTCGTAGATCTTCGGACCTTCAAAGTCTTCAAGTCGGAGTTGTCGAGGAGCACCGAGAGCCGAAGGGGGAAACCCTTCGGAAATGTTGGCGATCATCCGATGTCATCGAGTATGGGCACTCAAGACCGTTGGAGTCACGCCGTGGCTGTAGGAGGCAAGAGTTTTTGAAATCGGGGTTTTGAAAACATATTTTAAAATAAGGTTGGTCTTACCGGCACAATTCCGCCGACATCCGAGGGGTTAGCCGCGGGGGCAAAATCATGCCGATGACCTAGATAAGTTTTAGTTTTGAAAATAGATTTGTAAAACAATTTTGTTTTCAAAAACGTCCGAGGGCCACGTGGCTAAGACCCTCATCGGACAACTCTAATATATTTCATATGAAGAAAAGAGATGAGAGAAGTATGAAAATAATTTTACTTATCCTATAACTAAATTGCCTCCATGGTTTTGTTTTTGAGAGAGAAATTATTTTTGTAAACTTTTTGATAAGGTAAAACCTTGAGTAGGGCAGCCCATCATCAACACTTATCCATCAGGTGCATGTCCAATAAGCCATCCGAAGGTTGCATGTGGTAACAACCACATTTTATCCAAAGTCAAAATTTCCTTAGCATACAAGGCAACCTTATCCTCTGAAATTATCAAACAGCTCACATATATATACACTTAACCGAGGCAACAAGTATAGATAAGGCATCCATCCATTGAGAGAGATAACCAGCAACTCACAAGTTTGACCAAAGTCAGGATTCCTTAGCTCATAAGGCAACCGAGACCAACCACGAGGCCACTGTAGTCCTCCAGCAAAAAGATCAGCAAGCCATCAAATGAGATTTAGTACCCCGTAGCAGTATAGGCAGCAGGAGGTGGCAAGGCTGCCACCGAAGAAGCTCAGTAGAGCTCTGTAGAAAAGGAACAAGGCAACCAGGGTAGAGTTCACAGCACGTACTAGTGAATCACTCTTCTTCCAGCAAGAGCCAAGCTGAGAGAGAGGGCTGCGGCTATTGCCTAGAAGAGCAAGAACCAGTCTCAGAAAAATAAGCCCAGGAGCCATAGCCAAGCTCTGGAAGAAGTATTAGGGAGGAGGAGGAGTGAAGGGAGCAAGCTCTCAAGCTCCAGCAAGGAGCATCAGCTGAGTAAGGGGAGGACCAGATCACCAACAGGTCGAAGATAAGAGGCCACCAGCACGCTTAGAAGCTAATCTTGCCATTGTCCAACTTAGAGATAAGGTAAAAACCTATCCAAAATCATCATGGCTGCATGCATACATGAATAACAGCTTGATGAAATAGATGAAGGGACCCTCAGATTTTAGTAAGGCAGCTATCGAATCTGTTCTTATCAAGTCATAACTTTCTCAAGTCCTTTCATTGATTCTAAAATCATCATGGGGTTTAAAGGCAACCGAATAGGCGGCTGTGTAGTGTATCTGTCCTTATCAGATTCTAGTAAATGCTTCTGTCGACGAGTAAACGTCTCTAGCGGTGGTCCGAATGGACCCCCTTGTTGGTTCGGCCTGGGGCGATATAGAGTTCTTCTTATGAGCCGGTGATGGCGTTTCAAGGATGAGGGCGGTTATAATGCTTGATGCCGGAGACACAGGGATTTTTCCAGGTTCAGGCCACCCGGAGGTGTAATACCCTACGTCCTGCTTCGTTGTGGGTGTATTGATCCTATCAAGATTACAGGGGTGTTCTTCCTTACAAACGGGCTAGCTGATCTTCTAATACCGAATAAAGAAATCTAACCAGCGCCCCTTTTTCTCTCTGGAATCCGAACCCTTTGCTTGGTCTGGGAACTCCCCTTATATAGCCGGGGGTTCACCACAGAGGCCAAGCAAAGGCTATTGCACCTGGTATCGTGAGCGCTAAGGAAACGCCTACCTCTTCATTTAATGCGCCGCGCCGGTGTTCGCGCCGCGTGTCTTCTCGCCATGCCCTCCGCCGCTGACAGCTTTATGCTCAGCGGGACCCGCGAAGAGAGGCTTGCCGGGCCCCTCCTGACTAAGTCGGTGAAGTATCCGCCCCTAGGCCCCGCGCGTCAGCGACCAAACGCGGGCCACGAGGCGCTCGGTGATTTGACCCAAAGGGGCGGAAAGGGGTGACAGCGACGCGGGCGCGCGGGGCAGCGCGCCTGGCCGGTCAACAACCCTGTCAGACGGACCCCATCCCCTGACAGGGGCTATGGCAAAAAGGGATTTGCCCTGCGGGGATGGGACTGGCCTGATCGATATCATGCCCATACGGGACTTTAGCATTTAATGCCTGAATGACAGGCATTAAATGCCTCTGCCGGGACTAAGGCTTATGGAAGAAGCCAGCTTACTGCTGCGGCAGCCCGGAGGAAGGCCCCACAGGGGGGCCCCACGACCCCCGAGCGCTACCTCCCCCGAGCAGCCCCTTCGGCCTCGGAGAGCGCCAGCTGTCCCGGACTGCCTTGGCCGACCCCGGGCGCTCGGGGAGCGTCCGTCGGGGGGTCGCTCGGGACTCCGCTCGGGGGAGGTGCTCGGGGGGTCCGCCCGGGGACCCTCCCGAGCACTCTTCTGGGCCCAGCCTTGCGGGATGCCGGTCGCTCGGGGAGAGGGCGCCGATCGCTTCCTTGATTCTTGGGCCTTGGACCCTCGGGACCGCAAGGCCCTTAGATGGCTCGCACGAACGTGGCACTCGGGGGAATCCCCCGAGTGCCCGGGTTTGACCACCGGGCCCACTTGCTTCTCCAGCGGGGCTTTTGCCGATAAGGCCGCCACGTGTCACGCCCTGTGGCCTCTGGTTGGCCTGCGCCGGCGGTTCGGGGGACCGTGGGTCCCATTCCGCCGACAGCTTCGGATGCTTAGCATCATCATAAGCTAGCCAAGATTAAGCATGAGATCTGTTCCTATCGAATCTATACCTTCCTCTAAATCATTCCCAAACAAAAGCCATCACAGGAATAAACTAGGATCAAATGAGCCTCTATTCATCAGTTAATAAATGGATATGTATATACAAGGAAGAAAAAGAAACAGAGAGAGACTAGAATCACATAAGCATAGTATCTATTCCATCAGAGTATTGGAATACACCAAGCTCCAGGTTACCCTCATACCATAACTAAAATCCCTATGAAATGGTCAGTTAAACATACAAGAGCATATGCACATACAGTAATATATATGACATCTATAAATGGCAAACATCAACTAAATCCAATTAGCAAGTCCTTAACATCACCGAAAATGAGCAAATCAGTAAATTAATCTTACCATGTCTAAATTAACCTTGGGACCTTAATAGACTTAAGAACAAGAGAGGTGGAGAGCTGATCAGGCATACCCAATCATACGAGTATATCATTTGAAACCCTATTCACCAACTAATAAACAATCAGTTGTAGTATACCAATTGGAAAATTAAGTTGGTCAACATGTAAACCTTCTAATATGCTTAACCAAAGCCAAGTATAGCAATTGTTCTAAGACTTTCTAAGTATGTCAAAAAGTGGAAGTGCATGGGCTGGGGATAATTGACTAGGTAGTGAAATGAATCTGAACTAAGTTTAGTATTCTAAATTGCTCAACTAGAACCAAGTGTAATATACGTTCTTATCAGGTTTAGAGAAGAATCCACCGTAGTATAAGTCGAACCCAGTTCTGATTTTACTAGAGCAGAAGTTATCAAGCATGATTAGCAAAATTGCTGGATCAAAATTCCAGGACCTCAACTAAGTCGTTGATATATATATATCCCATGTCATATTACAAATTGTCTAAAATAAGAGCATAATAATGTCAGAGCAGAGACATATTAAATTAGTGTCCGTATACTCATGTTACTAACTTAAACAAATTCAGTGTTTCAACTAACAATATAAACAGAATCATCTGAACAAATTACCTATCAGGAATCCACGAACAAGAGATAGCAAGAAATCAGTGGATGCCAGTACATAGATCTGAGATGTGCATAATCACTCTAGATGGTTAACACCAACATCAGAAAGCTAGATCATGTGAATATCTGTTCTTTCAGCTTAAATAGTTTAACATGAGTGAAGAAGTGCATATAAAGGAGTCACAAATAGTGCTAATATCATCACGGTTTGGTTTAAAATTATGAACACATGCATGTAGGTATAGCAATGGTTGGTTAGAGCTTTAGTTAGTAACCGTTTGTGTTCAAAAAATCATATCAAGCTTTGATGAACATCAACATTAACTAACAGAGGTTAAGCAAACAACCATTCCCTTAGCTAGCCAATTCTGAATTAGCTATGTATATAGATATGCATGAAAAAGATGGGAGCCCAATTGAAATCGAACAATATCGTCATTTATCCAATTCCTGTAAAAGAACCATGGCAAATTGATACCTAAGGACAATCAGCAAAAGACAAGTGCCATATCTGTTCTTATCATCAATGGCTATCTAAAAATTAAACTTAATAGCTAACAATCAACACCTACAGTTATATAGAAAATAAAAATAGGTTAGAGATCAAGAATGATAACCAATCTTGTCAAGTCTGCATGCTAAAACTGACAAATCCGAAGCTGCAGGATGGAACTTCAGCATAGGGGTAATTTTGCTAGGTAATCAACTCAATATATTAGGAATCAGCACCCGTGCTCAGATCAACTATGGCATTAGGACAACCATATTAGTAAATAAAATTCGGGGATCATTAAACCAGGTATAACAATCGACCTAGCACCAGAGTAAGATAAATCAAGTATCAAACCGGACCCAATGGACTAGAACCCTAGAATTGGGGAAATTTTGGTAGAACCCTGGAAATGGTGGATTGAATGGAAGAGAAGGGGAATTGGGGGAAGGAAGCTTACCTGGAAGTGGCGCCACCACCGCGGTTGTGGCGGCGGCCAACTCCGCCACCGTCCGGCGGAGTGGCGCCGAGTGGAGCGACGCCAAGGGGGCGGCGGCCGAGGCGACCAGGGGTACGGCAGGCCCCTGGCGGCGGCATAGTCACCCGAGGACGGCGGCGCTCAACCGGAGGCAGAGGGGAGCGGCGCCAGACGGAGCGGCGCTGAGTGGGAGCACAGCAGCGCCGGTGGCGGTACCGAACCAAGGCAGCGGGGGATGGCGCAGAGGCCACAATTGGAGCACGCGAGGAGGTATCCGCCCGAGGCGGCGGCGTGCGTCTGGAGGCGGAGGAGAGACCGCAGGGAGCGGCAGAGGAGACCGGTGTCTGAGGTTCATGGCGGCGGCAAATCAGGGGAGAGAGGAGATACCGGTGGCGCATGGGTGAAGAGGAGGAGCGAGAAGAAGAATAGAGCTGCTCGAATGGGAAAAGGGGCCGGTTGGTTTTGTTTTTGTTTTTTTTTAAAAGAGAGGAAACTGAGAAAAGAAAAAGAGAAGGTATAAGATGAATATAAGTAAATTCTCACTGATTTCTTTAAAATAGTCATAAAAGAGAATAGAAAGAAAAATGGTAAAAATATACATGAGTGATTTGGGGAGTAGATTAAAAGCTCAAGTAAATTGTTCGAATCCAAAATAGCTTCTCCTTCTTAGAAATTTTTTTTTAAGATTATATAAGTTATACCTTGCCTTGAATTGAGTAACCAGTATTATCCGTTAGCAAGGGTTGAATCCTAAGTTGTTTTTCTTGAAAGTTCAAACTAATTTCTTAAGTTAAGGACATTGAGTTAACTGGGAATGTTAAGTTTAGACGGAAATGACCAAAAGTGAAATTGGTTGATGCTTCATGTAAGAACTTAAAAGGAGATTTAAAATATTTAACAACCGGGTTATTCTTTGAGAAATTCTAAATCTTCTAAGGGATATTCAAGAAATTTAGAGTTAAATTCCTTAGGGCAATCTTACTACATCATTCCCGCATATATGCATAATGCCATGTCATTCGCATTCATGCTCGGAAATCTTCTGGATTTAGTCCTTATTGGACTTTATTACTTTCTTGCCAGAAGCCGGAGTTCCACAAGTAAACCCTTCGAACTCCATTTCCACTCCAATACCAGGCAAGTCCAGTTTCTTGTTCATATCCGTTGAGAATGTTTTCAAAACTTCCCTCTTGTCTACCACATGCACAAAACCTATTTTCTAAAGATGAATCAACTGTTGTTTTGTTTTGAATCGCCGGTTCTTGGGCGATAGCATGGCGGGTGGTGAAATCCTGGTATGGGTGCCGGATGGCACATTTGGGAAGGTGGATTTCATCACACGGGAAAGTCTCATATAAGGTTAATGCAACCCATGATCGATTGTGCTTAAGGGCCGTAGTAACCGCGCATACCACATACCCTGTATGGGCGGGGCTGAGCTAAAGTATCCTTTACCCTAGGTCTATACTCCCCCGAGAATGGAAGACCTCAATAGTTGTATCCGGAGTATCAACAGTTGGGAAGGTGGCGTCAATCGTATGTTGGTTACCCACAAAGCGTTGTATCTGTAGTATCAACGTAGGACCGGTAGTCCTTGCCCGTAGCGCAAGACTACGACGTGGAGTATAACCGAGCGGGCGGCGAAACGGTTCTGTGATCATGGGTACATGATTCGGGGCTGATCACCTTGGGTACATGCTTATGATCGTTTGTGGGTACAGTTGCGCACCTCTGCAGAGTGTATAGAACTGTGGCATTGTCACTCTGTGTTCCCGGCTGGAACTGCGAACCCGACAAGAAAGGGATTCATCGGGAATCCTAGCAGCTTGTGAGACATGAGATCATTAGCCTCTTAAATTAAAACTTGACTCTCTCACCTTTCCAAACTGCATTGCTTTTGGAGAACGTTGCCGTTCTCAGTAGATAGTGCATCAGACACCTTTTTGCTATTCCTAGACTTGTTGAGTACCTTCTGTACTCATCCCTCTATTCTAATTCTTTTGATTAGGAGGAGAGCCGATAATAGATCAAAATGTAGTCGACCTTTGGGTTGAGGATGAAGTCTTCAAGGAGTCCACAGTGACGAAGGAGGACGAAGATGGCGACCAACACTTCGACCACCGTGGTGAAGACTCTGAAGCGTAGAGTACAAGTATAGGATGTGGAAATTGAGAGTATAGATATGTCTTTTGCTGTAACCAACTGGAACGGTTTTAAATTCCCTGTACTTTTTGGGAATGTATTTGTATCTTGTTCTCTGAGTTTGTAAATTAAGTTGTAATAAATGGACCACTGCAATGCTTCTGTCGTGCTACTCTGTGAGATATGTACAGTCGAGAAGTCACTTCTGATGGGATTCGTAGCATAGAAAACAAAAATTTTCCTACGAGATGCAAACGAAAACCTAGATCCAATCTAGAAAACCAAGATCCAATCTAGAAGAAGCTTGCAACGAGAGACAGATCATATTTACATACCCTCGACGAACACGTCAACGCAGCGGAGAATTTGACCGTTGTCGATGAAGCCCGCAGCCTCCCGCAGCTAGGTTATACCTCCCAGCCGCGAGAGGGATCTTCTCGTGTTCCAATCCGATCAAGCACCGCAACGAGCGGCACCTCCGAGATGTGCACACGTACGGCTCGATGACATCTCCTCCTTCTTGATCCAGCAAGGTGAGGTGGAGAGGTAGATGAGATCTCCAGCAGCACGACGGTGTGGTGGTGGATGTGGTGGAGAAATTCCTGCAGGGCTTCGCCTAAGCAGCTGCGGGAGAGGAGTAGATGGGAGAGAGGGAGGGGCTGGCTGCTAGGGTTCGAGAGGGGCTGCGCCCAGCCCTCCCCCCCCCTTTATATAGGCTCGGTACTGTTCACGTGAACAGTACGTGAACAGTAACTTGCCTCCCAAGTTCCCCTTTTTCCTTTATCTTTAGATCTCCTATTTTTAAGGGATATCGATCTTATCCATCTAGCAGGGGGGCACTGTTCACGTGACACTATTCACGTGTGTACTGTTTATGCAGTACCCTTGGTCCATGTGGACCCGTCCGGGATAAGTGGGCCCTACTCTAGAACCCTCCGGAACCTTCTAGAACTTCTCCGGAACTCTGCCGGAAAAATCCCGAACCTTTCCGAAACCCTAAAAATACTTTCCCATATATGAAATTGTATCTCCGGACCATTCCGGAGCTCCTCGTGACGTCCTGGATCCCATCCGAGACTCCGAACAAAATTTCGGTCTCACCATATTAATATCTCATTCTCTACCCTAGCATCAACGAACCTTAAGTGTGTGACCCTACGGGTTCGGGAATATGCGGACATGATCGAGACACCTCTCCGATCAATAATCAATAGCGGGACCATGGATGTCCATATTGATTCCCACATATTCAACGAATATCATTTATCGGTTGAACCACGATGTCGAATGTTCCATTCCTTTGTCTCACGATATTTTACTTGCCCGAGATTTGATCGTCGGTATCACCATACCTAGTTCAATCTCATTTCCTGGTAAGTACTCTTTACTCGTTCCGTAATACAACATCCTCTGTGACTAACTCCTTAGTCCCTTGCTTGCAAGCGATATCGAATGTGCATTACCGAGTGGGCCCAGAGAATATCTCTCCGTCACGTGGATGGACAAATCCCACTCTTGATACATGCAACCCAACAAGTACTTTCCGAGATACCTGAAAGACACCTTTATGATCACCCTGTTACGGCGTGATGGTTGATGCCCTCAAAGCATTCTTCCGGTACTAGGGAGTGGCATTATCTCATGGTCGAAGGACTAGAACATTTAACATATGATAGCTGAAGCAAATAAAACTTAGTGACACGATCAAATTGCTACGCTCAACTTGGGTCTATCCATCACATCATTCTCCTAATAATATGACCTTGTTATTAATTAACAACTCATGTTCATGGTTAGGAAAACCTTAACCATCAATTAATCAACAAGCTAGTGTTAGAGGATCACTAGGGACACGGTGTTGTTTATATAACCACACAAGTAATAATGTTTCCAATTAATACAATTATAGCATGGAGAATAAACTTTATCATGAACTTGAAATATGACAAATAACAACTTTATTTATTGCCTCTAGGGCATATTTCCAACAGTCTCCCACTTGCACTAGAGTCAATAATCTAGTTTACATTGGTAAAGGTCTAACACCCATGGACTCCTGGTGTTGATCATGTTTTGCTCGTGGAAGAGGTTTAGTCAACGGGTCCGCCACATTCAGATCCGTATGTACTTTGCAAATCTTTATGTCACCTTCTTTGACATACTCACGAATGGTGTGAAAGCGGCGCTTGATGTGCTTGGAATTCTTGTGAGACCTTGGCTCTTTGGCGTTCGCTATGGCACCAGTGTTGTCACAGTAGATAGCCATAGGGTCTAACGCGCTAGGAACCACACCAAGTTCAATCATGAACTCTCTCATCCAGACACCTTCCTGTGCTGCTTCAGCAGCAGCCACATACTCCGCTTCAGTTGTAGATGCCGCGATGACGCTCTGCTTCGAGCTTCTCCAGCTCACTGCTGCACCATTCAAAATGAATACATATCCTGATTGAGATTTAGAGTCATCTATGTCTGTGTTGAAGCTAGCATCGACGTAACCCTTTACGACAAGCTCTTCATCACCACCATAGACTAGAAACATGTCCTTAGTCCTCTTCAGGTACTTAAGGATATTCTTAACTGCTGTCCAGTGTTCCACTCCTGGATCACTCTGGTATCTGCTCATCAAACTAAGAGCATGGGACACATCCGGTCTAGTACACAGCATGGCATACATGATAGAGCCTATGGCCGAGGCATAGGGGATATTACTCATCTTTTCTCTATCTTCTGCCGTAGCCGGACACTGAGCCTTGCTCAATATCTTACCTTGCAACATGGGCAAGAACCCTTTCTTTGACTCATCCATTCTGAACTTCTTCAGAACCTTGTCAAGGTATGTGCTTTGATTAAGTGCTATCAGGCATTTTGACCTATCTCTATAGATCTTAATGCCTAATATGTAAGCAGCTTCACCAAGGTCTTTCATTGAAAAATTCTTATTCAAATAACCTTTTACACTTTCAAGAAGTTCTATATCATTTCCAATCAATAATATGTCATCCACATATAATACCAAAAATGCTACAGAGCTCCCACTCACTTTCTTGTAAATACAAGCCTCCTTGTAATTTTGGACAAATCCAAAACCTTTGATCACCTCATCAAATCGAAGGTTCCAACTCCGGGATGCTTGCTTCAGTCCATAGATGGAACGCTGAAGTTTGCATACTTTACCAGCATCCTTAGGATCTACAAAACCTTCGGGTTGCACCATGTACAACTCTTCCTCAATGTTACCATTAAGGAACGCAGTTTTGACATCCATCTGTCAAATTTCATAATCAAAAATGCAGCAATTGCTAGTAGAATTCGAACAGACTTTAGCATCGCTACCGGTGAGAAGGTCTCATCGTAGTCAACTCCTTGAATTTGTCGAAACCCTTTTGCGACAAGTCGAGCTTTATAGACGGTCACATTACCATCAGCGTCTGTTTTCTTCTTAAAGATCCATTTGTTCTCAACGGCCCTCCGACCATCAGGGAGGTCAACCAAAGTCCACACTTGGTTATCATACATGGATCCCATTTCGGATTTCATGGCGTCTAGCCATTTCTTGGAGTCTGGGCCCATCATCGCTTCCTCATAGTTCGCGGGTTCGTCGTTGTCCAACAACAAGACATTCATGACAGGATTACCGTACCATTCAGGAGCGGTACGTGTCCTAGTCGACCTGCGAAGTTCAGTAGCAGCCTCGTTTGAAGTTTCATGATCATCATCATTAGCTTCCTCTCTAGGTGGTGAAGGCTGCACTGGAACATCTTCCGTCGCTGCGCCACTCTCCAATTCGAGAGAAGGTTCATCAACCTCGTTCAGCTCTACTTTCCTCCCACTCACTTCTTTCGAGAGAAACTCCTTCTCAAGAAAGGATCCATTCTTGGCAACAAAGACTTTGCCCTCGGATCTGTGATAGAAGGTATACCCAATTGTTTCTTTAGGGTATCCTATGAAGACACATTTTTCCGCTTTGGTTTCGAGCTTATCAGGCTGTAACTTCTTTACATAAGCATCGCATCCCCAAACTTTAAGAAACGATATCTTAGGCTTTTTAACATACCATAACTCATATGGAGTCGTTTCAACGGATTTTGATGGAGCCCTATTTAAAGTGAATGCGGCTGTCTCTAATGCATAACCCCAAAACGATAGTGGCAGATCGGTAAGAGACATCATAGACCGCACCATATCCAATAGAGTGCGATTACGACGTTCGGACATACCATTGCGCTGTGGTGTTCCTGCTGGCGTGAGTTGTTGAACAATTCCACACTTCTTCAAATGCATACCAAACTCGTAACTCAAATATTCACCTCCACGATCAGATCGTAGAAACTTAATTTTCTTGTTACGATGATTTTCTACTTCACTCTGAAATTCTTTGAACTTTTCAAACGTTTCAGACTTGTGTTTCATTAAGTAAATATACCCATATCTACTTAAATCATCCGTGAAGGTTAGGAAATAACGATATCCACCGCGCGTAGAAGAACTCATTGGTCCACACACATCAGTATGTATGATTTCCAACAATTCACTTGCCCGCTCCATTGTTCCAGAGAACGGGGTTCTAGTCATCTTGCCCATAAGGCATGGTTCACATGTATCAAATGATTCAAAGTCAAGTGATTCCAGAAGTCCATTAGAATGAAGCTTCTTCATGCGATCTACACCAATATGACCTAAACGGCAGTGCCACAAGTATGTGGTATTATCACTATTTACTTTGCATCTTTTGGCATCAATATTATGAACATGTGTCTCACTACAATCGAGATTTAACAAGAATAAACCATTCACAATGGGTGCATGACCATAAAAGATATTACTCATATAAATAGAACAACCATTATTCTCAGACTTAAATGAATAACCGTCTCGCAATAAACAAGATCCAGATATAATGTTCATGCTTAACGCAGGCACCAAATAACAATTATTGAGGTTTAAAACTAATCCCGAAGGTAGACGTAGAGGGAGCGTGCCGACGGCGATCACATCAACCTTGGAGCCATTTCCAACGCGCATCGTCACCTCATCCCTTGCTAGTCTTCGTTTATTCTGCAGCTCCTGTTTCGAGTTACAAATATTAGCAACCGAACCAGTATCAAATACCCAGGCACTACTACGAGTACTAGTAAGGTAAACATCAATAACATGTATATCAAATATACCTTTCTTCTTGATGTTGCCAGCCTTCAAATCTGCCAAGTACTTGGGGCAGTTACGCTTCCAGTGGCCACTCTCCTTGCAATGGAAGCACTCAGTGTCAGGTTTAGGGCCAGCCTTGGGTTTCTTCGCGGGAGTGGCAACTTTCTTGCCACCCTTCTTGAAGTTTCCCTTCTTGCCCTTCTTCTTGAAACTGGTGGTCTTATTGACCATCAACACTTGATGTTCCTTCTTGATTTCCACCTCAGCAGCTTTCAGCATCGCGAACAGTTCGGGAAGCGTCTTCTGCATGCCTTGCATATTATAGTTCATCACAAAGCTCTTGTAGCTTGGTGGCAGTGACTGGAGAAACCCTGTCAATCCCCAACTGATTGGGAATGACTACACCCAACTGACTTAGGCGATCGGCGTACCCAGACATTTTGAGTACGTGCTCACTGACGGAGCTGTTCTCCTCCATCTTACAGTTAAAGAACTTCTCAGAGGCTTCATAGCTCTCCACACGGGCATGAGTCTGAAATATCACTTTCAGTTCCTCAATCATCTCATATGCCCCGTGTTTCTCAAAACGTTTTTGGAGATCAGGTTCTAAACCGTACAGAATGGCGCACTGAACTATCGTGTGGTCATCTTTGCGAGATTGATAGACATTCCTGACATCCTCAGGAGCGTCATTAGCAGGGGCCTGACCCAGCGTTGCATCAAGGACATAAGCCTTCTGTGCAGCAGTGAGGATGATCCTCAGATTGCGGTACCAGTCCGCGAAGTTGCTTCCATTGGATTTCAGTTTCTCTTTCTCTAGGAACGCATTAAAATTGAGCGACGGAGCTACGGGGCGAGCCATTGATCTACAACATATTTGCAAAGGCATTTAGACTATGTTCATGATAATTAGTTCAAATTAATCAAATTACTAATGAACTCCCACTAAACTCAACATCCCTCAAGTTGTTTAGTGATACATGATCCAAATCCACTATCCCAAGTCCGATCATCACGTGAGATGGGGTAATTTCAATGGTGAACATCAACATGTTGATTATATCATCCATATGACTCATGTTTAACCTTTCGGTTCGATGTGTTCTGAGGCCATGTCTGTACATGCTAGGCTCGTCAAGCTAACCAAAGTATTTCCGCATGTGTAACACTGGCTTACACCCGTTGTATGTGAGCGTAGAGTTTATCACACCCGATCATCACGAGGTGTTTCAAAACGACGAACTTTCGCAACGGTGCATACTAAGGGAGAACACATTTTATCTTGATATTAGTGTGAGGGATCATCTTATAATGCTACCGCCGTACTAAGCAAAATAAGATGCATAAAAAGGATAAACATCACATGCAAGAATAATGTGACATGGTATAGCCTTTTCTTCTTTTGCGCCTTTGATCTCCATCTCCAACGCACCGGCACGATCTCCATCATCACCAGCATGACGCCTAACTCCTTGGGCGTCGCACATGATAGTCACCACCACGTGTTGCAACTACAACTGTTGCTACCACTAGCGATAAAGTAATGCAATTACATGGCGTTTGGAGTTGACACGTAGGTCATACAATAAATATTAAAGACAACCATGTGGCTCCTGCCGGTTGCCGTACTCATCGGCATGCAAGCCGTGAAATATTACAAAACATGATCATCTCATATATCACATATATGACATCACATCTTGGCTATACCACATCACATGCCCCCTGCAAAAACAAGTTAGACGCCTCTACTTATTGTTTGCAAGTTTTACGTGGCTTCTAGGGGTTGTATACAAGAACCGTTCTTACCTACGCAAAGCCACAACGTGGATTCAATTATTGCTATAAACTTTTCCAAGCCTCCCGTTGCAAATTAGATTTCACTATAGCAAGAGAGACAGACACCCGCCAGCTGCTTATGCAATACAAGTTGCATGTCGAGCGCAGAACCGGTCTCATGTGCGAGGACATGTAAAGTTGGTCCGGGCCGCTTCATCTTGCTATCCCGCAAAATCCAAAGTGCACGAAAAGAGGTAGCAACAAGAGAATCAACGCCCACAATCCAATTGTGTTCTATTCGTACAAAGCATCTACGCATAGATCTAGCTCTGATACCACTGATGGGATTCGTAGCATAGAAAACAAAAATTTTCCTACGAGATGCAAATGAAAACCTAGATCCAATCTAGAAAACCAAGATCCAATCTAGAAGAAGCTTGCAACGAGAGACAGATCATATTTACATACCCTCGACGAACACGTCAACGCAGCGGAGAATTTGACCGTTGTCGATGAAGCCCGCAGCCTCCCGCAGCTAGGTTATACCTCCCAGCCGCGAGAGGGATCTTCTCGTGTTCCAATCCGATCAAGCACCGCAACGAGCGGCACCTCCGAGATGTGCACACGTACGGCTCGATGACATCTCCTCCTTCTTGATCCAGCAAGGTGAGGTGGAGAGGTAGATGAGATCTCCAGCAGCACGACGGTGTGGTGGTGGATGTGGTGGAGAAATTCCTGCAGGGCTTCGCCTAAGCAGCTGCGGGAGAGGAGTAGATGGGAGAGAGGGAGGGGCTGGCTGCTAGGGTTCGAGAGGGGCTGCGCCCAGCCCTCCCCCCCCCCTTTATATAGGCTCGGTACTGTTCACGTGAACAGTACGTGAACAGTAACTTGCCTCCCAAGTTCCCCTTTTTCCTTTATCTTTAGATCTCCTATTTTTAAGGGATATCGATCTTATCCATCTAGCAGGGGGGCACTGTTTACGTGACACTATTCACGTGTGTACTGTTTATGCAGTACCCTTGGTCCATGTGGACCCGTCCGGGATAAGTGGGCCCTACTCTAGAACCCTCCGGAACCTTCTAGAACTTCTCCGGAACTCTGCCGGAAAAATCCCGAACCTTTCCGAAACCCTAAAAATACTTT
This sequence comes from Stipa capillata, assembly GCA_019208055.1. NCBI lineage: Eukaryota > Viridiplantae > Streptophyta > Magnoliopsida > Poales > Poaceae > Stipa > Stipa capillata. Next base: position 7,156 of record JAGXJF010002627.1, on the reverse strand, counting down.
CCCATATATGAAATTGTATCTCCGGACCATTCCGGAGCTCCTCGTGACGTCCTGGATCCCATCCGAGACTCCGAACAAAATTTCGGTCTCACCATATTAATATCTCATTCTCTACCCTAGCATCAACGAACCTTAAGTGTGTGACCCTACGGGTTCGGGAATATGCGGACATGATCGAGACACCTCTCCGATCAATAATCAATAGCGGGACCATGGATGTCCATATTGATTCCCACATATTCAACGAATATCATTTATCGGTTGAACCACGATGTCGAATGTTCCATTCCTTTGTCTCACGATATTTTACTTGCCCGAGATTTGATCGTCGGTATCACCATACCTAGTTCAATCTCGTTTCCTGGTAAGTACTCTTTACTCGTTCCGTAATACAACATCCTCTGTGACTAACTCCTTAGTCCCTTGCTTGCAAGCGATATCGAATGTGCATTACCGAGTGGGCCCAGAGAATATCTCTCCGTCACGTGGATGGACAAATCCCACTCTTGATACATGCAACCCAACAAGTACTTTCCGAGATACCTGAAAGACACCTTTATGATCACCCTGTTACGGCGTGATGGTTGATGCCCTCAAAGCATTCTTCCGGTACTAGGGAGTGGCATTATCTCATGGTCGAAGGACTAGAACATTTAACATATGATAGCTGAAGCAAATAAAACTTAGTGACACGATCAAATTGCTACGCTCAACTTGGGTCTATCCATCACATCATTCTCCTAATGATATGACCTTGTTATTAATTAACAACTCATGTTCATGGTTAGGAAACCTTAACCATCAATTAATCAACAAGCTAGTGTTAGAGGATCACTAGGGACACGGTGTTGTTTATATAACCACACAAGTAATAATGTTTCCAATTAATACAATTATAGCATGGAGAATAAACTTTATCATGAACTTGAAATATGACAAATAACAACTTTATTTATTGCCTCTAGGGCATATTTCCAACAACTTCGTCTATGCGTATCGCCGCAATAACCGACTAAATAATCCTAGGGATACAAGGAATAGATTTCAGAATCTACCTCATATGCAATTACTCGGCATAACTACCCTAGCATAAAATAACGTTGATATCAACATAGCATGCAGGTTTGCAAACAAAATCCTTAATGTTCACAAGTATGGGGTTCAACATGGTCAAAGTGGGAATGCTTGCCTGGCGTTATCGGCCGACTCACGGTCATCAACTTGGTACGACAATATCGGGGATCCTGCTCGTGAGGTACCGTCGCGTCGCAACTACACATCGAGAAAACAACGAATCACCAACGGTGCGAGGAAGAACCAATTAAGAACCAGAATTCACTCAAGCAGTATTTAAAACCATGCACTGACCTCAGAAGGGTGTTAGGGTTTTCAAAATGACGCGAGTTGCCGTGGTAGGAACAAAATGATAGCGGCAGCAGCTGGGAGCTGCCGCGGTGGAGAGACACGGTCGTGGCAGGGGCACGACCGCAACGGCAAGGTCTTGCCGTAGCAGGGAAAAAGGCAGCGGCAGCTGCCGCGACAGAGAAAAAGGGCTGCCGCGGCGGGAGATGAGCTGCCGCAACGAGGAAGGCTTGCCGTGGCGCTACCGCGGTAGGGGCGGAGTTGCCGCGGTGCTGTCGCGGCAGGGAAAGTTGCTGCCGCGAGCTGCCGCGGCGGGGAAAATCTTCAAGTAACCAATAAATGGCATGTTATAAGGACTTTTAATTGAGCTTCAACATTAACCTCTCAGGTCCTACTAATAAGTGATATTCTTAGTATTATTCTAATTTGAAGAAGAAGTTTTTAAACCTGAAACGACGTTCAGGTCATATATGGTTTTGAAGTTTCGTGAATACCATATGCAGTAGTTATACTTTTTTTTATAAGATTTATATAAAGGAAAGAAACCATTAAACCTTTTCTTTACTGTTCTAATTGGCCTGGGTTTGATTGTGACAAAAATGCTTGAACCAAAGTGGTGGAGGATATATATATATTTTATATGCCTAGAACATGTGGCAGGTATTAGGGAACCGGTCGGATGATTACCGAACCGAGCGAACCAGAGGCGAACTAGGTCTGGTCATAACAAACTGGTTCTGGAGCCAGCTTCTACGCCTTCACTTAACTAACCAAAGTCCCAGCTGTTAGCAAGCAGTTAAGTCTGAACCAAGTATTAGCTCAAAATCACACTCAATTTACTGCCACGGTGTACAGGAAGAGTCAGAGGATGCGAGCTGCCGTGGGGAGGGAAAAGGAGAAGGGGCAGGCTCTGGCGGCGGCAGCTTACCAGGAGAGGAAACCTGTGTGGTGGCAGTGCGGCAAGGCAGCTGGAGGCTGGGAAGGGCGGCCGGCTCACAGGGAGATGGGGAACGGAGCTCGTCAGAGATGGCTGGCAGTGGCCGGAGCGAGCTGGGGCAGTAGTTTTGGAGCTCCTGATTCCGCACGACTCAATAGTCAAGGAGGGGAGGACCTGCGGTGGGTCCCCGTGCTTGGCTCGGGCCGCGGGGCGATAGGGGAGTAGGAGGACTACCATCAGCACCGCCGGTGACCGGACTGGCGGCGAGGGTGGCGGGGTTTATGCTGGCGGGCCTGGCTACTCCGGCGAGGTTGGGGCACGGCGAGGCAGCTGGCTGCAAGTGGACGGGAGGAACACACCGGAGCTTGGGAGGTGGAGGGCGGTTTAACCGGGCGGGGTTTGCCTATTGCCTGTGGTAAAAGGAGGTGTGGCCTGGAGGGATTGGATCCCACCGGCGGCGGCCTGGCTTGCCGGCGGCAGTAGGAGGTCAGGAGGCTAGAGGAGGGCAGAGGGAGTTGGCGGTGTGGCCGAAGCGGGGGCTCGCGGTGGTGTCGTCTTCGGTGGAGGTGCAGTGGCTTCGGCGACGTCCAGGGAGGCTCAGGTGAAGCTAGCCCCGAGGAGAGAGAGAGAAGACCGTCGGGGGTTGAAGAACTCCTGCTGTAGGGAAAAAGGGAAGAAGGGTGGTGGCGTGCTCGGCTTTGGAGAAGATCGGTTGAAGGAATTGGAGTTTCGGCCCGAGGAGGATAGGCAGCTTGGTTGGAGAATGGTAGGAATTAGGGGAGAGCAGCTTGAAAAGTGCAGGAGGAGATTTGGTTCTACTCGTGTGAGGAAGAAAGAAGCAGCAGAGGAGGATTGGGGCTTGGGAGCTCTGGTTTGGGAAAGGACTGGGGAGAATAGGGGCGGCAGGAGCTCGGTCTAGCTAGAAAATGAATGAAGCAGCTCGGTTGATTCCAGAGAAGAGATGGAGCAGTGGGGAGAGTAAGGAGAGGAGCTCAGCTGCTTGCTTGAGGAAGATTGGGGAAAGATCTTGGGAGGAATGGTGGTGAGGAAATGCTACCGTGAGGAGTAGACAAGTAGAATGAAGGTTTGGAGAAGATACCCGGGGTAGCTCTCACCTGGGGCAGTGCTGCTGCTGTAGAAAAGGGAGGAGGTGGCTTGGATGAGCAGTGCCCGCAGTAAAGATTGGGCATCCAATATTGCTGTCGTGTGTGTGTTGTGGTGCTGCGTGTCCATGGGTGAGCAGGGAGAAGAGGTAGACAGCTCATGCAGTGGAAATGAGAAAAATGGCAGGTGCTTAGGCTTGCGGAGTTAAAGCGGTGATAAGGAGCAGTGTAGGTGCTGTGGAGGAACAGCAGTGTTAGGCACCGAATTCAGACCCTGGAGATGACGTGGCCTAGTGCATAGGAAAATGTTGGCACTGACCACTGCTGCAAAGAGGGAGGTGGCAAGAGGAGTAATGCATTGGCTGCTGTTGAGAATTGTGGCAGCTCGGCAGGAGGGAGCAAAACAATAAGAAATGTAATGCCTACGCAGGCTACTGAAGTAGCATAATGGAAATTAGGCATTGCCTGGTACGTTTAGCAGAGGGATCAATGGCACCGAGTAAAATACATCGGGGCAGGTAATAGGACGAGTCACATCCTGAGTTCAGATAACAAGTTAGATGCTTCCCTGGTTCTTTTAGTAAAGATTTACGGTGTCGACAACGGCACGTGCAGGCTCAGGTTAAAATAAGAAATTGATATTTCATGTATGCTCCGTACATGCAGTGCATAAACATCTCCCATCTGAGGAGAGGGGTGATCACGCAAGAAGGTATGGTAAAGGGGCCGGGTTTGATAAACCGGACAGAAAAGAAGATGTCGAGCATTCGGGAGTCTCGGTAAACGAGGACAAAAGAACTAGGGCCTTGGATGTTTCCTTAGTTCGAAAGAAGTGAGTTAGAATCTCAAGTGTATATACCCATATACGCTTGAAAGTTAGGCGTATATATTTTCGCGATGGGGTTAGAATAATGATACGAAGTCGTGGGGAGCTAGGGTTCGGGAAATATCGCCGGTATACTCGTATATATGCACAGGACTGTAGCAGAGATAGTTTATATGTGTATATATTCTAGGAGAGAGAAAAGGTGGTGGAAAATCAGATGGACACATGCAAAGACATGTTGGGGCTTCAAGATGTAGGTGCCTATATACACTTGGGAGATCTTAAGCATATATACCTAGGATTGAAACAGAGTTGAATGATGTATTAGGGTTTTGATTCTGCAGCTCGGAAGGAAGTGGTTAGGGTTTGCGTACATGCGCGTATGCATATAAAAGCAGTATATATGTGCACATACTGACGATAGGGCACGTCAAAGTTGGTGGTAGAGTTTCAAGGCATTCGGAAGGAATTCAGGATGGGTATATGCTCCGATTTCGTAGAAGCACCGCGAAGGCACTTTGCGGCAGATGTGGGTTTAGGTCGCACCGATTGGATAGAAGGGGAGGGATGCCGTGGTAGAGGCCTTGCCGCGGCAGAGGAAACGGGCAGCGGCAGCTGCCGTGGCAAGAGTGTGGCAGCGGCAACGGCTGCCATGGGCTGTCGCGGCAGAGCAAGTTGGCTGTGGCAGCTGCCTCAGGCTGTCGTGGCGGGGATGCAAGGGCGAATGGTCCCGCATGGAGACCAAGGATGGAGCAGGGTTTGTATCCCTTGCTGGATGGGGTTTCGACAAAGCAGAAATCAAAGGGGCAGGAACAGTGGGAACGATTTTGGTTGTTTTGCTTTAGGGTTTAGCAGGAGTACGATTTGGGTAAAAGGTTTTATTGGGGTGTATTATTAGCAAAAGTTTTTGTTGGCCCTAATTTTCGAGTTTTGGAAAATCAGGGTGTGACAATACCACTGCACACATCACGAACATTTTAGAAATAAAAACAATTGAGTTATAGCAGCGATATGACTAAATAAAGTAACTAGGACTTATGTCCCTTATCATTTAGAAAACACAGCGGAAAATAAAGCGACGATGTCTCCATCTCAACCACAGGCAATCGACGGAGGCCACGTGACCTAGGCCTCAACCTTGTCATAGAACTTCCCATAGACTTCATCATCCACATAGATATCTGAACACGTCCAACAAACAACATGCTCGATGAGTATTTCATGTACTCAGCGTGCCCCCTCATAAGCAAACCTACGACTACGTGCAGGCTTAAGCAAAGGAAGGGTTTTATGGCTCTTTTGCGTAAAAGTAATTTGTGGTTGTAAATACTACAATAATTTCAAAGGTGGCTTTGATATGAAAATATGTTTTTATCTCAGGGGTGTTTCTCATAATTGTGAGGGTCCACGACTGAAAGGGATCTCAGGAGTCGACTAGAGGGGGGGGTGAATAGGTCGGCTCTAGAAATTAAAATGCCTAATGGGTTTCTCTTCTGGAGATAGGTCAATCCTAGAGAAAATATATGCAACTGATGCAGGTAACTGAGACTCAGCAAGATATATCAGATAAACACCAGACACTCAGACAGCAAACTCAGCTGATGTAGAGCAAGTTATATTCAGAGCTAACTGAGTCTCAGGTGTGAGAGTCAGGTGAGTGCATCAGATGACGTGAACACGAAAGGTACTAGCTTTAGCAGGAGCTAACTGAGTCTCAGGTGAGGAAACTCAGTTAGTGTGCAACAAATAAAGGTGCTCTAGTGATCTAAGCATGCATAGATATCAGAATAAGTAAGAGCAGATCACAAGACAGAAGGTAAAGCACACAATGATTTGTTTTACCGAAGTTCCTACTTCTTGCGAAGCAGTACGTCTCCGTTGAGGAAGCTGTTTTCACAGCCGGCACCAAATCGTGCTCTTTCCTCGAGTACCTTTCTTGTGTGGAATCCTTTTATCTTGCTGCTGCAAGACAGGCAGACCCGAATCGCCCTCACAGACTCTTGGTGGCAGCCACACAAGACTTGGCTTGCTCACCAACTCCAAGAGCACTCCCACTCTTGGAGGAACCAGTACCTTGAATGCTACACCTGAAGGACTAAGTAACTCACTCTCATGATGGATGCACGCAGGCAACACTCACTTGGAGACCTAGAGCTCTTTCTTTCTCAACAGGTTTGCTTTCGGGTTAGAGGCAAAGGTTGGGTAAAGGTTCCCGATTGAAAACCTCCCCAGGTTCCCTATTTATAGGGTCCCTGGCAGCTAGCCGTTACCCTCATGCCACGTCAGACAAAGAGCCACCAGACCTAACCTATCTGAGACTCAGCTAACATGCACCTCTGGTAACCTACTAGCCGCGGCTGAGCTACCCACCTGAGTCTCAGATGCCAAACTCAGGTGGACTCGGTTGCCTCAGGCAGCACCTGAGCACAACTCTGGCCGGCTCACTACAAGCCTAAAACTGATCAGAGAGCAATGGCCTCGCCACAGTCCCTGTCCAGCTCGCTCAGACCCTTGGCACTGGTTCCAAGCTTCTTCACCGAAGACGACTGCCCTTGTAGATGCACAGCGAACCCTTGGTCCTGATCCACCAGCTTCCTAGCTCCTCCAGGACTTATCAAGCTTGCATTCACGGCCCTTGAACTCCATCAAGCAGCCATCACCTCGCTTGCCCTCGAGCACAGCCTCGGCTTCCTCGCAACTGTGCCTCAGGAACCTAGCTCAGCTGGTCCTTCTGACCTTCCCAGTTCCTTGCTCTTTTTAGGGCTCATCATCAACAGTTGTCTCACTTCAGCTTTCACCTGTCCATCTAATCCCTGTTCACACTCATTGCAAAACATTAGACACATGTGAGGATTGCCAATAACCATCAAAACCGAACTCTGGGGCAAGATAGCCATCCTCCCAAGCTCCATGGGAGTGGATGCACTT